>OU343222.1:90933709-91048151 GCA_910596185.1 Chrysanthemum makinoi | reverse complement strand
GAGCATCTTCATCAGCTCCTTGACCACCTTATTTTACTTCTTTCCAATGATCGGACCAAGTTCATCCAGTTCAGTGATCCCAAAGTCACTGAATTTTAAGGGATCATGAACCTCAAAGTGTCTTTTGTCATCCCCTCTGTAAACATTCATAGCCAATGGTTTGGTGTTGGGAATAATCTTGACATCAGTGATTTTTCAGGAAGCCTTCGGCTGCTCATTGTCCAGTTGTATTCCTCAATTCGCTTTCCTGAGAGCTTCAGTTTTCTTTCTCTTTTCTTCATATGCTTTCTCATTGCAGCCATTTGAGCAGCCTGAGCATCCTTGAACTTTTGTCTGCTGACCCTTTGGGAGCTTGCTTGCATCTAATCCCATATTCTCAGCTTCTTGGCGACTACCTTTGCCATTGCTTCTCTGTTCTTTTTCTCTTCCTCAGCTAGTTTCAATCTTCTTTCTTCTTTAGCAAGATGTTTACTCAGCTGTTGAGGTGTGAGCAGGTATTCAGTGTCGCCGATTTTATAGGGAATCTTCTCAGGCTCAGCAGTCGTCATTATGCCTTTGCCTTTGTCCTGGCCTGATGAAGATGATGCAACCAAGGGTGGTGTTGTTGTGATAATTGCCAGTGTTGTTGATGATGATGTTGGTGGGATGGATGAGATGGGAATTTCTGTGACTGGTGGTGATGTTGATGACGGAGCTACAGAGACTGATGATGTTGGCTCCCCCTCAGTGTGAAGAGGAGTTTCTTCAGCGATATTCTCCCCCTCAACTGTTGCCGTAGCGTCAGTGAGGGCCAGAGTTGGTGTTGGTGCTGAGGGGGACGGAGCTGCTTGACCCTTGAAGGCTTGATAAATCTCAGTGATCATTGCCTTCTTGTCTGAGGTGTCAGTTTGAATACCAGTGACTTTTGCTTCCAAGTTAGCTTGTGAGAGTTCAAGAGTAGTCATTCTGGGCCCAAGATTCCAGGCCAGAGATGAGGATGCCTGAGCTAATGTAGCCACCTGCGTATTCAATGAGTCCAATGTAGCTTGAAGAGACTGAACTGAGGATGGAAGACCCTGAACATTTGTAGACTTGAGCATATTGAGCAGTTCAGTGAGGTTTGAGGATTGTTTCAGGTACACCTCAGTAGCTTCCAAGACTTTAGAGTTGGTTGCTGGGTCTTCTTTGACAAACTCCCTAATTTCATCTATCGTGGTACCTACACCCTGAAGATTCCTGAGGAATTTAGCCATGTTTTCATCCAGTCGGTGAATGTTGTCATACATCAGATCTCTGTGCTCATGAACATTTTCATCGAAGCACGTACCTCTGCCTTTAGATTAGCATAACTTGCAGCAACCTCAGTATGTTGTTCCCACAATGTTTTAGTAACCCCTGAGTATAGCTTCCTTGAAGCCTTGGTGATCCACTGAGCCAACTGCCTTTCAGTGAGGGGAAGAACATTGTCAAACTCTTTGAATTCATCAGAGCTTGAGGATTCAGATATGATCATCATGTTGGAATGGGGACTCAGTAAGCTCCTTTGGATCAGGTTGAGGCTCTTGTTCAGCTTGAACCTCAGCGTCCATTTCTTCTCCAGTTGATAAGATTTCATCATCGGTTTCAGCAAGCTCATCTTCAGAGATAATATCCCAGTGACATCAACAATTGTGAGCAAGGGGTTGGTTATGGGTTCCATATCAGCGGGTGGTTTATATCCCTCTGAGTCTTTGTCCCCCGTTGACCCCTCGGACACTGGTGGGCATTTCCAAGTGCCTTCACTGGAGTCAGGATTGGTTGTGGGTTCCGTATCGGCGGGTTGTTCCTTTCCTTCCGAGTCTTTGTCCCCCAGTGACCCCTGAGACACGGTGGGGCGTTCCCATGCCTTTAGCAGAGTCAGCGATAGTTATATCCCTATCAGCGGGTTGTTTGAGTCCCTCTGAGTCTTTGGGAGAGATCAGTGTGCCCTCATACAAAGGCTTGGATTTGCTAATGTCATCACTGGCGTTGTGGAAGGCGCTCCCCTACCAGCGGGTTGTATGTTTCCCTCTGGATCTTGGGGAGTAGTAGGTGTGACCAAGGGCACTGACTGTGATGTATCGTGTCCTTCGTTGTCCTGGGGTGATTGTTGCCTGGTCAGTGGGTGTCTTTTTGGTCACAGGCTTTTTGTGCCTCTTAGGCTGTGCTCCTGAAGCCTCAGGGCCCTGAGACTTGGGTTTAGTCTTAATCCCAGTCTGAGACTTCCCTTTTCTCTTTTTGGGAGCAGGGTTTGGAGACACTGATCCACTTAGATTGTTTACAGCAATCATGTGGGCCATCAATTCAATGGGAGTGACGAGGGATGGGTTCTTTTGAAAATTTGAGGGGCTCAGGGATGCCGGTAATAAATTTCCAAATTTTTCTTCCTGAGTATAATTTGAACCCAGTAACGATTGCAGAGCACAAGAGACAAACCTAGGATACGAAACGTATTTCGTCCTAGTTTTGCTCTGTAGCTTCGTTACGAGATCACTGTAAATGATCTCCCCTATGTTGACAGTGATCCCATTCATCAAGCAGTATGCCATCATCAACTGAATAGAGTTAACTTGTTCAGTGGATGAGTGGTTCCCGCCGAGGACCTGAATCACAAAAGTGAAGAGGATCCTCCAAGCCACGGGGAATGAGCTTTTAGTAACTGGGGTTATAACAACCCGTAAAATTTCGGATTATTATAATAATATTTACACGTCAGAAAAATTCAAATCGATTATTTTCTGACAAAATGCCAATATCAAAAATTTAAAACGAGAGGTCATTTCGTTACTTTAGAAATAAGACATCGCACACATGATGCCTGTCCACTAAGTATCTGTATAATAAATGTGAAATTTATTATTGTCCAAGTTAAAATTTAAGCATACGTAAGCTTAAACCATTAGTTATACCGCATACTGCAGCGCAGTAGCATACAAAACTAAAAAAATAAATAATGAGATAAGAGAAAAATACACTTTTATCTATCACTAATAATTTATGGAAGAAAACGAGAAGTTATCTCGTGAATTTAGAAAGTCATGGCACCGCACGCATACCGACACCAAATTAGTAACGGCAAACAATTATAATCAAATTTCAACGTAATAAGAATGTCATATTATTACGTTTATAAAATCGTTTCCAAAAACATAATTTCTACATTGTTCGGGTACCGGGAAGGTACGTTTACTTGAGGATTCGACAAAACACGGGGTACAAACTAAGCAGTATATACAAATAAGACAAAATGAATCTTATTCTAATCCTACACTTATCCTGCGCCACCCTACCCTTTCTTTTTCCCTTTACTGCTTCCTTCACTCTTTCTTGCCTACCCACAAACAGGTTCCAAAACAAGGAACCTACCTCTCCTGCTTTCCATGCCTATCCATGACCCATCACTTCCAGCTTACCGCCCCTAAAAGATACTCCACGAAAGCTATTGGTGAAAGAGAAGATGTGATAAGTGCCAAAAATGGTTAGTCATAATCTCCAAGTCAAGAAAGGATGCTCAAGATTTTCCTTTTGTTCAAGTAGAAATAGGGGTTCAATCTTCCACATGGTTCCTCACTCATCCCACTCAAACACTCAAAAAAATTAGGGTTCTTAATAATTAGGTTCCCTCAAAACAAAGGGCTTTTGGAAATTGATAGAGGGGTTTTGTAGTTGAAGGCATAAGGAAGCCACCCCAGGAGTTAATTGTTCCAAATCACCACGAGTCCCTTCCAATTGAACCTTTGGTGTTCGGTTTTAATCCACTCGACCCTCCAAAATTTATGTAAGAACAATTGCCATTTTCTTTTTATTTATTGAGTTGTAATTTTAATTGTCTAATTCGAAATTATAAAATTTTGTTCATACCGATTGATATAAAATATTGAGAATGATTAATTTGACTTGATTCTTGTTAATGATGTTGTTAATGGTGTTGTTGTTGTTGAGTACTGTCGTGGACCAAGAAGAAAGAAACAAGCATAAGTTTCATGAAAAATGGAATGAGTCATGAATAGTGTGGTAAAACATAAGTTAAAAACTTGTTACTTGGCTTATCTTAGTCTCGGCTTAATTCCCAGCCTATTCATGGTATCGGCTTAATCCTTGTTGTCATATGGTTTACATGTTTGCTTGTTCATTTTTCTGCGTATATTGTCATGTCTCGGCCAATATGGAGTGACTCACAACCAGGAGGGTTGTTGTAGCCACGGTCAGGGGTCAACCCACTCGAAGAGTACTCATAATTCTACCTTTATATTGACTCTTACAACCCCATAACCATGAGTGTGGTGAGTCTCGGGTAACACCCGACCCACAAATCGTTGGATGGGTAAAAACTCCTAGTGAATATGATAGCCTGTTTTCCAGCATACAAGTAAACTCAATAGGTACAATAGTTTATATTGGTTTTAATTCATTACATGTGCGTATATTAGTCCACTCGAGCCAAGTGGGAACACTTAAGGTATCCCCACACTAAGAGGTCTCGTTGAAAAACGTTAAGTTTGAGTCTTGAAATAATTCCCGACCTCATTTCTCCTTGCGGCAAAAGCTGCTACCCAAACATAGCAAAAGAATTGTCAAAACAATAAGTACCAAAATGGGTCTTTACAAATAGTATTCATTTGAGTCTAAATGGTGTTCTGTGCGTCTGCTTAATTTCGATTCGGGCTGCGAGGCCCATCTGGTATAAGAGCCCGTTCGATTTGTCTTGATGGTAGGCCAAGGCCCAAATCTGCTACAAAAGGAGTCCGTTAACTTTGATCAGCCCACTCGAGCGTGGAGTGAGTATCGTCACGAGCTTTCTCTATTAAAACTTCCATCTCGTTCAACTTTTTCTCATTTGTTCCCGGCATTAAACATATAGTATCTCTCTTTTACAAGACGAATAATATATGTGCACGACATTGGTACACGGGGCGAGTAGTAAATAAAAACAAATTTGTAACAACAAGGTAATTACACGAGTCTTTTGCACTACTCGTAACATAACTAAAAAGTTCTATACGACATAAACTTGGCAACAATTGATTTAAATATGAAATCGGGGATTTAAACTTAGTAAAATGGAGAAACACTGCTTTCGTCAAATATAAAAATATACAAACATGTCTATCACCTTCCCATAACCAAAACATATATTATACTATATTTTCACATATACAAGATAATTTATGCTAAACACTTCTAAAAACTTGATTTTAACAATTGAAATATAGTTATATAGCTCAATTGGGTGATAGTTGTTTACGGTTCAGGTCATTCACAAATATTACGTTGAGAATCTTTCACCAACAAGTTATGTATACACCCGGACTTAATTATTTTTATAACTACATAAACTATTCTACTAATTCAAACCAAACTTATTCTCAAAAGCAAGTATTGCGAATCTTCTAGTGAAATATATCTAAAACTTGTCGGAACATAGTTACCTTGTTAATGTAACCACATTATATTTTATAAACTTAAGGTTAAGTTGAGGCTTAAACCTCTTTAAAATGAATACATTTATTTTCAAGGCTAGACGTCATGAATATATATATATATATATACATACAAGACTCCTTCATTCGCACCCTATACATCTTATAATATATGTATTTTCTTTCCGGGAGGTCATCATTTGGTCTCATCGCTCTTAATATTCTTCAAGTATTATCATTTGGTCATCATTAAACCAAAGTAGTAATTCCTTCTTCGAGATTTCCTCCCATGTCATACCCTCATAAGTCGAGATTCATCCAAATCTTTGTAAATTATTTTAAGATAAATGATGCCACACAAACAACAACAACAGCAACAACAACACAACAAAAAACATTTAAAACCTATTAAAGTTAGTTAAACTTTACGAGTCTTATACATAAAGACTAAATTGCGATTAATTAGGTTGGTTAGTCGGAAGCCGTGCACTATCACTCCTTGATTTAATTCCCTTTAGACTTTATATTGCACATTGCCAAGGTGAGTTTCATAGCCCCTACTCTAAGGCTTTATACTTGTTTGGGGGGAGATACATGCTCATTTTACTTAAATCATTTTACCTGTGCATTCCATGCTACTATGATTTTACATGTTTTAAAGTTTCATCATACATAGAGTTTTTATAGAGCATACAAAATGTTGACTAGAATATTACGCAGCTTGGCCTAAGTCCTTAGATCCCAAATTGCCCTCTTCATGAACCGTCAATTCCTGTGGGGGAGAGCGAATGTTTAAATAGATCATGAGGGTGACTCTCTGTTCGGTTGACCCCGCTTGGGTCAAGGTGAAACATATAGCATGTCGGGACCTAGTGTATTGGGATATAAACACTCGCAATGGGCTCCACAAATGTATGACTCTTTGTGCATCAAGAGCTGTCGTAGTTCGGTTCATGAACTTAGTAGCGTAATAGATTCAACATATGACATTATATTCTTTGTAATGTACATATACCCTACTTATGGTCCTTAATGAAATCCTTTTATGAAATCCTTTTAGAACTAAAATCATAAATTAGACTTATGCAAGACGTAATACAAATGAAAAACCAAATTGAAACAGTGTAGAAGTTCCTTTTGAATAACTCTATGAACTCACCAGCGTAGCTGACCCCTTTAGCATGTATCTTCAGGTTTTAAGGTGATAGCTTATCTTTGGAGGCGTAAGGCAAAGGCATGGCATGGTCATAGATGACTCTGCTTATGTATTGGGACCACTTGTTATAATGGGCCATTTCCGCACCAATCAATAATGTAAACATTGTTTTTAAGGAATGAATAAAAGTTTATTTATGAAAAACCAATTGTTCTATTCTTATGTTGTGATACCAATTTAGTAGCACCCCAACGCTTGTATGCTTCCGCTGAGTCATTTTTGGGGGTGTTACAGGGGTCTTGTCCAAAAAAGTTGGATCTAAAACGATTTGTTTTAACCAATCCTTCACTGTGGAGGGTTCAGGATGGGCGACATAAACACCTTTGTTATAATCTAACCCTGTTGTAGTGCAAAACGTTTTGAAATCCAGGTTGTATTGTTTCCCCCCATTAAGACTGAACCTGATGAGATACTCCCTGAGAGGTCTAAGGTTATTCTCATCAGCAGAAGGTGTCGGGTCAAAGGCTCTAGCTGTAGCCCAAAACTCCCTGAGGTAGTTTGGGTACAATACTGAGGGACATTTTACAAAGGCCGTTTGGAGTGGGCAGTTGAATAAAAATTTTATAATGTCTTTATAGGTTGGGACATTTTCGGATATTCAAATTTTCCTATGACATTATTTGTTTTAAATTCAACATTAGTAAGATCCCCTACCCACTGAGAAGCAAACTGGAGAGATTGCGTTCTAGTCATTTCCATTAACAAAGATTTTAGGATATAAGAAATGTTTTGACTAGAACAATCAAAGTATTTAGATCTCTTCAAGTTTATGATGAAAAACTTTTGTAAATGTTTACAAGAAGGGTTTTCCAAAAGATGTTTAAAGAGTTTTGAGCACACAAATATTTTTTTTTAAATGATTTTGACAGAGTTTTGTTGCAGAAAAGATTTGTGTGTGTTTGTTTGTGTTTGAAGAGGGTATTTATAGAGTGATAAGAGGGGTGTTTTGTGCACAAATGGGAATATTTAGAGTTGGTTTTTGAAAGGCGTTTGAATTTCCACATTTAATGCTACCACTCCATTATCCGCAGCAAAATCCCGTTTTTCAAGGGAACAGTTGCAGTGCACAGTGCACTTTTGCAGAGATAAAATATCAATTTGATATTTTGTGAGAGGCATTAAATGCCAAGTGGGATGACAGTAAGACAAAGAGACATATATTCTTTTATTAAATTGGCATAGTTACCAACCTAGGACATTAAAGTAACTGATACTTGGATCATTTAGTTACTTATTCAATGTTCTTTGTCAAGTGTCAGGGACCCTGAATGAGTCTTACTCATTCAGTGAGAGGTTTATTTTGGTGTCAGGGAGGATGAACCATTTAGCAGAACTTACTGAGATTGGTTTTCAGATACTTGACTTTCAATGTCAAGCATTCCCAATTCAGCTTTCAGTCTCTTGAAGGTGGGTTCATCCAAGGGTTTGGTGAAGATATCAGCCAGTTGATATTCAGTAGGGATGAAATGAAGCTCTATGTCTCCTTTCATTATGTGATCCCCGATGAAGTGATATCTGATATCAATGTGTTTGGTTCTTTGGTGGAGGACAGGGTTGTTGGAGATTGCAATTGCACTAGTGTTATCACAGAAGATGGGCTCCATTTTGTAATGGATGTCGTAGTCACTGAGTTGACTTTTCATCCATAATACATTGGCACAACATCCCAAGCAGAATACATATTCAGCTTGAGGACATAGCTACCGATTGTTGCTTCTTTGCACTCCAACAGACCAGTTTTCCTCCAAGAGATTGACAGGACCTGAGGTACTTTTTCTGTCCATGTTGCAGCCAGCATAATCAGAATTAGAGTAACCCTTGAGATCAAACCCTGAGCATTTTGGATAATAGAGTCCAAGGCTTGGGGTTCCCTCAGGTACCAGTATTCTCTTGGCTGCCGTGAGGTGAGATTCTTTGGGATTGGACTGATATCTTGCTATTAAACGGACTGAAAATTGTATGTCTGGTCTAGTAGCGGTTAGATACATTAGTGATCCAACAATCCCTCTGAAATGAGTTTGATTGACTGATTTGCCAGTGAGATCAGGTCCAAGGTTGTTAGGTAGGACCATTGGTGTCTTCACTGAGGCATAGTCAAATATCTCATATTTCTTCAAGAGATTCTGTGTATTTCTCGACTGATGGATATTCCTTTGTCGGCCATTGATTTGTAGTCCAAGAAAGTATGTGAGTTCCCCATCATGCTCATTTCAAACTTCTTTGTCATTAGTTTTTCAAACTGTTTGCAAAGTTTGTAGTTTGTTGAGCCAAAGATGATATCATCAACATACACTTGGACTAGTATCACATCCTGTTGGGTTCTATAGACAAACAATGTGTTGTCTATCTTTCCTCTGACAAACTTGTTTTGTATCATGAAGGCTGAGAGAGTTTCATACCATGCCCTGGGAGCTTGTTTAAGTCCATAGAGGGCTTTGTCAAGCTTGCATACCGGGAATCACTGCTCTCAAAGCCTGGAGGTTGCTGAACATACACATCTTCCTTCAGATCATCATTTAAGAATGCACTTTTAACATCCATTTGGTAGACCCTGAAGTTCATGTATGTTGCATATGCAAGGAAGATCCTGATGGCTTCCATTCTTGCAACAGAGCAAATGTCTCATCATAGTCAATGCCTTCTTGTTGACTGTAACCTTTGGCTACCAGTCGGGCTTTGTTTTTAATGACAGGCCATTTTCATCAGCTTTGTTTCTGAAAACCCACTTCATTCCTATGACTACTACATCCTGAGGACATTTGATCAAGGTCATGACCTTGTTTTTGTCAACTGTTGCAGTTCTTCTTGCATAGCCAACCTGAACTTGGTGTTTTAGAGCTTCAGTGACATTTTTGGGTTCTATTTCTGATAGATAATCGCATATAGACATTCATGGCTGAAGCTGCAGCTAGATTTCAGCGCCATGCTTCTGGTGAGCACGCTCAGTGGGTTCACCAATGATGTTTACGAGCTCAATATCCGAGATCTTGTCCACTTACTTTTGGGTCTAGGATCTGAGTTTGATGAGTTCACTGGAAGTTTCGGAGTGAGATTGGTTACAGGATCAACAGATTCATCTTGAGCATCTGTTATGATGTCCTATTCTGGTTGGGTTTCATGAATCACAGATCCCTGAATAGTTGGTTCAGTTGTTACCTATCCCGCAGGGACTGACTGATTATCAATGAACTCAACGATGGTTGGTATGGGTAGGTTGTGAGGTAAGACATAATATGAGATGTCGGCATCGCCTTGATATGAGGAATTGATTCAAGTGTTGTACTCATCGGAGGATATCTTGATGAGTTATCAATTCCTATTTCCACTGTGTGTGTGAACCTGATGCTTTCAGAACTCTCATCAAAGGTGACATGAAAGGTTTCCTCAACTTGTTGTCTCCTTGTGTTAAAAATCCTGAAGGCTTTGGAGACCAGTGAGTAGCCTAAGAAGTATCCATCATCAGCTTTTGCATCAAACTTGCCTAGATGATCCTTGTGGTTATGAATGAACACAGGACATCCAAATACATGAAAATAGCTTATGTCGGGAAGTCTACCTTTGAAGATCTCATATGGAGTTTTATTATGTCTTTTGACAATGATTGACCTGTTGAGTGTACAGGCAGTTTCGCTTCACCCGAAATGCTTTGAGAGAGCTGAGCCATTTAACATGGTTCTAGCAGCCTCAATGAGAGTTCTGTCCTTTTCAAAGAACCCCATTTTGTTCGGGGTATATGGAGATGAGAAATTTGAGAAATTCCTTTTCATCACGAAACTCTCAATCTCTTGATTTCTGAACTCGTACCATTGTCGGGCTTTGATTTGTTTAACATAATGTCATTATGGTTTTCAATCTTCCTGATGAATGACATTATTGTATCAGCTGCCTGATTATTTTTGGAAAGAAAGTATACCCAAGTGTATCTTGAGAACTCATCAACAATGACAAGTGTATACTTCTCATGCCGATTGATCTGGACTGACAGTCCAAAGAGATCCATGTGCAGGAGATGAAGAAGTTTTGATGGAGAAATTTTGTTTGGTTTTGAATGATGCTCTGTGGTGTTTACCCTTTTCACACAGGATCATGGTTTGTCTTTTTCAAAAACCAGTGATGGTAAGCCAAGGACCTTGTTTTGTTTTGCCAAGTTGTTGAGGTTTTTGAAGTTTAAGTGTGAGAGTCTTTTATGCCACAGCCAATTGATAGTTTTAGTGGCTTTGGCAAAGAGACACGTTCCGTCTTGGGAGAGTGTTGACATGTCTAGCATCACATAGTTGACTGACACTGATGAGATTGTATTTGAGACCATTGACATAGGCTATTCTAGAGAAAACTATTCCATTACAGTTTACTGAACCATAACCTTCAGTGGGACATGATGAGTTATCACCAAATACTACCTTGGGCCCTGGTTCCTTTACATACTTGTGCAGATATTCCTTCACACCTGTCATGCTTCTTGAGCATCCACTGTCTAGATGCCAAATAGGCTCCCTGGCATGTCTCTGCACAAGTAGTAAACTGAATTAGTTTCTCTTAGTAACCCACTTACTAGTGGGCTTGGGTCTCGGTCTCTCTGAATTTGCAATCGACTCATGGTCAGTGGTTGTGTGCACAGTGCTACCACAGGTTTTGTATTTAGAGGCTGAGGATGACTCAGTGAGTCTAGGTTGTTTGGAATTTCTCCTTGCTTGAATGACACCGTCATGTTGGGATGTCTCATGAGCTGGATTACCGCATATATCACAGCATGTATTCATGAGACAATCATCCTGATGATGATCATTAAACCCACAGTGAGGGCACAGAGGAAAAGGTTTTGCTCTATTCTTTGGAGCAGCTTTGGAGGATGAAGCATACTGATGACCAACTTTGGTATAGTTTGCTTGACTGACATACTGTAGATGATCTGCTGTCCTGTGATCATCCTTTTGCAGATCATGCAAAAGGATTCTATAACAATTGTCAGTAGGGTCGGGTGTAATGACAACACTCACACTTTTGTTTGTATTTGGAGGTTGACTTAGACTTTGAGGAACTGGAGGAAGCTGACTTTGTCTCCTTGATTGGTTCAGAGACCTTTTCAATGGATTCCATTTTTTCAGTAAGCTTTCTGTTCGGTCAGTTGCTGAACGGTCAGCTTTAGTGGGGACAAAGGATGTTGAAGTCTCAGTAGGAGTAGACTCTTGTTGGATTTGTTTTGCTTGTCTTTGTAGGATGGTTCTACCAAGTCCAGACCTTTCTTTTGGTGAATGAGGATTGAATTGTAGTGGAGTAAGCTCAAAGCTTGGATCAAAGCCTGAAGAGATTTGTGGGTGGAAGCTGTTTCAGATTCGCTTCGACTCAGAGATGTGTTCAGTACCACTGGTCATCTCAGGAAGTCCTAGCATGCTCTTAAGAGCTTAGCTCTCAGGCTCAAGAATCCTTCCAGAATCGAAATTTGGAAGCTTACTCTCAGGATTAATCCGTTCAATCCAATCACTGGGATTGGGATCAGCCAACATATTTGTAATCATGCCACCAGATACAAATGGCTTAGGAGACTGGTCTTTGTTGAGAGGGTCAGGGAGATGATCTTCACCTATGACTCTCTTCACATCGGGCACCCACAGCATCAAAGATCCTGGGATTCTTAGCAGTCCAACTATTAAGAATATCATTTGCCTTTTTAAGTTCATCTTGAAGATTCGGATTTCTTTTAACTAGTTCAGTGTTTTGAATTTGCAAAGTGACAGCCTCAAGCTTTGCTTGTTTTAAAATAAGCAATTCATCCCTACACTTATTCAATTCAAAACTTAACTTGTTGTACTTAGAAAAAATATTCAGTCTTTGCTCTTCTACGAACTTAAGGTCTACATTTAGATAATTCATGTAAGACAGCCAATCAGAGTCATCATCCATAGAAAGTAAAATGTTTACCTTCTTCATTGTGATGTTGACCCATTCTCCATTTCTGGCATGATTCTTTCCAACAGAAGCTTGTCCTCTTCTCGGAGGGCCATCAGTGCACTGACATGCACCATTTCATCATCGATGATACGGCTCTTCATCCCAGTCAAAGGTTTCAAGAACGAGACCTTGTTTTACCCGCATAGATTGAACATTTTTGTTGTTTCGGAGGGACTGGCCTCAAGCAATGCAAGCTTAGCTTTTGCTTTCTTATACTTAGCTTCATAATCAATGGTTTTGTTAAGATCGGATTTGTTTTGAACATTTTGATGAGACTGATAGATTTTTGGTTGAAATTTGCTAAAGCCTGAAGACTGATTAGATCCTGATGGTTTGTAAGAGGGTTTAGAAGTAGTTTTGAAAAACATCTTTTGCAAAATGGCCTCTTTTATGACACTTATAGCATTCAGTGTCTTCAGTTGCTTTAGCTGTTGAAAAACCTTTGTTTCTTTTTATAAACCTTCGAGAGTTAGCAAGGAGTGCCCTTTCCTGAAATTCAGATTCATGTCATTTAGGTACTCCTCACTTGATCTCTCATCAGGCTCATCATCTGAGTTTTCTTGGAAATCTTGAACCACATTGTTAGAAAAGAAAGCAGTTGAAATTGGTGATGAGGTGGAGGTCGTGGACTTCTTGACTTCCTGAGACTTCTTTAAGTCCGGGTATCGTCTATTGATGAGGTTTTCCTCATAGACAAATTTCCCATAAATTTCAGAAAGCTCAAGATTTTGGATATGATTAGCATTCCTAAGTCCCTGAGAGAAATTCAACCACTTCTGAGGGAGACTGTTGACAAAACCAACATTGATTTCATGTTTGGACAACTTAACACCATCATTTGAAAGTTCATTTAAAAGAGTTTTGTATCTGGCGTAAGTTTGAGAGAGAGTTTCTGAGTCCTTAGCCCTGAAGGTGTTATACTCAAGTTTCAGTTCCATTATCCTGTTTTCCTTGGTGTTAGATGGTCCTTCATGACTATGAACTAGGTCATCCCAGGTTTGCTTATGTACTACGCTTATAACGACTCCATATCGTCCGAAGACAAGATATTCTGATACTTTTGAGTCTTTGGTCCTGGTTGACCACTCTTCTTTCATCCTGGGTCCATTGAGCTTTAGGTTTGGGCAACCCTTCAAGCAGCCTTTGGGATAAATGGACCTTCATTTATACACTTGATATAATAAGGTTCCATCCCAATCAAATAGCAAAGCATTCGCTTTTTCCATTTGTTGAATTTGCCAACTTCAAGTCTAGGGGCAACAGCTGAATAAGCTCCACCCTTTTTATCGACTAGTTGGGGTACATCAATTTCAGCCATTTAGGATCCTAATTTAAAAACTTTTAGAGCGGCCTAAAAACGAGTTTTATAATTAGCCTTGCTCTGATACCACTTGTTGTTCCCCGTTCACTATCGTTTAAAAACAGTTTAAATGCATAAAACAAGTTAATAATGAACTATGACTGAAATTAACATAAGAAAACACACTAAGTAATTTTCAATATAATATTCTTATTAGAAATGAATCAACAAAGAATACGTTACCCAAGTACTTGCGGAATAGTACTTGGGATTGAAATGACAAAGTTGGGTGACTCCTCTCTAAGCTCGTGCTAAGCCTGAGCACAACTCTTAGAGCTCACTGAGCTATCTCAGGAACTAAGTTGTATTTGGAGGAGTGAAAAGATGGCTTCAGGTGTGTGTTTTTATAATTCACAAGCTTAAACTTTTCACTCCATCTCTTATCCTATTTATACATGTATGAGATTTAACTCTATCCTAAGTGACAAAACTGACATCATACAGAAGACAAAATACTGATATATTTTGTCTTTGTTTACAAAGACTATTCTAAGTAAAGGACAAGGCTGCTTTCCATATTTCAGTGATGACACTGAGCTTGTAAGCTAGCCATTCAGGAAAAGTTGACTTATGTTGATAAGGACTTCTTTATCTGATTCAAACTTCTCCCGCTTGTCCCGCCTTTTCTCTATTTATCCTTAGTCTTCTTCTTCGTTTGTTCTTCAGGTAGTTAGAGAGGAGTCTTGAGGATTTAGTGAGTTATTGTCATCACTCACTGAATCCATCATCTTCTTCTTGACTAAGTCTTCACCCTTTAAGTTCCGCCTTACTGAGTGGAGAGACTTCTACGCCAGACTGAGTGTCCCGAAGATGACTCACCGAGGCTATGCACTCGTGACTGATTAGTGTTTAACGGATTAAACACTTGGGCTATTTTCTATTCAAATCCTAGATTAAGGGGTTTGGGTATTTATTGAACCCAACACATAGTTTGTTATATTCATTATGCAATGAGTCGTCATCAAGTGATGAACTACTATAGTATTCGTGACATACCTCGTCATTTGCCATGAGACAAATTTCTTCGTCTTCTTCGTCGCTCATTCCCCACGTACCGCTCACGACCTAACTTTTGATCATCCCGTTTGGGACACTTACTAAAGTGGTTTGGGTCCCCACACTTAAAAGCAATACGATCATCCTTTGGTTTCTCGTCCTCCTTGCTTTTCCGAAAGCCTTTCTTATCGTCATACGGTTGTTTGACGTATCTTCCCTTTCTTCTAAAGAACTTTTTAAAGTCCCTTACCGCCATAGCGTACACTTCGTCGTCACTACTCGAAGATGAGTTCTCCTCATCGCTTGAAGCCTTTTTGGCTTTAAGGGCAAGAGATTTGTATTTCTCTTTCACCTTTGAGGCTTCGGAATCTTTAGCAAGGACAAGCTCGTAGAATTTTAGATTGCCTATGAGTTCATCGAGGGTGAGGATTGTCAAATATTTTGACTCTTCGATTGCCGTCACCTTGGATCTCCACTTCGATGGAAGTGCCCTTAGATATCTCCTAACATGGTTACGGCTAGAAAAAGATTCATCAAGTACTTGTAAAGATGTAATAATAGTATTAAAGTTAGCAAATGAATGATCTATAGTTTCCTCATCCGATATTGAAAATTGTTCATATTGTTGAACAAATAAATCAATTTTATTATTTTTAACTTGTTGGTTGCCTTTATGAGTTACAATTAAAGAATTCCAAATCTCTTATAGGTTTTAAGCATAGAAATTCTTTCGAATTCTTTTTTCGGTAAAGCATTATATAAAACCATTTTTGCTTCACTATTTTTAGAAAGCTTTTTCTTCATTTCATCGTTTAGTTTATCATGAGGTATGTGAACTAAATTTCCTTTATCATCATTTGAGGTAGCCTCAAAATCGCCTTCAACAATAACGTACCAAAGATCAATATCTTTAGACTTCACATATGTTTCGAATCTATTTTTCCAATATATAAAACCATTAGTTTCAAGTAGTGGTGGTCAGCATATTGCCTTCCTTATAATTTTCTAAACCGATAGTGATCGAAAAGTTTTTAAAATACAATTTTATTTTAAAACTTTTATAAACTTAGCTCTTGATGCCAATTGTGGAAAACTAGAAGGGGGTTGAATAGTTTTGCCGATTTTAAGTTGATTTCAAAACTTTAGATTCGATATTATGTGAAATCGTATGGATGTTGAGAATGTATAGATCTAATGATAATGCAAGCAAATAAATAAAGTTAAGGGATAGAAAAGACACAACCGATTTATAGTGGTTCGGCTACAAGGTCACCTTCCTTGCCCTACTCCACTCCCCGAGTCACCTACTCGAGTTTCAAGCACTATGTCAACAAACTCCTTCACTTGGCGGAGAAGCCTTCACAACGTTGCTTACACTTTTCCCGGTACAAAGCTAGATACCGAGTCCGTAGTACGGTGGACCAAACCAACACAACTATTACACAACAAATATGTGAAATATCAAATACAAGATCTTCGCTACGTAAATCTTGCGGAGTGACAAATCAATCAAGGACCCCTTGCTTGGATGACTTGTAGAATGCTCGTGATCTCACTTTAGAGAAGGACCTATATGAGGATCACAAATAGAAAGAAAGAAGAACAACTCTCTAGATCAAGTGATCTATATGTTAGAAGAGAATGAGAGTGTATGAGAGATTTAGTAAGAAGAGGGTGAGTTAGAATGAAGAAATGGCTCTCTATTTATAGGCAAATTTCTTCTTTGTTCCACGGATCCCACAGATCCCTCCCACTTGGGATCCGGCTAGTGTAATCCTAGGGATCCGTGGTCCGCTCCTCTTTGCCCATGGGTTTTTTGGTTATGGGTCATGGGTTATGGGTTGGTCCATGGGTTTTCTTTAGATTCAATGTATCTAAGTATACATTGTATCTAGCCAACTTGGGTATGGGTTATGATCCATGGGTTATGGTTTTTACCCATCCTAATAAACTATTACAACAAATGCTTAATTATTACATTTTTGTATTTAAATGGCAATATGTAAATGCTTTACAAAAATAACATGTATCCTTATAATTATACTTAAGATAACATTACATTTGTTATCGACAAAACACAAAGAGATCGCAAAATATTAATAAACGTTTTTACGGTTTATTTGTATTAACATTACTGTTAATCGTCGGTTCAATTCTTGGAGGATCACGGCAAATATTTTGGCCGAGTAGTTTGGTATTTTATGGGATAATAACACACTGACTTAGGCCAAGGATATCCCTACTTGAGATTTGATATGACATGATATTTGATACTTGGTATATTTGGTAAAATACATACATAAGTATCGATATCTGTGAAATCCGAAAAATATTATCTCATGATATGGATATATAAGAATTGAAATTTCTCGTGAATGAGTGGTATGACAATGATTATAATCGGATATGGGCTTGAATTGATATTTCTCTGGCGGGATTCTTATTTGGACCACATGATGGGCTTCTCTAATTTGGATCAATTGTATAAGATTTGGATAATGTGAGATGTGTTAAAAAGATTTGATGATGATGCGATTTGAGATATGCATGATGAGATTTGTTGATGATGAGATTTGTTATAGGGATTTGAAAATATGAGATTAGATAATAATGAGATATGAGACGTGCGATTTGATGATGCAACTTGAGAATTGATAAGAGTAATTGATGAGACTTATTGTGCTATGAGGTTTGATACTCTGGGGTATACATTTTCACAAAAAATATTATGTCACTGCTTGATTTGATACTAGAACAAGGTTGACTATGGGGCTGTTTGTACGGTATTTCTTAATTGGACTTGAAGTGAGGTTTTCCGGGCGCATTTACTTATTTCATCTTCTTTCTTTCTACCCTTCCGCGAAGATGACTTGTTTGGGCATTTATAGAGTGTGATAAAGACTTGGCTACTTAGTTACGGTTGTGATTCTTTCTCGCTTAACCCACAACGTAGCAATCACTTCGGTGTCTCACGCAGTTGAGGATATGTCAAGAGGTTTTGTACATTGGGTACACCGTTTCTTTTTCACGAGGAATAGTACAAGCTTAAGTAGCAAATTTGGGGAATTCTTCTTCATGATCAAGTTTGGTATATCGGGTTTACTTCACCAAATGGTCACAACAATAGCTGACAGAATATGTGGAAGATGTGTTTACGAATGTTGTTAAAGGATGAGATGTGATCAGCAATTCCCAAGAATCTTCAACGTCTGTCATGACTTTTCAAGATGTTTGCTTATGACAAGAACTTTTTGTGCAAATGATCATACACGTCAATGATGCTTCCGAAAGTTCAAAACCATCATGGGGGAGAACGTGTACTTTGATGTTTTACGGTTAACCTCCAGGGGAAGTAGTATATACTACTTGAATTAGTATGGTTTGTGAAGTTGTCTACATTTGGGTAAAGAATTGTTGATGATATTGATTGATGATGGAGAATGAATCGTTGATGAACCGCTGCATGTACTCCTAAAACAAATATTCACCGAAACCAAAGTTGTCATAACACATTCAAACTGACATTGTTTACGGTTTGGTCTTGATTTTGTAAAATCCCATGAAAGATGATATTTCTCGGTTTAGACCATAGAATTGTAAAATCCCGTGATGATAGAACCATCCTGGAGAAAGAGAAAGTGTAATTCTGGATCTTATCTAATGCTGATGCTACGGTTTCTTCTTCAAAGAAGGGATAAAAGGGTGTACTTCATGAATTGGGTGATTGTTTGGATATTCTTCATGGCTGTTTGGTTATTACAAGGTCTTACGGGGTTATATTGCTTTTAACCATAGTCGGGATAAGAAACAATTATCATGGTTCCTTAAAAGTCAAAAGGCTGATCTGAGCTTTTAACTTTGGATGTGCAAAGGCGTTAATTGATGTATTTATTTGAGGTTGAAAGTGAAATATCAGTATACTTAGTATCACAGAAGAATTATGAGGATGGTTGGATGAAGATTCTTCGAGATCCTTGTTCGAGCTTTTAATATTTTCAAATACGAAGACTTGGAAATCTAGTTATTTTTGGGTGATTTTTCCTTTTCTTTTTACCACTTACTTGGGGGGTGGGCTCTTTACCACCACAAAATTAACTATCACTTTAAGGAGTTACGTTGTAGTGCTCAGTGTCACATTGAATTGTGGATTTTCAAGAGGTGATATACGTCTAATACTTGATGGTTGGTTGGTTGAAGAGTATAGAGTACTTAGAGATTCAAAAGGGCATGAAACTGCAGCTCTTTTGTTACATATGTGCAAGTTTAAGTCACGAGTTCTGGTTAGTTTACTTCAAGGTCAATTTCATCATATTGGCTTTTCTCCATCAGCTATCACGACGAAGAGCCTACTGTATGATAATGGGATTGATAGCAAGTTTGCCAAGAGTAGTTGAAAAAAGAGAGATTACGACGTTTGAACACAGCAGTTCAAGCCTCGTTCTCTAAAGAAAAGAAAATTATACGTCTCAGTGCGCTTTATCTTCGAAAGAAGAGAAATCTTCTTATGACGTTTGAACACAACAGTTCAAGCCTCGTTCTCTAAAGAAAAGAAATGTGTATGCTTCAGTGCGCATTATCTTCGGAAGAAGAGAAATCTTCTCATTAATGACCATTCTCATCAACATGCTTCATACCTTTTCCACGCGTTTTCAGTTATCAAGTGAACCGGACTATCGTTGCTAGTTCTCCTATTCCACTTGCTCAATTAAAATGGCGATGGCGACATCATTTTCAACCTTTGAGGGGAAGAAGTGTGAAGAGACTACATTTTAAAGATATTCATTTGTTCAATCAAGAATGGCAACTCCGTATGCAATTCTTGAGGGGGAGAAAAGGTGTGAATTTACTGCATGGTTGATCGATATCTGAGAACATATGGTCATACGGCTCCTAACTCATGTAAGAACCAATCTTCTTCTTATCGGGTCATCTTCACATGGAGTGTTCCTTCTAAGAGCTGTTGGTTGACATGTTCACACGGGGCTAATATGATTAACGACAAAGTGCTTCCAGTTGCGGGGCTAATTTCCTTGATGAACATCTTTCTGTTCTTGTTTGATTGGGAGGGATTTGAGTTAAGGAGATTTGCTATATATAAGTTAACGGGAATGCATTTGGTGAGATGAAGATGTTAAATTTCTATTCCCCAAATGGACAATCTTGAAGAAGGTCGAGTCTACAGTCTGCTCTACACTTTCCGCTGCATGTTAGAAGACTAAAGAAGAGTTGCATTTAACGATCTAAAGACTTCTTCTTAATCTGAGCATTTATCAAACATATTGTCGGTTTAGGGGAGAGTGAAATGTCTGATTTAATCCCCAATTAGACTTGCACACATTCTTGCTCAGCAAGTTGATTCTCACAAGAGTTCAAGTGTTCTTCTCAACAGATCTCTAGTATATGGGATTACAATGTGTTGCTGATTTTGAAGTATCAAAACCAGCAAGGGGGAAGGAGACATACTTCTAAATGCACAACAAGTACACATGACGAACTTAATACTTCTAAGTGATTGAAGATATCCCGGGAAGACAAATGTCATGACCGTAGAGAAACTTAGTGTATCTTGTGGCGTTTAGTGTTCTTGTTCCAACTATGTGAGGGAAGAGATGAAAGAGACAGTTTCTAAGGAGAAAAGAGGTACACAAGTGTGTGATGATTTCGATGTTATCGCAATCATCAGGGGAGAGAGATTGTGTACATTGGGGATGCACAGCTGTTTCACTTGAGAGCTTAATCAGTGATTCAGTAATAATCACTTATTCCAGAGTTGATATCCGCAGAGATAATCAGTGATTCAGCCTGCTTCTTCAATGTTATCGGTTATTCTCTCTTTGGGCATTCGGGTACTTCGGGTTCTTGAGCTTCATACACTATCATCAGGGAAGAGAAAAGTATACATCGGGGTTATTCTTTGCATATCGGACTTAATCTGCTACTTTGGTGTTATTGGCTAGACTTTCTTCGGGTATATGTGTAATTCGGGTTCTTGAGCTCTATTCAAAGAGACTGGCTGCATCACTTCAACTACTTGGGGGAAATGGTCTCTTGACATTCTTGGTATGGATCGCTTCAGAATTCAGTGGAAAAGAAAGTTGAGAAGATTCTATTCAAGTGTGGGATGATACGTTGCTGTTCTTGTTGATGATATAACCCCGAACGATGAATCACAAAGATCATTCTTAAAAGGAGCAGCAAGATCGATGATAATGGTGTGCTTCTTTGTGCACCTGGCTAAAGCAAGCTTTAAGGAAAAGCTAAGAATCTGCTCAGTATAATGATTTTCAGTTTGGGGGGAAGCTGCCCAAGTCTCTCTTTCAGATGGTTCAATTTCTTTCTTCAATTCAAGAGCCTCGGAAGCTTTGGTGGTGAAAGTTTAACAGATGATGACTTCTATCTTCTTCAACGGGGCTGCTCGATATCCTTATCTCGGTACTCGTATCATCATCCTTCTTAAACTATATCATCATCTCTATCTTTGAATATATTTATCAGAAAAACAAAATACAAAAATATTAAACCCACAAAAAGAAAATAAAAAAATATAAAACCAACAAAAACCCATAAAAATCAGAAAATTTGAAAAATGCCAAAAATATTGTTTTTTCAAGACATGTCTTCTGGTATCGATAACATCTACGGTCTTAGAAATGTCATTCAACAATGGCACGGGACCATAGATGAAGTTCGAGCAGAAGGTGTAAATATTTCTTTTCAAAACATGTCTAAAAATATGGCTTGCATTTATTTCAGACAGTAACCCATGCTTAACTATGGTTTGCTATTATTTCGAATAGCAACCCGATCTTCAAGAAAGGAAAGTGCTGTGCTAAACCAATTTTCAAAAATTTCGTGCACTTATCCTAAAATAAAATGAGGAAAGTATGTCGAAGGACTGCTGTTCCTACTCAAATATTTTTCCTTATAAAATTCTTCAGAAAAATATTTGTTTTAACAAAATGGTGGTAAATGAGTTGCATGAAAATCAATCAGAATCAGAATTTTCATAAATTTGCAAAACCCAATCAATGACTTCAGCATGGTTAAAATGTTTTATGAAATGAGTCATTGATTGAGGGGAGAATGTTTTCAAATCTATATCATCTAATGGGCTTTCTTAATCATCCTACCTGCTTATCAGAAAACGATATTTGCCTATGTTGAAGGACTAGGAATTTAGGATATGATTGTTAAGATTAGATGATTAGAGTTTGATGAACACATAAATCCCATGCCTTTGTATGATCTGATTGAGATGTTGAATTGACTTTTATTAGTCGAGTACTGTTTGGGTGATGTCGACCACCATATATCTGTATGTATGTTCACTAACGTATGCAGATAGCATGGTTTATAAGAATGTTCCCGATCCATGATCCCACAAAAGAAGTTGATTGGATGCCGAAAGGAAAGGGCAACTATTTCTAGGGTCGACAAAAAAAGAAACGAAGCTTAATTGGATCTCTCTATGGATAGTTGGCATGATAGATGCAACTTCAGAGGTCTCGCTGCTCAGCAGATGGTTTTCTTCATGCCATACAGCAACAACTGAAGCAGCTTGTGTTTTTCTCCACCTAACGTATCTTTGTCTAGGACAAGTAGCGAATAATACCATTTTTTTCAACAGATTTGATAAAAAAAAATTGTTTTAAAAATGGATTGTTTTGAAAATAAACTAAACTCAAATTTTGGAAATCAACCGGACTTCATTTTAAACATAAGTCACTCAATCAACGACTACGGTCATTGATTGAGGGGGAGAGTGATTTCAAACATAAGTATTTTCAAACAATATTTCTTCATAAAAGTCCATCTGTACTAAACAAAGTGGTGATCTAAAGATTTAATGTTATGTCATGGTATGATTTTCTTTAAAACTCAAGGATCTTTCAAAATGAAATTTTTTTATGTTCTTGTTTGATTGTGAAAATGTTTTATTTTACTTAAATATCTTTTAAAAAACTATCATACCTGACACTAACAATCTTTAATGTCTATAATTGGTCTATATCTATCATTTTTTAAAAGTAAATCATGCCACGTCTTTCCCCTAAAATTTTCTAAATGATTTAAATCAACTGGGATCACAAATCTCAACTGGTTTGAAATTTTTGATCGGGGGAGAGATCGTGATTTAAATCTCAAATCGGTTTTAAAGGGTGATTGTTTCAAAAGCACTCCTTCCTTCATGTGCCAAACGATTTCAAATACATGATGCACATGATTGAAGAGGAGCATTTAACCAAAAACCAGAAGAGAATTTAAACCAGACATATTTTCTCCCAAGTCTTCTAAAACTATTTAAATCACTTGGGATCCAAAATCTCAAAGGGTTTGATATTTTTGATCGGGGGAGAAAATGTGATTTAAATATGAAATCTGATGAAAGATGATCATTTTGAATCAAAGTGCAAGTTCTCTCAAATATGTGCTAAACTCTTTCGTATATCGATGCACATATTGAGGGGGAGCGAATGGTTCCTATTGGCAATCGTGGAAGTACTTCAAAAACCTATTTCCTCTATGTGTAAAATGATTTCAAATAACCAACGCACATTTTGAGGGGGAGAATTTACCAAGAAAATCAAATGGCTTTTTCCACGGAAATTGTGATCAAGAAATTATTTCAAAGAACTCTTTCCTCCATGTGCTAAACAATTTCAAAATCATATGCACATGTTGAGGGGGAGCATTTCTAAATGATCAAAACAATTAAAGTACAAAATGCTTTGATTTTATATCACAAGTACCTTGATTGATTTTCCAAATGATTTTTCAATTGGTTTCAAGAAGGAAAGAACAACACCAAAAGACCGACCAATTTACTTTATGCATGGTGTTATAAGGATGGTTAGGTTAGGTATTCGTTCCCACGATCCCGCCAGAGCCGGAGGGATCTACCCAAGGACAATCCACTAGATAGTGTAGAAGTCCTTAGGTATGATGAAAAAAGGAGAAAAGTGAGAAACGGGAAGAGTGCGGACTGAGAAAGAGCTAGAACTGGAATAAACCCAACAAGGTTCTAGTAATGAAGTCTCGGTAAGCACTGAAGGGGTTGAAGAATGAAAAAGAATTGAATGGGAACAGGGTGAAAAGAAATAGCCCTCTATTAATTCAACCTTAGGGCAGAAACCGGGTTCAATACATATGCTACTGGTGGTTACCAAGGTAACACCGGTATTGAAGACAAGACGTCATGGACCCAGTGACGCACTGCACTACAACTTCCCAAGCTACTCAAGTTCCTCTTAAAAGGACTTGTTTCATTCTCACGGGGAACCTACATAATCTATCGACTTTCTCTTAGAGGTTGTTGATATTGAAGAAGGAGACCCTCTCCCTAGTCTCCGGCATAGGAAACCAAATGTGCACTATTGAGTCTAGAGCCAAGAGATCATCCACAATATCTCATTAGGACACAAAATTAATGAAGACTTGTTGTTTTACACAATGTGGAAAGTAAGTATATATTAAGAGTCCTACGCATTATCCTTGTGGTATTGCCAGAACATTCGAGTGATATGACAAATATTCACGATGAAGATGGAAATCCTTCTAGAGCCAACATCAAACAAGCTCTTGGTGGGTGACATGTGAGATCTTTTCTAAAGATCAAGCTTGTGACAACTGGATAGAAACAATGGGGCGATTCATTCTTGAATCAACCTTGGTCCAGGAAATGAATTGACGAATACTTTTGGAAAAACCATTCGATGTGCAAATCTTCTTTTCTCTAGCACATCGAATGTGTATTCATGTTTTCAAACACAAAAAGTATCTCTGATTGAAAAAATACTTTTGGAAAAACCGTTCGAGGTGCAAATCTCTTCTTTTCTCTAGCACATCGAATGTGTATTCTCTTTCAAATACAAAAAGTATTTTTGATTGAAAATTGATCTTTCTCATAAAACCTTCGTCGTATTGCAAAACTCTTTCTTCTAAGCAATACGCGATTGTTTTCAAATCAATTTTTCATCAATCAGTAAATCTCAATTCGCTGGTTCACTCACTCCGTGTTGTTTACTTTGGGACGCTCTGGTTTGAGAACGGCTAGAACAGCTGCGAAACCCTGTCAAGGAGATTCTTCGGAACACTACCTGATCACAGGCAGTATTTATACTGATCAACGGGGAACCGTGGTTCTTGCAACTATATTCAACGAAAGTGAACAAAGACACTTTCGTGTGTTTTATTGCTAACTGTTGTTTGCAGGAACTGTTGACGGTTGCAGCTGATCAGAGTTGAGAATTCAATTCACAACCGCATGCTCACAGCATTCACACTTAATTGAAGAAAATCATGACCATCAAAGACATACAACAAAGATGCTTCTGCTACTTTGATGAAAATATGTCATGATCCAGAAAGTGTGAGCATGTCGGCCCAAAGTCACAACATCACATGAAGGCAACACAACAAAGGGTGATCCAGAGATTAACTGTGGCTGATGATCTCAAAGAAAGCTCAAAGATCATCAAGACGTGGATCAGTTCAAAGACCTCCACTGAAAGTACAAAATAATCGGACTATGAAGAGTCACTGCTTAAGCACAAAGATTGCGGAAGTGAAGAATTAAACTCTACGAGCTCAAGACTGAAGATAAAATAGAATGCTAGGATTTGAAATGTAAAACATGGGGTGACCTCCCTTAGGGGGAGATTGTTAGGAATTAGAAATTCCATAATGAAGAGTCGGTCACCCCAAATATAATCTAGCATAAGTTAGCTCGTAGAAATATCGTTATTTACGTGTTTATAAGCTTAGTTTGCATAGTTTAGTTTAGAGTAACACCGTGGAGGAAGGACGGGTCTGTACCCACTGTATTCCTGATCCACAGTCCGACAAGATGACGTATTAGTTGTAACTATAAATACCCCTTCCATCCTTGGAAGGGGTGGAGCTTCTTTCAATCTAACCTTTTCCTTTTTGTTTTAACTCTCTCTCAAGAACTCCCTCTCCTCTCTTCATCTCTCTAAACATGGCATTCATATACTATCACCATCCTAGACCACCTGAATCATCAAACAACATAAAAAGTGTGATCCTAACACAATGAAATCATCAATATTAAAGAGTCTAAAGATCATCCCGTAGATAAGGTCATAGGAAATTTAAATGAAAGAACCTTAAGATCTCAAGTCCAAAACCAAAGTAGTTTATTTTGTTTTGTCTCAACCAAAGAACCTAAAAATACACGAGAAGCCATAAAAGATGAAAGTTGGGTAATGGCTATGCAAGAAGAGTTAAATCAATTTGTTTCTAACGATGTTTGGACACTTGTCCCTCCACCTAATAACCAAACCATAATCAAAACTAAATAGGTATATAAAAACAAGTTAGATGCAAACGGTGTAGTGTCTAGAAACAAAGCTAGACTCGTTGCCCAAGGGTATAATCTACAAGAAGGCATAGACTTTGATGAGACCTATCCTCCCATGGCTAGATTAGAGTCTATAAGAATACTTCTTGCTTATGCTTGTGCTAATGACCTTAAGATTTTTCAAATGGATGTTAAGAGTGCTTTTCTAAATGGCTTAATTAATGAAGAAGTCTATGTAGCTCAACCTCCGGGCTTTATCGATTTCAAAAAACCTAAACACGTGTATAAACTAAAGAAAGCTCTTTACGGTCTTAAACAAGCCCCAAAAGCTTGGTATGATAGACTTAAATCATTCTTAATAAAAAATAACTACACCATGGGGTTAGTTGATAATACACTTTTCACTAAGAAAAAGGAATCACATATAATTATTGTTCAAATATACGTGGACGATATTATATTTGGATCGACTTGTCAAGACATGTGTGATGATTTCTCAAAAATCATGCATGATGAGTTTGAAATGAGTATGATGGGAGAGATAAGTTTCTTTCTTGGTCTACAAATCAAACAACTAGAAGATGGTATCTTCTTTAATCAATCCAAATACATAAAAGAAATGTTAAAGAAATTTGGTTTAGAAGAGTCAAAACTCATAAAAACACCTACGTCATCCGATACCAAACTTACAAAAGATGAAGACGGTGAATCCGTTGATAGCACAAAATACCGTGGCATGATTGGTAGTCTTCTCTATCTTACGGCTAGTCGGCCGGATATCATGTTTAGTGTTTGTCTATGTGCTAGGTTTCAAGAAGATCCTAAAACATCACATCTAGAAGCCGTCAAAAGAATATTTAGATACATTAAGGGTACGATTTAATTGTGATTATGGTATTTTAAGGGAACGGGGATAGAAACTATTGTATATGCGGATTCTGACCATGCAGGTGATTATGTTGACCGAAAATGTACAAGTGGTGTGTGTACTTTTATGTGATGTTGTTTAACATCTTGGTTCTCGAAGAAGCAAACGGCATTGTCCATATCAAAAACAAAAGCCGAATATGTCTCCGCCTGCAAAGCATGTCGACAAGCACTATGGATGAAACAAGCGTTAGTTGACTACGAAATTCATCTAAGTGACATAGCCATTTTATGTGATAACAAAGGTGCTATTGACTTGAGCGAGAATCCGGTTTTGCACTCTCGTACCAAGCATATAGAGATCCGTCATCACTTCTTAAGAGATAATGTTCAAAAGGGGAACATTTCTATTGAGAAGGTATCATCCGAAGACAACATAGCCGACGTCCTCACCAAACCGTTGAAGCGAGAACTGTTAGGAATTAGAAAATTCAGTCATTAAAGTGTCGGTCACCTCAAGTATATCTAATCATTAGAAAGCTCGTAGTCGCAGTTATTTAATGTTAGTAAGTAGTTAGTTAAGTAATACTGTGGAGGAAGGACGGGTCTTTACCCACTGTATGCCTGATCCACAGCCCGTAGGTGGCGTTTATTGTAAGACACTATAAATACCCTCTACCTTGCAAGGTAGAGGGTTGGAGCTTTCAATACCATTTTTCTTTGTTTCACATAGTTCCTAACTCTCTGCTCTTTCTCTCTCTAGAACTTTCTCTCTCTAAAACCTTGTTAACGCCTCATATGATTATGGTGTGATGTGTTTGTGAAATCCTATATCTTACAATTGGTATCAAGAGCCATGGTTTGATCACTCATCTTTCATGCTCTTTGTTTTGGTGGATTTCATAAGGTTTTTGGGGTTATAAGGGTTTAGGAGAGTTTGAATCATTTGGACAATTTCTAGTGTTAAAGTTTGAATTTTGATTGTACTTTTGTGTTTAGGATCATCATATGTATTTAGGTTTTGAATTGGAAGGCTCAAATCATTGTGGTTGGGTTGTTTTTTATTGAAAAAGTGGTTGTTTTTGAAAAAACTACGAAGCGAGTTGCGCCACGGTGTTGCATTTCTTGGAAGCGAGTTGCTTTGTTATTGAAAGCGAGTTGGTATAAGAGACTTGGCTATTAAGCGAGTTGTATTAGCAGCGAGTTGGTATATGCGACTTGGTTATTAAGCGAGTTGTTTCTTCAAGCGACTTGAGTTTTAAAGCGACTTAACTATTAAGCGAGTTGTAGTGTCAGCGAGTTGGTTTAAGCGACTTGGTGGTTAAGCGAGTTGTCACTGTATGCGACTTAGCTATTAAGCGAGTTGTTTCTTTAAGCGACTTGTCTTTTAAGCGAGTTGACTGTTTAACTACTTGTCTATTGAGACTTGTCACTTCTTCGTGCTACATTTTTACGGTTGTTCTTTTGGTTTAGTAAAATCCCGTGAAAGAATCAATTTCCCGGTTTAATCAAAGAATAGTAAAATCCCGTAGAACTTGTAATCATGTCAAACAACGTGCCTACTATCGCTTTCTTCAGTAGCGAGGACGTTCAAGCAGTGGATCGATACTCGTCCACCTATGCTTGACAGAACCGATTATGACTCATGGGCTCAAAGAATCAGGTTGTACTGTTTGGGAAAGAAAAATGGGGTCAACATTCTCAAATCAATTGATGAAGGACCTTATCAGATTGAGACTACAAGAGACATAATTGATACTGCTGCAGATGGAACAATGATCTTTGGATTGGACAGACCAAAGACGTATAATGAGCTCAGTGATAAGGAGAAAAAGAGATTCGATGCTGATATCAGGGCGTCAAACATTATACTTCAGGGTCTTCCAAATGATATCTACAAGCTTATCAATCACAACACTGAAGCTAAGGCAGTTTGGGATAATGTCAAGATGCTTCTATCGGGTTCTGAATTGACTAAGGAAGACAGAGAATCACAACTGTATGATGAATTTGAGCACTTCAAGATGAAACCAGATGAGAGTGTCTATGAATATTACGTGAGATTCCACAAGCTTGTGAATGATATGAGGAATATCAAAATGACCATGCCAAACATTCAGCTGAACTCAAAGTTTGTGAACAACATGAATCCCGAATGGTACAAATTTGTCACCGCTGTGAAGCTAACCAAAGGATTGAAGAATACAAACTATGAGCAACTGTATGCCTTCCTTCCTCAGAATGAGAGACATGCTATGTTTGAAAAAAGGATTCTTGAACAGTTCAAAACCAACCAGGGAGAAACAAGTTCCTCAAATGATTCAACAGCCTTTTACACAAATGTTGGAATTACCACCAAAGCTTCTCAAGTCATACCCACGGGTAATGGTAATCACAAACTCATTCCCGATCCGAGATTCAGGAAAGCTGATGCTGATGTAGTCATGGGACACTTCATCAATCAACTGGCTCTTATGGTTAAACAAAACTTGACCCTTAATCCACATACCAACAGTCTTCACACTAACAATGAGATCAGAACTGCATCCAATTTACACAATCATGATGTTGTCAGAGATGGAAAAGTTATGGTGCAACCAGTTCAAGGTAGGCAGTATGAACAGGGAAGAGGTGGAGTAGGTGGAGGGTATGTGGCTAATCAGAATCGTGGGAGAAATGCCAATCAGGGACAAGTGAAGCCAGTCAAGTGCTACAACTGTGGTGGGGATGGACACATTGCAAGGAACTGCACATCTCCAAAACGCCCTCAAAATGCAGAATACTTCAGAGACAAGATGTTGCTTGTACAAGCTCAGGACAATGGTGCTGTTTTGGATGAAGAAGAGCTGCTGTTTCTTGCTGAGGGAAATGCCAAGACTTATGATGCTGATGTGGATGAACAGCCAGTACAGGGTATGGGTCAGAACAATCCAAATGCATTTCAAGTAGCTGACTGTGATGCTTATGATTCGAATGTGGATGATGAACCAACTGCCCAAACCATTTTCATGGCAAGCATCTCACCTATGGTCTCTCCAAAGCCCTCATCACCACAGCAGGCTGGTCCTTCCAAAGAATCAATCATCTCAGAGGTATTAAAATTATATGATGAAGTTGATGAGCAAAAGATACATGACAAAGTCCAATCACATGAAATTTATGAAACAAATATTGTTAATATGGGTAATAGTAATATTGTCCCATATGATCAATATGTGATCCAAAGTAAAAGTGTGATTGAACCAAGTGATGCATTTTTTGCAGTCAATGATGACTATGTTTTTGATAAATACACTCCATGTGCCCCTGATAATTCTGTTATCTCTGAACTTAATGCCTATAAAGAACAAGTTGCTATTTATGAACAACGTGCTAAGTTTGAGTTAACTACCCGTGAGCAGGAAATGGATGACCAAATGCGTACAATTATTAGAAAAAGTAACTTTAGAGAAGAAGTGTTAAAAAAGAGTTAAACTCCTTACAAGAAAAGCTTTCTAAAACTGTTAAGCAAAAGCAAGAGCTGCAAGATAATGTAAAAGTGCTTAAACAAGAATTCAGTGCTAAGGAATCAAAACTTTTGAATGATTTTTCTAATCTAAAAACTTTGAAAAACAAGCTTGAAAATAAGTTGTACGTACTAGGGAATACCATTCAGACTGCTCACATGATCACTAAGCATAGAGTTCTCAGCGATAAGCATAGTATTCCCATTGTAGAGAAACCCAATCCTGAGTATGGTAAGATAGCAAAAGTTGCTCAAAATGTGATCTATGATGGTAATGAAATTCTTAAGCCTAGGCAGAAACCTAGTTGCGCTGAGTGCACTGAGGAAGATATGCAATTAAATTATATCTCTAGGGAGAAAATGAATATGAAGCTAAAAGATCCTGAGTGTAAAAAGCAAAACATAAAGTACAAACCCTATGATTACAAAAAGGAAAATTGGATTTCCCTGAACAAGTTTAAGGCTCAAACTCTGTTAACACCCGAACAAGTGTTCTGGAAAAAGGATTTAGATGAGCAAAAAGCAGATAATCTTGTTGTAACAAACATCTCCCTTAGGAAAATGCCTCCAGCTATTGTGTATCCTCCTAATACACCAATGCATTTAGTTCCTAGAACTATTTCCACTAAAAGTAAGACCTTAATCAGCCTATATGTAGTTTACCAACTATTTGTTGATTTTGAGAAAACGTGTAAAAAGAGAATCACACCTACTGGGATAACCGAAGGCGAAAGGGGTTTTGAGCAAACTAAAGAATGCTATTTAACTGAAGTCATGCCTTTCTTTAAACAATTAAAAGGTCAATTTGAGAGTCTTCAAAAAGGGATAGATTCAGATATTAAAGGAATGGAAAAGGAATTTGATGCAATGATAGTTGAAGTCAATGACTATAAGCGAGAATTAAAATATAATGAGATTGAGAGGAAGAACTTGCATACCTTAAATGAGAATCTGATTTCTGAATGTATTACTCAAGATGTGTTTTACACTGCCACGAATTGTTCTATTAATGCATCTCTATTTCATGAATTATCTGTTGCTCTGAAAGTCTCCCATGATCGTGTCATTGAGCTTGAGAAAACTAACTCTAAATTGCATGAGAAATTTGAACAGGATGATCATGATAACCTGGTGAAACAGTTTTCTAAATTGGAAGTTGAGCATCTTGCTTTGCAATTAAAATATCAACATTTAAAAAAAATGTCAAAACCTCAAATATCAAGACATCCTTGGATGCTCCTGAATTTGATGCAGTTTTTGAAATCAGCAAACGTGATGAACAGATTCGAGCTCATTGTAACACGATCAGAAAAATGAGAACCCAAATTTCACAATTAAAGGGTGAAAAGAACAATGTGACAGGCTCCCAAATGCCTCCTCCTTTAGATTCTCAGAGTTCTCAAACTTTTCATCCTCAAAACTTGGTTAATGTTTTACAAAAGGAAAATGAGAGTTTTCTAGAAGAAAATGAAAAAGTTAAACGACACTTTAAAGAGTTATATGATTCAATAAAAGTCACTCGTGACAAGAACAATGAAAAAATAACTTCTTTACCAAAAGAAATTGAGAATCCGAGGAGACAGGAAAAAGGGAAAATGCCACTTGTCTTTAATGAGAATGTTGCATCAAAGTCATCTGCAGACTGTAAATATACTGTGACTGTTAAATACATTCCTCCTCATCTTAGAAATAACGAACCTGTGTTTCATAACTATTTTGCTCAACTTAAGGATAGTCTAGAATGTCTCCGAGAGATTGTAGAAGAGGATTTCATAAATAAGCCACTTGATAGTGAGGTGAAGTATGCGTGCGTGTATGCCAAACGATCTCAAGAACTTTTAGAATGCTTAAGAGCAACATGCCCTAAACCCGTTGGTAAGAAAGATAAAATAGCTATGCCTTGTTCTATGCCTGTTTTTAAGAATGCCAATCTTGATATGCCTCACTCAGTGCCTAAAGTTAAGCATGTAAGCTTCAATGTGCCTTCAAGCAGTTCAGATCCCAACACTTCTAAACCTAAAATGCAAGAGGTAGCAAAACCAACTAATGTTCCTATTCCCTCTACAAGAGTAAAAAATGACACCAAAACGAGCAGGTCAAAGCCTCAAGGCAATACAGAGCAAGATAGGACCTCGCAAGCTAAGAGTAATCAATGGAGGAAAGTAGAAGACCACCCTAGAAACTTTAAGTAGGAATTGAATAAAACGAATCGTGTTGATTCTAGTATTAGCTTTAAGCGTACTGTAATTAATTCGAATTCTACTACTACTTGCAAAACATGTAATGAATGTTTGGTTTCTGGTGTTAATCATGAATGTGTTGTGAATGATGTGAGTAATGATGTTAAATACCCCGTTAAGGTAGTGAATACAAAAATTCAAGCTAAGAAGGCTAGAAAGCAATGGCGAAAGAAGGTTAGAAAACATTGGAAACCCACAGGAAGGAAATTTAGTAACATAGGTTATCAGTGGATACCTACTGGCCGCAAATTCAATCTTAATCAGATGTGCCCTAAATTATCTAGGTTAATGCCCATTAGGAAATGGATGCCTACTGGTAGAATTATTCCCTTAAGAAGTGAACATACTTTCAATAGGTCGAATGCATATACTAGCACTGCATCAATCCCTGATGATTCCATTGTGTCTACTTCTGATGTGGGTGTTCCAATCACTGTTACTAACCAAATGGAACCCATTCTTGCATGGGGATCCCAATTATCAAGTTATCCATTCTTGTCTGTGTTCAATTGCAGATCGTTCAAATCGTTCTATGGTACTTGGACTCAGGCTGTTCCAAGCATATGACTGGAGACCGGTCTCGGTTCATGAACTTCGTGAGTAAATTCATCGGGACTATTAGATTCGGGAATGATCATTTCAGTGCAATTATGGGTTATGGAGACTATGTTGTAGGTGATCGTGTAATCTCCAGGGTGTATTACGTTGAAGGTCTTGGTCATAATTTATTCTCTGTCGGTCAATTCTGTGATTCTGATCTAGAAGTGGCATTCAGAAAACATACTTGTTTCGTTAGAGAACTTGATGGTAAAGAACTTTTAAGAGGAACACGTGGTTCAAATCTATACACCATCTCTATCGAAGATATGATGAAGTCTTCTCCAATTTTCTTGTTGTCAAAGGCTTCGAAAACAAAGTCATGGTTATGGCATCGTCGTCTCAATCACTTGAACTTCGGCACCATAAATGATCTCTCCAGAAAGGACTTAGTTGTAGGCTTACCTAGACTAAAGTATGAAAAGGATCATCTCTGTTCAGCATGCCAATTGGGAAAAAGCAAGAAGTATGCCCACAAACCCAAACCTATAAACTCAGTTATAGAAGTTCTTCATACCATTCACATGGATTTATGTGGACCCATGAGAGTGCAGAATATCTTTGGGAAGAAATATGTGTTAGTTATGGTTGATGATTACTCTCGATTTACTTGGGTTAAGTTCTTAAAGAAAAAGGATGAAACTCCAGATATCATCATCAAACTTATCAAACAGCTGCAGGTTCGACTTAACAAAACTGTCAGGATCATCCGAACAGACAATGGAACTGAGTTTGTTAATAAACAACTTAGTGAGTTTTATGAAAGTGTTGGAATCAGTAATCAAAGAAGTGTTCCACGAACTCCTCAACAGAACGGTGTTGTTGAAAGACGAAATCAAACTCTTGTGGAAGCCGCAAGAACAATGCTGATTTACTCAAAGGTTCCAATGTTTCTCTGGGCTGAAGCCATTGCCACTGCATGCTACACTCAAAATCGGTCCCTTATTCACACTTCTCATGGAAAAACTCCATATGAACTTGTCCACAATCGAAAACCTAATCTTTCATTCCTTCGTGTGTTTGGTGCATTGTGTTATCCAACCAATTAGGGTCAAGACTTAGGCAAACTTAAAGCTAAAGCGGACTGATGAGTGTGTAAATACTCATCATTTTTGGTTAAATCTGAACTGCAAAACGTCTAAAAATGCTCAGAAATGCATCAAAATACTGAAAATATTCCAAAATTGCATTTTATATGTTTCAGATGAAAAATGTTTAAAAACAAATGAAAAATGAGCAAAGTTTGCATAATTGGCAGTTTCAGTCCCCCAAGTTTCAAAGATTGTCAAAAATAGTCCTTGAGCCTTAATTTCAAAAGAAAGATCACCAAAGGTCCTTTTTAAATCATAACTTGTCAAAATTAGTCATTTGGTGAAAAATATAAAAAGTTTGAGAAAATTACAAGTTTGGTCCTCCAACTTTGAAATTTGGCAAAAATGGCCCCTGGAAATTTGAAAATGGCAAGTTTGGTCCTTGTACTTTTTGAGATTGTCACTTTTAGTCCTTGGAGCAACTTTTCAAAATGGCAGCTTTGGTCCTTGCATTTTTCAGAAATTACAAAAGAGTCCTTGTCATTAATAAGCCTAAACCATTGGACCCTTGTCACAATCCAATTTGGACCCCCTGCCTTTTAGCCTTTGGACCCCCTGTCAATACCATTTTGACCCCCCCTTGCAATATTAAAAACAACCCAACCCGCCAAAGTCTCACCCCCTCCAACTGCTTCCCTGCCATGCCTGCAACTCACTCCAACTCCCATCCCCAGCTCATATCTTTTTCCCCCCTCCTCCACCTCAATCCAAATATCATTAATTGCCCTCCCCCTCATCTCACTCAACCTCAACTGCTAAAAACCCATTTCCCGCCAAAATTGGATTCAATGGTCAAGATCAGTTTTATCAATCCAATGGCTGAGAAACATGCTGGGATATATTCAGAAGAGAGAGAGAAGACACTTGGAGTATAAAAAGAAGCAAAAGGAGGAGAAGAGGGGAGTCTTGTAATTTTTAATTTTCTCTAAATGTCGTTTTTAACTTAAAGTCTTTAACTTAGTGTAAAACCTGTTGTATTTTGTTTCTTTGTATCAAACTAAGTGTATTGTATCATTATAAAATATTTCCAGTTATAAATTCAAGTTATGTTAAGAATTCATGTTTAAAGCTTACTGTTGAAAGTTTCCATTTCAATTTCTCATACAAAAGCTTCACATAACTTGTTTCTCAGCTCTAATAAGCTTATACAAGCTTCTCATAGCTTTTTGTAAGCTCAAGTTTAAGTTTCAATTCATTTTGGATATTGGTAAACAAAAGTCAAAATGGGCAAAAATGATGCAGATGTGGTCAATGGGTGAATCAGTGCTTGATTTGGGTTGATTTGGAATCCAGTGGGTTGATATAATTAGGTTAGTGTTCATTGGTTTCAGTTTCAAGCCATAGTGGCTAAGGACCATGTGTAAGTGATTTTAAAGGTCTCTTTGCATTACCTTCATTTGTAGTGAAAACTGGTTCAAATCTGTTTAATAAGCTGTATTTAGGATATATAGATGTAGCTTGATCATTAACACAAGTTTGCTCAGTGTTTGTATGATTTAAAATTGCAAAACAGTCAATTAAAGGTGTGTTTGGAATTGCTGATATAGCTGTGTTCAGGGCTTGTTCAGTGTATAACTCTTGTTGTTTTAAGTTTACTTAGCTCATATTAACTCATATTTGTCATAATCTTGAGCCTGCACACCTTTAAAGTCAATATGCATCTCAAATTGTCTTAAACTGCTAACTGTTGGAGTTTTTGAGAATCAAAGTCTTGAATTGTGTTTAAAATACATAGATAAAGGTTGCTTTAGTGTCATTTCATCATATAACACCTAGATCAGTCCTTACATTTGAATCAAAGTTCAAAAAAGTCAGAGTTTCATTTTCACTTCAAAAGTCAAAAAAAAACCTGAAAAGCCTGTTTTGAGCCAACTGAGGTGAATTTTCTTGGATTCATTACTGAGCCAAATTATGTGAATCTTGTTGTTTTAAAAAGTTCAACTGGTCTATTTTGTGATTAGCATTTTTATACATTTTTGTGAATTTTTTATAAAGCTCAAAACTGCTTGTCTTTTAGGTCTCATCTGCCCTGTTCACCAAATCTCAGCTTAAGCTGAGCTCTCACAGTTTTGTGCAGGTCTGCACATAGCTCATTTGAGCTTGTTCAAGGCTATAATTTGGCTCATAAGTAGTTGGCTAGGTCTAGTGTAGGTTCCAAGTTTTTGTTTTTGATTTCTAGCTTATTTGAGTGCTTATTTTGTAGCTGCAAAACTGACCTGAAAACTGTTTTAGCTAATAATCTCATAACATCAAATCTTGGTACCTTGCAATTCAGTGGCTATGGCTTGTTGTTTTTAGTTGCATTTGGGTTATTATAGCATATTAGGACTTCTGTAATCAGTTGGTGGCATTTGGTGCTTATTTGGCTTATTCAAGTGCTTATTTATAAGCCCTTGGCTTAGCAGTTCCATATTCTTACAAACAACCACCTGTTTTTCCATTTTTTTTAGATTCATTATATTATTTTAAGCTTATCTTGAATTTTTCAGATTTTTCTAGGTTAGTTTGCTATTTTTCTTGATTTTAATTAGTTTTTAAGCCTTTTTAAATAGCATTTAATACAATTAATTAAGAAAAGTTTCAAAAAAAAATAATTTTTCAATTTTCTTAAGTTAAGATAAATATAAAAAGACAAAAAATATTTTTCTAGATTTTTCTTGGTTAAATTTGTATTTTTAAATAATTTAATTAGTTTTTAATAGTTTTTAATTCCTAGAAAATCCAAAAATAATCAGAAAAATATAAAAATAGTTTTGAAAATTCTATTTTGATATTTTAGATTTTTCTAAGTCATAATTTTATTTTTCTAGCTTTATTTCCTATTTTCTTGTATTTTAGGCTATTATTTAATAGTTAAAAATAGTTTTTAATTAATAATAATTAATTAAATAGTTATAGAATTAATTTTCTTTTTCTATAAATTTTATTTTGTCATTAGGTTTGTAAAAATGTCATTTTCATATTTTTAGGTCTTTTATTTCTTAGATCTCACGTTTTATTTCGTACGTTACGTAGTTTTTAATTTAAACGTAAGTTTTAGATTTTAAACGTTAATCAATTTCAAAAATAGTGATAGCGTTTATTTAATATTTTTTATCTTTTTAAATTTCCTTTAATTTGCATTTAAGCCTCTGTAATTTGTTGGCTTTTTCTGTAGTTATAATCACTCAAAATCTCTTTCCCGTTCAAATCTCTCGATCACTATACGTTAGGTGATCCATTGCATAGCTCGCTGGGACATAACGACCCGGGGAAACCCTATACTCCTCAGATCTTCATTGCATTCGTGCTTAGGCAGTTTTAAGCTTATTACGGTCGGCCATTCACAAGTGGCCGGCTTGAGTGATTTAGCTTGACTGTTTGGCACGCATCAAATTTTGGCGCCGCTGCCGGGGAACTGTGTTGATTATCTATCGTTTAGCAGATTAGTAGTTTGAATACTCACTCTTTGTTCATATCATCCATATCTATCTATATATATATATATATATCCATATTTTCTTATAAAAAATCCAAAAACCCAAAAACATCCAAAAACGTATAAAAAACAAAAATATTTTTCTTTTGTTTCTATATATGTATCAAATATAAAAAAAATACAAAAAGATTTGTCGTTTTCTTTAATAATAACAACTTAAAAGATTACCACCGCAAACCAAGGCAGTGCACTACCTAACTGGGGTGCGACCATAATAAGTTCCCGAACTAAAGATTTAAAACTTGCCTCTGTGTCCTTGTGATTGGTGTACCTTTTTCAAAGAAGCCATTCATCTTGTGATTATTGGTTAAGTTCACTGTTGTTTTGCCTCGAGTTTGTTTTAATTGATTTTGTTGTTATATATACTTATCATAATCAGAAAACCCAAAAAGATTCTTCTTTCCCCATTTTCATAATTCTCTTATTTCCTTGAGTTACGTCTAGTGTATGCGCACTCGCTCGCAAGCTCGTAGACGTAACCATAACCAAGCAAACGTACCCGAGATACGTACCGTTGAACATCCCACCATGTCTGGAATCCAAAGGGAAGGACCTCAAGTCCAACCCGATCCACAAAATCCAGCTCCCGATCTCCGAACGATGGAGGAGCTTTGCCAACCCACGATGAATGGACGGGGCGGTCCAATTGCCCCGGTCAACATCGAGGCAACGGATTTTGGACTTAAGCATCACATGATTCAACAAGTCCAAAGTTTTTGCCAATTTCACGGATCACCGGGTGAAGATGCCAACAAGCATCTTGACAAATTTCTCACTGTCACCCAAAGTATGAAGCAAAATGGGGTCACCGATGACGCCCTTCGCTTATACCTCTTTCCTTATTCCTTGACGCTTCATGCCACCGCATGGTTTGATCGTCTTCCCAAGAACTCAATCCATAGTTTCGATGAAATGATCTCCAAGTTCTTGGCGAAATATTTTCCACCGTCGATGGTGACGAAACTAAGGAATGAAATCAGCAATTTTAGGCAGCTTCCCGACGAGTCCTTATTCGAGGCATGGGAACGCTATAAGCTTTCAATTGACCGATGTCCGAACCACAACATGTTGCTTGTCACCCAAATAGATACATTCTATAACGGGTTAACACTGAGACATCGTGACACAATCAATGCTGCTGCCGGTGGTACCTTTATGAAAAGGCGACCCGAAGAGTGCTATGATCTCATCGAAAATATGACTGCCCACCACAATTATTGGGATTCCTCTGCCGAGAGGAGTGAGTCAGCGAGATCCACCACCCTTCCATCTTCGGAATTCACCACTCTCAACAAAAAGTTGGAAGAAATATCAGCCGCCATGCTTAAAATGAATCACACAAATGCTAATCAACAAGTTAATGCCGTGAACAAGAGTTGTGAGACTTGTGGTGGTCCACATCCTTATTTTGATTGTCCAGCCTCCGGTGGTTTCACTCAAGAGAGCGTATATGCTGCTCAAGGTTCCTACAATTCGGGGGGTAACTCCTACTAACCGCAAGGGGACCGTAACCTTCTAAGCTATCGTTCTAACAATTACCTTGGACCACCTGGGTTTAATCAAAATCAGAACAATCAAAACAGAAATAATCAGTTTAATCAGAATCAGAATCGGAATTTTCAAAATCAAGGTTCTCAAAATCAAGGGAACTATAATCAAAACCGATTCCAAGCTCCACAACAAACTGTTCAAGCTCCACATCCTGAAGCTTCCATTGACATTGTTAGTTACATCAAAAAAAATGAAGCTAAGATGGTGTCCATGCAAAATCAGATTACCTCTATGAGAAATGATTTTACATCTGAGATTAGAACAACTAGTAGCAAGATTGATCAGCAAAATAGCAAGATCGATAGCGTGCTTGCTCTTCTCGTAAGTCAAAAGAATCAAGCTTCAACTTCAGGATCTCTTCCAAGTAACACCATTCCCAACCCTAAGGGTGAGTTGAATGCTATTACCACTCGTAGTGGTAAATCTTATGAGGAACCCTCGATGCCTACTCCTTCTCCGGTGAAGGATGTGGAACAAGAAACCGAGGTGACAAAGGACGAGGTGCATATCTCAAGCCCACGAAGTACCGCACAAGTCCAACCTTCGGTCGTCTTACTTCCAATTCCGGAACCCGTTGTTCCGATGACCAATCCTAAGCCTTCACTTCCTTATCCTTCAAGGCTTAATGATCAAAAGGCCCGCGACAAAACTAATCAACAAATGGAGAAGCTTATCCAAATTTTTCAAGATTTGCACTTCGAGATTAGTTTAGCGGACGCTCTTCTTCTTATGCCCAAATTCGGTCCAACAATCAAAAGTCTGCTGACTAACAAGGAAAAGATTTCCGAGTTGGCTAAAACTTCTTTGAATGAGAATTGTTCGGCGGTTATCCTTAAAAAGCTTCCCGAAAAGCTAGGAGACCCCGGAAAATTTCTCATCCCATGTGATTTTCAAGGAATAGTTCAATGCTCCGCCTTGGCCGATCTTGGTGCAAGCATTAACTTGATGCCACACTCCATGTGGAAAAAGCTTTCATTACCTCCGCTTACACCTACATGTATGATCCTCGAGCTTGCGGACCGTACAAGTTCTCGTCCGCTAGGTATAGCCGAGGATGTTTGTGTGAAAGTAGGAGAATTCCATTTCCCCGCCGATTTTGTTGTTGTCGAATTTGATGCTGATCCCCGAGTACCCCTCATTCTTGGGAGGTGCTTCTTAAAAACGGGTCGTGCATTGATCGACGTTGATAAGGGGGAAATCACCTTGAGATCAAACAAGGAAGCAGTTACTTTCAATCTCGATCAAGTTACGAGATATTCCCCTAGTTATGAAGACATTTCCGTCAACATGATTGATGTCATTGACATTGTGTCGGAGGAATATTCTCAAGAACTTCTTGGATTCTCGAGTGGCAATCCCACTTCGGTTGATCCCATCGTTGCTCTCTCTTCCACATCTCTCACTCCGTTTGAGGGAAGTAACTCTATTTCGGAAGAGATTGAAGCATATTTGTCTAGTGATTCGGTTTCATGGGAAATTGATCACGCCCCTATTGACATCGAGGGAGATATTCTTCTCATCGAGAAGTTGCTCAATGATGATCCCTCATCTCTCCCTCCTCAAGAACTTCATAAAGAGGAAATCAAAATGATTGAAAAATCTGATGATCCTCCAGAGGTCGAACTTAAGGACTTACCACCTCATCTCGAGTATGCATTTTTGGAGGATGACAATAAATCACCCGTCATCATTGCTAAGAACTTGAGTGAGGATGAAAAAGCCGCTCTCATAAAAGTTTTGAAGTCACACAAGCGAGCCATCGCTTGGAAACTTTCCGACATCCAGGGGGTTGACCCGAGATTTTGTACTCACAAAATTCTCCTGGAAGATGACTCCAAACCAGCGGTTCAACATCAAAGAAGAGTGAATCCTAAAATCCATGAAGTTATCAAAGCGGAAGTCATAAAACTTCTCGATGCCGGATTGATTTACCCTATCTCGGATAGTCCTTGGGTGAGCCCCGTTCATTGTGTGCCCAAGAAAGGTGGCATAACCGTTGTTGAAAATGATGAAAACGAGTTGATTCCTACTCGATTGGTCACGGGATGGCGTGTTTGCATTGACTATCGAAAGTTAAATGAAGCCACCCGTAAAGACCACTTTCCTTTACCTTTCATGGATCAAATGCTTGAGAGGTTATCGGGAAACGAATACTATTGTTTTTTCGATGGTTTCTCAGGTTACTTCCAGATACCCATTGACCCCCAAGATCAAGAAAAGACCACATTCACGTGTCCTTATGGAACATTTGCCTACCGACGCATGCCTTTCGGCTTATGCAATGCTCCTGGTACGTTCCAAAGGTGTATGATGGCCATTTTCCATGATATGATCGAAAAGACTATGGAAGTCTTTATGGATGATTTTTCGGTCTTTGGGGATTCTTTCCAAACATGTCTCTCCCATTTGGACAAGATGCTTGAACGTTGTGAAAACACGAACCTTTGTCTAAATTGGGAGAAATGTCACTTTATGGTCAAAGAAGGCATTGTCCTTGGCCATAAAATCTCTAAGAAAGGGATTGAGGTGGACAAAGCCAAAGTTGATGTTATTTCAAAGCTACCTCCTCCCACTACTGTCAAAGGAGTTAGAAGTTTCCTTGGTCATGCCGGTTTCTATCATCGTTTCATTCAAGATTTCTTGAAAATATCCCGGCCTATGACCCGACTTCTTGAAAAAGACACTCCTTTCGTCTTCTCTAGTGAGTGCATTGAAGCGTTCCAAACTCTTAAAAAGAAACTCACTGAATCACCAATTCTTGTTGCCCCCGATTGGGATTTACCATTCGAGCATATGTGCGACGCAAGTGATTTCGCCATAGGTGCAGTCTTGGGGCAACGCAAAGCTAAACATTTCCAGCCTATACACTATGCTAGCAAAACCTTGAACGAAGCTCAAGCACATTACACCACGACGGAAAAAGAATTACTAGCCGTGGTGTATGCTTTCGAGAAATTTCGGCCATACTTGATCTTGTCCAAAAGCATAGTGTATACGGATCACTCGGCTCTCAAATATCTTTTTGCTAAGCAAGATGCTTAGCCGAGATTGCTCCGATGGATTCTCCTCCTACAAGAATTTGATATCACCATTCGTGATAAAAAAGGAGCAGAGAACCTAGCGGCTGATCATCTTTCCCGTCTTGAAAATCCTCATCAAGGTGTGCTCGATAAAAAGGAGATAAACGAAACGTTTCCTCTCGAGACACTTAATGTGGTATCTCATCGTGGAGATTCTAGTACCCCATGGTTTGCCGACTTTGCAAACTATCATGCGGGTAACTTTGTTGTGAAAGGGATGTCGTCCCAACAGAAAAACAAATTCTTTAAAGATGTTAAGCATTACTTCTGGGACGACCCCTACTTGTTTAAGGTTTGTGCGGATCAAGTCATCCGACGGTGTGTTCACGGCCAAGAAGCCGATGAAATTCTCAAGGCTTGTCATCATGGACCCACGGGGGACATCATGGCCCGAACTACACCGCCAAGAAGGTGTTTGATTCTGGTTTCTATTGGCCCACAATTTACAAAGATGCCCATGACCTCGTCAAATCTTGCGACTCTTGCCAACGTCATGGTAACATCTCTAAAAGAGATGAAATGCCTCAAAATGCCATTCAAGTGTGCGAGATATTTGACGTATGGGGCATTGACTTTATGGGGCCGTTCCCGTCTTCTCGAGGGAACAAGTATATACTCGTGGCGGTCGATTACTTGTCTAAATGGGTGGAGGCGAAAGCGCTACCTACCAACGACGCCCGAGTAGTGGTGAAGTTTTTAAAGTCTCTCTTTGCCCGTTTTGGAACTCCTCGTGCCATCATTAGTGATCGCGGTACACACTTTTGCAATGACCAATTCGCAAAAGTAATGCTTAAGTACGGTGTCACCCACCGTCTCTCCACCGCGTATCACCCACAAACTAGTGGGCAAGTGGAAGTTTCGAACCGTGGTTTGAAAAGAATCTTGGAGAGGACCATAGGCGAAAATCGTGCCTCTTGGTCAGACAAATTAGAAGATGCACTTTGGGCCTTCCGTACCGCTTACAAAACACCCATCAGGTGTACTCCTTACAAGCTCGTGTATGGAAAGGCGTGTCATCTCCCGATCGAGCTTGAGCACAAAGCCTATTGGGCCTTGAAGCATGCAAATTTCGACCTCAAGTCTTCGGGTGATCATCGGAAAGTTCAACTCAACGAATTAAATGAACTCCGTGATCAAGCCTACGAGAACTCTTTGATCTACAAAGAAAGGACAAAGAAGATCCATGACTCAAAGATTAAGAACCGCGTTTTCAACGTTGGTGACCGAGTCCTTCTTTTAATTCTAGATTGAAGATCTTCTCAGGGAAACTTAAGACCCGTTGGACTGGTCCATTCACCATTACCAAAGTGTTTCCATATGGAACCGTCGAATTATCTCAAATAGACGGGCCAAACTTCAAAGTGAATGGACATAGGTTGAAGCATTATTTTGGAGAGGACATTCCTCATGTGGTTGTCCCAGATCTACAAACTTTCCCCACGAACCAATAAATGCGGGGATCGAGTCAAGCTAGCGACTCGGGAATCAAAAACAATAGCACACCATATGGGTTTTCACCCATATTTCTGACTTCTTTCTACTTTCTACCACCCTAGTGTGGGGGGGGGGGGTTGCCCCACATGTTGTGTATATAAGTAAGTTCAAAAAAAAATATTCTTTCTAAATAATGGCCGTAGTATTTCCCTTTTACGTTCTTTGTTTCGGCATAACCGCCGGTACTTTGAATATTGAGGGCAATATTCATTTCTAAGTGTGGGGGGGAATTCTCACGAATTTTATCACGTAATTATCCCACCCAATTCCCCCGTTTTTGGCCAAAAATTTTTTTTTTGGAGTAAGTGTTCTACACTTTCTCAATTGGTTATCAGTCCGCCTTGTCTAATAAACAAAAGGGGGTTGCCCCACATGTTGTGTATATAAGTAAAAAAAAAAAAAAAAAAAAATCTTCTTTCTAAATAATGGCCGTAGTATTTCCCTTTTACGTTCTTTGTTTCGGCATAACCGCCGGTACTTTGAATATTGAGGGCAATATTCATTTCTAAGTGTGGGGGGGAATTCTCACGAATTTTATCACGTAATTATCCCACCCAATTCCCCCGTTTTTGGCCAAAAATTTTTTTTTTGGAGTAAGTGTTCTACACTTTCTCAATTGGTTATCAGTCCGCCTTGTCTAATAAACAAAAGGATTGGCTAATCCAGGAGCAAACGGCTCTTGGTAAAGATTTATCAAATCCGTTGACGGCTTGCAATTTGCCCAAAATTGTATGGTATTCAGCTCACCATATCCTAAAAAGTGAAGAGTTGGCTAGCCCGCAAGTTTATGGCTTGTGGTAAAGGCAGTGGAAAACCATAATTGGTAATCGACTCACCAAAGATAATATTGATAATTTATCTAAGAGTTGGCTAGTCCAGAGCAAACGGCTTCTGGTAAAGACAAATCAAATCCGTTGGAAGCTGGTGGTTTGCTTAAAATCACATGGTTATCGGTGTAACAATAATTCTTACTTGAACTGAAACATTTGGCTACTCCAGAAGTAATGGCTTTTGGTAAAGAGATTCAAAACCATTAAGTTTTTCTCAAAAGATTGCTAGGGACTAGCAATAGTTTAGTGTGGGGGATTGATGAGTGTGTAAATACTCATCATTTTTGGGTCAATCTGAACTGCAAAACGTCTAAAAATGCTCAGAAATGCATCAAAATACTGAAAATATTCCAAAATTGCATTTTATATGTTTCAGATGCAAAATGTTTAAAAACAGATGAAAAATGAGCAAAGTTTGCATAATTGGCAGTTTCAGTCCCCCAAGTTTCAAAGATTGTCAAAAATAGTCCCTGAGCCTTAATTTCAAAAGAAAAATCACCAAAGGTCCTTTTTAAATCATAACTTGTCAAAATTAGTCATTTGGTGAAAAATATAAAAAGTTTGAGAAAATTACAAGTTTGGTCCTCCAACTTTGAAATTTGGCAAAAATGGCCCCTGGAAATTTGAAAATGGCAAGTTTGGTCCTTGTACTTTTTGAGATTGTCACTTTTAGTCCTTGGAGCAACTTTTCAAAATGGCAGCTTTGGTCCTTGCATTTTTCAGAAATTACAAAAGAGTCCTTGTCATTAATAAGCCTAAACCATTGGACCCTTGTCACAATCCAATTTGGACCCCCTGCCTTTTAGCCTTTGGACCCCTGTCAATACCATTTTGACCCCCCCTTGCAATATTAAAAACAACCCAACCCGCCAAAGTCTCACCCCCTCCAACTGCTTCCCTGCCATGCCTGCAACTCACTCCAACTCCCATCCCCAGCTCATATCTTGTTCCCCCCTCCTCCACCTCAATCCAAATATCATTAATTGCCCTCCCCCTCATCTCACTCAACCTCAACTGCTAAAAACCCATTTCCCGCCAAAATTGGATTCAATGGTCAAGATCAGTTTTATCAATCCAATGGCTGAGAAACATGCTGGGATATATTCAGAAGAGAGAGAGAAGACACTTGGAGTATAAAAAAGAAGCAAAAGGAGGAGAAGAGGGGAGTCTTGTAATTTTTAATTTTCTCTAAATGTCGTTTTTAACTTAAAGTCTTTAACTTAGTGTAAAACCTGTTGTATTTTGTTTCTTTGTATCAAACTAAGTGTATTGTATCATTATAAAATATTTCCAGTTATAAATTCAAGTTATGTTAAGAATTCATGTTTAAAGCTTACTGTTGAAAGTTTCCATTTCAATTTCTCATACAAAAGCTTCACATAACTTGTTTCTCAGCTCTAATAAGCTTATACAAGCTTCTCATAGCTTTTTGTAAGCTCAAGTTTAAGTTTCAATTCATTTTGGATATTGGTAAACAAAAGTCAAAATGGGCAAAAATGATGCAGATGTGGTCAATAGGTGAAGCAGTGCTTGATTTGGGTTGATTTGGAATCCAGTGGGTTGATATAATTAGGTTAGTGTTCATTGGTTTCAGTTTCAAGCCATAGTGGCTAAGGACCATGTGTAAGTGATTTTAAAGGTCTCTTTGCATTACCTTCATTTGTAGTGAAAACTGGTTCAAATCTGTTTAATAAGCTGTATTTAGGATATATAGATGTAGCTTGATCATTAACACAAGTTTGCTCAGTGTTTGTATGATTTAAAATTGCAAAACAGTCAATTAAAGGTGTGTTTGGAATTGCTGATATAGCTGTGTTCAGGGCTTGTTCAGTGTATAACTCTTGTTGTTTTAAGTTTACTTAGCTCATATTAACTCATATTTGTCATAATCTTGAGCCTGCACACCTTTAAAGTCAATATGCATCTCAAATTGTCTTAAACTGCTAACTGTTGGAGTTTTTGAGAATCAAAGTCTTGAATTGTGTTTAAAATACATAGATAAAGGTTGCTTTAGTGTCATTTCATCATATAACACCTAGATCAGTCCTTACATTTGAATCAAAGTTCAAAAAAGTCAGAGTTTCATTTTCACTTCAAAAGTAAAAAAAAAAACCTGAAAAGCCTGTTTTGAGCCAACTGAGGTGAATTTTCTTGGATTCATTACTGGGCCAAATTATGTGAATCTTGTTGTTTTAAAAAGTTCAACTGGTCTATTTTGTGATTAGCATTTTTATACATTTTTGTGAATTTTTTATAAAGCTCAAAACTGCTTGTCTTTTAGGTCTCATCTGCCCTGTTCACCAAATCTCAGCTTAAGCTGAGCTCTCACAGTTTTGTGCAGGTCTGCACATAGCTCATTTGAGCTTGTTCAAGGCTATAATTTGGCTCATAAGTAGTTGGATAGGTCTAGTGTAGGTTCCAAGTTTTTGTTTTTGATTTCTAGCTTATTTGAGTGCTTATTTTGTAGCTGCAAAACTGACCTGAAAACTGTTTTAGCTAATAATCTCATAACATCAAATCTTGGTACCTTGCAATTCAGTGGCTATGGCTTGTTGTTTTTAGTTTCATTTGGGTTATTATAGCATATTAGGACTTCTGTAATCAGTTGGTGGCATTTGGTGCTTATTTGGCTTATTCAAGTGCTTATTTATAAGCCCTTGGCTTAGCAGTTCCATATTCTTACAAACAACCACCTGTTTTTCCATTTTTCTTAGATTCCTTATATTATTTTAAGCTTATCTTGAATTTTTCAGATTTTTCTAGGTTAGTTTGCTATTTTTCTTGATTTTAATTAGTTTTTAAGCCTTTTTAAATAGCATTTAATACAATTAATTAAGAAAAGTTTCAAAAAAATAATTTTTCATTTTTCTTAAGTTAAGATAAATATAAAAAGACAAAAAAATATTTTTCTAGATTTTTCTTGGTTAAATTTGTATTTTTAAATAATTTAATTAGTTTTTAATAGTTTTTAATTCCTAGAAAATCCAAAAATAATCAGAAAAATATAAAAATAGTTTTGAAAATTCTATTTTGATATTTTAGATTTTTCTAAGTCATAATTTTATTTTTCTAGCTTTATTTCCTATTTTCTTGTATTTTAGGCTATTATTTAATAGTTAAAAATAGTTTTTAATTAATTAAATAGTTATAGAATTAATTTTCTTTTTCTATAAATTTTCTTTTGTCATTAGGTTTGTAAAAATGTCATTTTCATATTTTTAGGTCTTTTATTTCTTAGATCTCACGTTTTATTTCGTACGTTACGTAGTTTTTAATTTAAACGTAAGTTTTAGATTTTAAACGTTAATCAATTTCAAAAATAGTGATAGCGTTTATTTAATATTTTTTATCTTTTTAAATTTCTTTTAATTTGCATTTAAGCCTCTGTAATTTGTTGGCTTTTTCTGTAGTTATAATCATAATTCAAATCCTTCTTTTCCCGTTCAAATCTCTCGATCACTATACGTTAGGTGATCCATTGCATAGCTCGCTGGGACATAACGACCCGGGGAAACCCTATACTCCTCAGATCTTCATTGCATTCGTGCTTAGGCAGTTTTAAGCATATTACGGTCGGCCATTCACAAGTGGCCGGCTTGAGTGATTTAGCTTGACTGTTTGGCACGCATCAAATTTTTGGCGCCGCTGCCGGGGAGCTGTGCTGATTATCTATCGTTTAGCAGATTAGTAGTTTGAATACTCACTCTTTGTTCATATCATCCATATCTATCTATATATATATATATATATATATATCCATATTTTCTTATAAAAAATTCAAAAACCCAAAAATAGCTAAAAACGTATAAAACACAAAAATATTTTTCTTTTGTTTCTATATATGTATCAAATATAAAAAAAATACAAAAAGATTTGTCGTTTTCTTTAATAATAACAACTTAAAAGATTACCACCGCAAACCAAGGCAGTGCACTACCTAACTGGGGGTGCGACCATAATAAGTTCCCGAACTAAAGATTTAAAACTTGCCTCTGTGTCCTTGTGATTGGTGTACCTTTTTCAAAGAAGCCATTCATCTTGTGATTATTGGTTAAGTTCACTGTTGTTTTGCCTCGAGTTTGTTTTAATTGATTTTGTTGTTATATATACTTATCATAATCAGAAAACCCAAAAAGATTCTTCTTTCCCCATTTTCATAATTCTCTTATTTCCTTGAGTTACGACTAGTGTATGCGCACTCGCTCGCAAGCTCGTAGACGTAACCATAACCAAGCAAACGTACCCGAGATACGTACCGTTGAACATCCCACCATGTCTGGAATCCAAAGGGAAGGACCTCAAGTCCAACCCGATCCACAAAATCCAGCTCCCGATCTCCGAACGATGGAGGAGCTTTGCCAACCCACGATGAATGGACAGGGCGGTCCAATTGCCCCGGTCAACATCGAGGCAACGGATTTTGGACTTAAGCATCACATGATTCAACAAGTCCAAAGTTTTTGCCAATTTCACGGATCACCGGGTGAAGATGCCAACAAGCATCTTGACAAATTTCTCACTGTCACCCAAAGTATGAAGCAAAATGGGGTCACCGATGACGCCCTTCGCTTATACCTCTTTCCTTATTCCTTGACGCTTCATGCCACCGCATGGTTTGATCGTCTTCCCAAGAACTCAATCCATAGTTTCGATGAAATGATCTCCAAGTTCTTGGCGAAATATTTTCCACCGTCGATGGTGACGAAACTAAGGAATGAAATCAGCAATTTTAGGCAGCTTCCCGACGAGTCCTTATTCGAGGCATGGGAACGCTATAAGCTTTCAATTGACCGATGTCCGAACCACAACATGTTGCTTGTCACCCAAATAGATACATTCTATAACGGGTTAACACTGAGACATCGTGACACAATCAATGCTGCTGCCGGTGGTACCTTTATGAAAAGGCGACCCGAAGAGTGCTATGATCTCATCGAAAATATGACTGCCCACCACAATTATTGGGATTCCTCTGCCGAGAGGAGTGAGTCAGCGAGATCCACCACCCTTCCATCTTCGGAATTCACCACTCTCAACAAAAAGTTGGAAGAAATATCAGCCGCCATGCTTAAAATGAATCACACAAATGCTAATCAACAAGTTAATGCCGTGAACAAGAGTTGTGAGACTTGTGGTGGTCCACATCCTTATTTTGAGTGTCCAGCCTCCGGTGGTTTCACTCAAGAGAGCGTATATGCTGCTCAAGGTTCCTACAATTCGGGGGGTAACTCCTACCAACCGCAAGGGGACCGTAACCTTCTAAGCTATCGTTCTAACAATTACCTTGGACCACCTGGGTTTAATCAAAATCAGAACAATCAAAACAGAAATAATCAGTTTAATCAGAATCAGAATCGGAATTTTCAAAATCAAGGTTCTCAAAATCAAGGGAACTATAATCAAAACCGATTCCAAGCTCCACAACAAACTGTTCAAGCTCCACCTCCTCAAGCTTCCATTGACATTGTTAGTTACATCAAAAACAATGAAGCTAAGATGGTGTCCATGCAAAATCAGATTACCTCTATGAGAAATGATTTTACATCTGAGATTAGAACAACTAGTAGCAAGATTGATCAGCAAAATAGCAAGATCGATAGCGTGCTTGCTCTTCTCGTAAGTCAAAAGAATCAAGCTTCAACTTCAGGATCTCTTCCAAGTAACACCATTCCCAACCCTAAGGGTGAGTTGAATGCTATTACCACTCGTAGTGGTAAATCTTATGAGGAACCCTCGATGCCTACTCCTTCTCCGGTGAAGGATGTGGAACGAGAAACCGAGGTGACAAAGGACGAGGTGCATATCTCAAGCCCACGAAGTACCGCACAAGTCCAACCTTCGGTCGTCTTACCTCCAATTCCGGAACCCGTTGTTCCGATGACCAATCCTAAGCCTTCACTTCCTTATCCTTCAAGGCTTAATGATCAAAAGGCCCGCGACAAAACTAATCAACAAATGGAGAAGCTTATCCAAATTTTTCAAGATTTGCACTTCGAGATTAGTTTAGCGGACGCTCTTCTTCTTATGCCCAAATTCGGTCCAACAATCAAAAGTCTGCTGACTAACAAGGAAAAGATTTCTGAATTGGCTAAAACTTCTTTGAATGAGAATTGTTCGGCGGTTATCCTTAAAAAGCTTCCCGAAAAGCTAGGAGACCCCGGAAAATTTCTCATCCCATGTGATTTTCAAGGAATAGTTCAATGCTCCGCCTTGGCCGATCTTGGTGCAAGCATTAACTTGATGCCACACTCCATGTGGAAAAAGCTTTCATTACCTCCGCTTACACCTACATGTATGATCCTCGAGCTTGCGGACCGTACAAGTTCTCGTCCGCTAGGTATAGCCGAGGATGTTTGTGTGAAAGTAGGAGAATTCCATTTCCCTGCCGATTTTGTTGTTGTCGAATTTGATGCTGATCCCCGAGTACCCCTCATTCTTGGGAGGTGCTTCTTAAAAACGGGTCGTGCATTGATCGACGTTGATAAGGGGGAAATCACCTTGAGATCAAACAAGGAAGCAGTTACTTTCAATCTCGATCAAGTTACGAGATATTCCCCTAGTTATGAAGACATTTCCGTCAACATGATTGATGTCATTGACATTGTGTCGGAGGAATATTCTCAAGAACTTCTTGGATTCTCGAGTGGCAATCCCACTTCGGTTGATCCCATCGTTGCTCTCTCTTCCAGATCTCTCACTCCGTTTGAGGGAAGTAACTCTATTTCGGAGGAGATTGAAGCATATTTGTCTAGTGATTCGGTTTCATGGGAAATTGATCACGCCCCTATTGACATCGAGGGAGATATTCTTCTCATCGAGAAGTTGCTCAATGATGATCCCTCATCTCTCCCTCCTCAAGAACTTCATAAAGAGGAAATCAAAACGATTGAAAAATCTGATGATCCTCCAGAGGTCGAACTTAAGGACTTACCACCTCATCTCGAGTATGCATTTTTGGAGGATGACAATAAATCACCCGTCATCATTGCTAAGAACTTGAGTGAGGATGAAAAAGCCGCTCTCATAAAAGTTTTGAAGTCACACAAGCGAGCCATCGCTTGGAAACTTTCCGACATCCAGGGGGTTGACCCGAGATTTTGTACTCACAAAATTCTCCTGGAAGATGACTCCAAACCAGCGGTTCAACATCAAAGAAGAGTGAATCCTAAAATCCATGAAGTTATCAAAGCGGAAGTCATAAAACTTCTCGATGCCGGATTGATTTACCCTATCTCGGATAGTCCTTGGGTGAGCCCCGTTCATTGTGTGCCCAAAAAAGGTGGCATAACTGTTGTTGAAAATGATGAAAACGAGTTGATTCCTACTCGATTGGTCACGGGATGGCGTGTTTGCATTGACTATCGAAAGTTAAATGAAGCCACCCGTAAAGACCACTTTCCTTTACCTTTCATGGATCAAATGCTTGAGAGGTTAGCGGGAAACGAATACTATTGTTTTCTCGATGGTTTCTCAGGTTACTTCCAGATACCCATTGACCCCCAAGATCAAGAAAAGACCACATTCACGTGTCCTTATGGAACATTTGCCTACCGACGCATGCCTTTCGGCTTATGCAATGCTCCTGGTACGTTCCAAAGGTGTATGATGGCCATTTTCCATGATATGATCGAAAAGACTATGGAAGTCTTTATGGATGATTTTTCGGTCTTTGGGGATTCTTTCCAAACATGTCTCTCCCATTTGGACAAGATGCTTGAACGTTGTGAAAACACGAACCTTTGTCTAAATTGGGAGAAATGTCACTTTATGGTCAAAGAAGGCATTGTCCTTGGCCATAAAATCTCTAAGAAAGGGATTGAGGTGGACAAAGCCAAAGTTGATGTTATTTCAAAGCTACCTCCTCCCACTACTGTCAAAGGAGTTATAAGTTTCCTTGGTCATGCCGGTTTCTATCGTCGTTTCATTCAAGATTTCTCGAAAATATCCCGGCCTATGACCCGACTTCTTGAAAAAGACACTCCTTTCGTCTTCTCTAGTGAGTGCATTGAAGCGTTCCAAACTCTTAAAAAGAAACTCACTGAATCACCAATTCTTGTTGCCCCCGATTGGGATTTACCATTCGAGCTTATGTGCGACGCAAGTGATTTCGCCATAGGTGCAGTCTTGGGGCAACGCAAAGCTAAACATTTCCAGCCTATACACTATGCTAGCAAAACCTTGAACGAAGCTCAAGCACATTACACCACGACGGAAAAAGAATTACTAGCCGTGGTGTATGCTTTCGAGAAGTTTCGGCCATACTTGATCTTGTCCAAAAGCATAGTGTATACGGATCACTCGGCTCTCAAATATCTTTTTGCTAAGCAAGATGCTAAGCCGAGATTGCTCCGATGGATTCTCCTCCTACAAGAATTTGATATCACCATTCGTGATAAAAAAGGAGCAGAGAACCTAGCGGCTGATCATCTTTCCCGTCTTGAAAATCCTCATCAAGGTGTGCTCGATAAAAAGGAGATAAACGAAACGTTTCCTCTCGAGACACTTAATGTGGTATCTCATCGTGGAGATTCTAGTACCCCATGGTTTGCCGACTTTGCAAACTATCATGCGGGTAACTTTGTTGTGAAAGGGATGTCGTCCCAACAGAAAAACAAATTCTTTAAAGATGTTAAGCATTACTTCTGGGACGACCCCTACTTGTTTAAGGTTTGTGCGGATCAAGTCATCCGACGGTGTGTTCACGGCCAAGAAGCCGATGAAATTCTCAAGGCTTGTCATCATGGACCCACGGGGGGACATAATGGCCCGAACTACACCGCCAAGAAGGTGTTTGATTCTGGTTTCTATTGGCCCACAATTTACAAAGATGCCCATGACCTCGTCAAATCTTGCGACTCTTGCCAACGTCATGGTAACATCTCTAAAAGAGATGAAATGCCTCAAAATGCCATTCAAGTGTGCGAGATATTTGACGTATGGGGCATTGACTTTATGGGGCCGTTCCCGTCTTCTCGAGGGAACAAGTATATACTCGTGGCGGTCGATTACTTGTCTAAATGGGTGGAGGCGAAAGCGCTACCTACCAACGACGCCCGAGTAGTGGTGAAGTTTTTAAAGTCTCTCTTTGCCTGTTTTGGAACTCCTCGTGCCATCATTAGTGATCGCGGTACACACTTTTGCAATGACCAATTCGCAAAAGTAATGCTTAAGTACGGTGTCACCCACCGTCTCTCCACCGCGTATCACCCACAAACTAGTGGGCAAGTGGAAGTTTCGAACCGTGGTTTGAAAAGAATCTTGGAGAGGACCGTAGGCGAAAATCGTGCCTCTTGGTCGGACAAATTAGAAGATGCACTTTGGGCCTTCCGTACCGCTTACAAAACACCCATCGGGTGTACTCCTTACAAGCTCGTGTATGGAAAGGCGTGTCATCTCCCGATCGAGCTTGAGCACAAAGCCTATTGGGCCTTGAAGCATGCAAATTTCGACCTCAAGTCTTCGGGTGATCATCGGAAAGTTCAACTCAACGAATTAAATGAACTCCGTGATCAAGCCTACGAGAACTCTTTGATCTACAAAGAAAAGACAAAGAAGATCCATGACTCAAAGATTAAGAACCGCGTTTTCAACGTTGGTGACCGAGTCCTTCTTTTTAATTCTAGATTGAAGATCTTCTCGGGGAAACTTAAGACCCGTTGGACTGGTCCATTCACCATTACCAAAGTGTTTCCATATGGCACCGTCGAATTATCTCAAATAGACGGGCCAAACTTCAAAGTGAATGGACATAGGTTGAAGCATTATTTTGGAGAGGACATTCCTCATGTGGTTGTCCCAGATCTACAAACTTTCCCCACGAACCAATAAATGCGGGGATCGAGTCAAGCTAGCGACTCGGGAATCAAAAACAATAGCACACCATATGGGTTTTCACCCATATTTCTGACTTCTTTCTACTTTCTACCACCCTAGTGTGGGGGGGGGGTTGCCCCACATGTTGTGTATATAAGTAAGTTCCAAAAAAAAAAAAAAAAAAAATTCTTTCTAAATAATGGCCGTAGTATTTCCCTTTTACGTTCTTTGTTTCGGCATAACCGCCGGTACTTTGAATATTGAGGGCAATATTCATTTCTAAGTGTGGGGGGGAATTCTCACGAATTTTATCACGTAATTATCCACCCAATTCCCCCGTTTTTGGCCAAAATTTTTTTTGGAGTAAGTGTTCTACACTTACTCAATTGGTTATCAGTCCGCCTTGTCTAATAAACAAAAGGATTGGCTAATCCAGGAGCAAACGGCTCTTGGTAAAGATTTATCAAATCCGTTGACGGCTTGCAATTTGCCCAAAATTGTATGGTATTCAGCTCACCATATCCTAAAAAGTGAAGAGTTGGCTAGCCCGCAAGTTTATGGCTTGTGGTAAAGGCAGTGGAAAAACCATAATTGGTAATCGACTCACCAAAGATAATATTGATAATTTATCTAAGAGTTGGCTAGTCCAGAGCAAACGGCTTCTGGTAAAGACAAATCAAATCCGTTGGAAGCTGGTGGTTTGCTTAAAATCACATGGTTATCGGTGTAACAATAATTCTTACTTGAACTGAAACATTTGGCTACTCCAGAAGTAATGGCTTTTGGTAAAGAGATTCAAAACCATTAAGTTTTTCTCAAAAGATTGCTAGGGACTAGCAATAGTTTAGTGTGGGGGATTGATGAGTGTGTAAATACTCATCATTTTTGGTTAAATCTGAACTGCAAAACGTCTAAAAATGCTCAGAAATGCATCAAAATACTGAAAATATTCCAAAATTGCATTTTATATGTTTCAGATGCAAAATGTTTAAAAACAGATGAAAAATGAGCAAAGTTTGCATAATTGGCAGTTTCAGTCCCCCAAGTTTCAAAGATTGTCAAAAATAGTCCCTGAGCCTTAATTTCAAAAGAAAGATCACCAAAGGTCCTTTTTAAATCATAACTTGTCAAAATTAGTCATTTGGTGAAAAATATAAAAAGTTTGAGAAAATTACAAGTTTGGTCCTCCAACTTTGAAATTTGGCAAAAATGGCCCCTGGAAATTTGAAAATGGCAAGTTTGGTCCTTGTACTTTTTGAGATTGTCACTTTTAGTCCTTGGAGCAACTTTTCAAAATGGCAGCTTTGGTCCTTGCATTTTTCAGAAATTACAAAAGAGTCCTTGTCATTAATAAGCCTAAACCATTGGACCCTTGTCACAATCCAATTTGGACCCCCTGCCTTTTAGCCTTTGGACCCCCTGTCAATACCATTTTGACCCCCCTTGCAATATTAAAACAACCCAACCCGCCAAAGTCTTCCCCTCCAACTGCTTCCCTGCCATGCCTGCAACTCACTCCAACTCCCATCCCCAGCTCATATCTTGTTCCCCCTCCTCCACCTCAATCCAAATATCATTAATTGCCCTCCCCCTCATCTCACTCAACCTCAACTGCTAAAAACCCATTTCCCGCCAAAATTGGATTCAATGGTCAAGATCAGTTTTATCAATCCAATGGTTGAGAAAATTGCTGGGATATGTTCAGAAGAGAGAGAGAAGACACTTGGAGTATAAAAGAAGCAAAAGGAGGAGAAGAGGGGAGTCTTGTAATTTTTAATTTTCTCTAAATGTCGTTTTTAACTTAAAGTCTTTAACTTAGTGTAAAACCTGTTGTATTTTGTTTCTTTGTATCAAACTAAGTGTATTGTATCATTATAAAATATTTCCAGTTATAAATTCAAGTTATGTTAAGAATTCATGTTTAAAGCTTACTGTTGAAAGTTTCCATTTCAATTTCTCATACAAAAGCTTCACATAACTTGTTTCTCAGCTCTAATAAGCTTATACAAGCTTCTCATAGCTTTTTGTAAGCTCAAGTTTAAGTTTCAATTCATTTTGGATATTGGTAAACAAAAGTCAAAATGGGCAAAAATGATGCAGATGTGGTCAATGGGTGAAGCAGTGCTTGATTTAGGTTGATTTGGAATCCAGTGGGTTGATATAATTAGGTTAGTGTTCATTGGTTTCAGTTTCAAGCCATAGTGGCTAAGGACCATGTGTAAGTGATTTTAAAGGTCTCTTTGCATTACCTTCATTTGTAGTGAAAACTGGTTCAAATCTGTTTAATAAGCTGTATTTAGGATATATAGATGTAGCTTGATCATTAACACAAGTTTGCTCAGTGTTTGTATGATTTAAAATTGCAAAACAGTCAATTAAAGGTGTGTTTGGAATTACTGATATAGCTGTGTTCAGGGCTTGTTCAGTGTATAACTCTTGTTGTTTTAAGTTTACTTAGCTCATATTAACTCATATTTGTCATAATCTTGAGCCTGCACACCTTTAAAGTCAATATGCATCTCAAATTGTCTTAAACTGCTAACTGTTGGAGTTTTTGAGAATCAAAGTCTTGAATTGTGTTTAAAATACATAGATAAAGGTTGCTTTAGTGTCATTTCATCATATAACACCTAGATCAGTCCTTACATTTGAATCAAAGTTCAAAAAAGTCAGAGTTTCATTTTCACTTCAAAAGTAAAAAAAAACCTGAAAAGCCTGTTTTGAGCCAACTGAGGTGAATTTTCTTGGATTCATTACTGGGCCAAATTATGTGAATCTTGTTGTTTTAAAAAGTTCAACTGGTCTATTTTGTGATTAGCATTTTTATACATTTTTGTGAATTTTTTATAAAGCTCAAAACTGCTTGTCTTTTAGGTCTCATCTGCCCTGTTCACCAAATCTCAGCTTAAGCTGAGCTCTCACAGTTTTGTGCAGGTCTGCACATAGCTCATTTGAGCTTGTTCAAGGCTATAATTTGGCTCATAAGTAGTTGGATAGGTCTAGTGTAGGTTCCAAGTTTTTGTTTTTGATTTCTAGCTTATTTGAGTGCTTATTTTGTAGCTGCAAACTGACCTGAAACTGTTTTAGCTAATAATCTCATAACATCAAATCTTGGTACCTTGCAATTCAGTGGCTATGGCTTGTTGTTTTTAGTTGCATTTGGGTTATTATAGCATATTAGGACTTCTGTAATCAGTTGGTGGCATTTGGTGCTTATTTGGCTTATTCAAGTGCTTATTTATAAGCCCTTGGCTTAGCAGTTCCATATTCTTACAAACAACCACCTGTTTTTCCATTTTTCTTAGATTCCTTATATTATTTTAAGCTTATCTTGAATTTTTCAGATTTTTCTAGGTTAGTTTGCTATTTTTCTTGATTTTAATTAGTTTTTAAGCCTTTTTAAATAGCATTTAATACAATTAATTAAGAAAAGTTTCAAAAAATAATTTTTCATTTTTCTTAAGTTAAGATAAATATAAAAAGACAAAAAAATATTTTTCTAGATTTTTCTTGGTTAAATTTGTATTTTTAAATAATTTAATTAGTTTTTAATAGTTTTTAATTCCTAGAAAATCCAAAAATAATCAGAAAAATATAAAAATAGTTTTGAAAATTCTATTTTGATATTTTAGATTTTTCTAAGTCATAATTTTATTTTTCTAGCTTTATTTCCTATTTTCTTGTATTTTAGGCTATTATTTAATAGTTAAAAATAGTTTTTAATTAATAATAATTAATTAAATAGTTATAGAATTAATTTTCTTTTTCTATAAATTTTCTTTTGTCATTAGGTTTGTAAAAATGTCATTTTCATATTTTTAGGTCTTTTATTTCTTAGATCTCACGTTTTATTTCGTACGTTACGTAGTTTTTAATTTAAACGTAAGTTTTAGATTTTAAACGTTAATCAATTTCAAAAATAGTGATAGCGTTTATTTAATATTTTTTATCTTTTTAAATTTCTTTTAATTTGCATTTAAGCCTCTGTAATTTGTTGGCTTTTTCTGTAGTTATAATCATAATTCAAATCCTTCTTTTCCCGTTCAAATCTCTCGATCACTATACGTTAGGTGATCCATTGCATAGCTCGCTGGGACATAACGACCCGGGGAAACCCTATACTCCTCAGATCTTCATTGCATTCGTGCTTAGGCAGTTTTAAGCTTATTACGGTCGGCCATTCACAAGTGGCCGGCTTGAGTGATTTAGCTTGACTGTTTGGCACGCATCAAATTTTTGGCGCCGCTGCCGGGGAACTGTGTTGATTATCTATCGTTTAGCAGATTAGTAGTTTGAATACTCACTCTTTGTTCATATCATCCATATCTATCTATATATATATATATATATATATATCCATATTTTCTTATAAAAAATCCAAAAACCCAAAAACATCTAAAAACGTATAAAACACAAAAATATTTTTCTTTTGTTTCTATATATGTATCAAATATAAAAAAAAAATACAAAAAGATTTGTCGTTTTCTTTAATAATAACAACTTAAAAGATTACCACCGCAAACCAAGGCAGTGCACTACCTAACTGGGGGTGCGACCATAATAAGTTCCCGAACTAAAGATTTAAAACTTGCCTCTGTGTCCTTGTGATTGGTGTACCTTTTTCAAAGAAGCCATTCATCTTGTGATTATTGGTTAAGTTCACTGTTGTTTTGCCTCGAGTTTGTTTTAATTGATTTTGTTGTTATATATACTTATCATAATCAGAAAACCCAAAAAGATTCTTCTTTCCCCATTTTCATAATTCTCTTATTTCCTTGAGTTACGTCTAGTGTATGCGCACTCGCTCGCAAGCTCGTAGACGTAACCATAACCAAGCAAACGTACCCGAGATACGTACCGTTGAACATCCCACCATGTCTGGAATCCAAAGGGAAGGACCTCAAGTCCAACCCGATCCACAAAATCCAGCTCCCGATCTCCGAACGATGGAGGAGCTTTGCCAACCCACGATGAATGGACGGGGCGGTCCAATTGCCCCGGTCAACATCGAGGCAACGGATTTTGGACTTAAGCATCACATGATTCAACAAGTCCAAAGTTTTTGCCAATTTCACGGATCACCGGGTGAAGATGCCAACAAGCATCTTGACAAATTTCTCACTGTCACCCAAAGTATGAAGCAAAATGGGGTCACCGATGACGCCCTTCGCTTATACCTCTTTCCTTATTCCTTGACGCTTCATGCCACCGCATGGTTTGATCGTCTTCCCAAGAACTCAATCCATAGTTTCGATGAAATGATCTCCAAGTTCTTGGCGAAATATTTTCCACCGTCGATGGTGACGAAACTAAGGAATGAAATCAGCAATTTTAGGCAGCTTCCCGACGAGTCCTTATTCGAGGCATGGGAACGCTATAAGCTTTCAATTGACCGATGTCCGAACCACAACATGTTGCTTGTCACCCAAATAGATACATTCTATAACGGGTTAACACTGAGACATCGTGACACAATCAATGCTGCTGCCGGTGGTACCTTTATGAAAAGGCGACCGGAAGAGTGCTATGATCTCATCGAAAATATGACTGCCCACCACAATTATTGGGATTCCTCTGCCGAGAGGAGTGAGTCAGCGAGATCCACCACCCTTCCATCTTCGGAATTCACCACTCTCAACAAAAAGTTGGAAGAAATATCAGCCGCCATGCTTAAAATGAATCACACAAATGCTAATCAACAAGTTAATGCCGTGAACAAGAGTTGTGAGACTTGTGGTGGTCCACATCCTTATTTTGAGTGTCCAGCCTCCGGTGGTTTCACTCAAGAGAGCGTATATGCTGCTCAAGGTTCCTACAATTCGGGGAGTAACTCCTACCAACCGCAAGGGGACCGTAACCTTCTAAGCTATCGTTCTAACAATTACCTTGGACCACCTGGGTTTAATCAAAATCAGAACAATCAAAACAGAAATAATCAGTTTAATCAGAATCAAAATCGGAATTTTCAAAATCAAGGTTCTCAAAATCAAGGGAACTATAATCAAAACCGATTCCAAGCTCCACAACAAACTGTTCAAGCTCCACCTCCTCAAGCTTCCATTGACATTGTTAGTTACATCAAAAACAATGAAGCTAAGATGGTGTCCATGCAAAATCAGATTACCTCTATGAGAAATGATTTTACATCTGAGATTAGAACAACTAGTAGCAAGATTGATCAGCAAAATAGCAAGATCGATAGCGTGCTTGCTCTTCTCGTAAGTCAAAAGAATCAAGCTTCAACTTCAGGATCTCTTCCAAGTAACACCATTCCCAACCCTAAGGGTGAGTTGAATGCTATTACCACTCGTAGTGGTAAATCTTATGAGGAACCCTCGATGCCTACTCCTTCTCCGGTGAAGGATGTGGAACGAGAAACCGAGGTAACAAAGGACGAGGTGCATATCTCAAGCCCACGAAGTACCGCACAAGTCCAACCTTCGGTCGACTTACCTCCAATTCCGGAACCCGTTGTTCCGATGACCAATCCTAAGCCTTCACTTCCTTATCCTTCAAGGCTTAATGATCAAAAGGCCCGCGACAAAACTAATCAACAAATGGAGAAGCTTATCCAAATTTTTCAAGATTTGCACTTCGAGATTAGTTTAGCGGACGCTCTTCTTCTTATGCCCAAATTCGGTCCAACAATCAAAAGTCTGCTGACTAACAAGGAAAAGATTTCTGAATTGGCTAAAACTTCTTTGAATGAGAATTGTTCGGCGGTTATCCTTAAAAAGCTTCCCGAAAAGCTAGGAGACCCCGAAAAATTTCTCATCCCATGTGATTTTCAAGGAATAGTTCAATGCTCCGCCTTGGCCGATCTTGGTGCAAGCATTAACTTGATGCCACACTCCATGTGGAAAAAGCTTTCATTACCTCCGCTTACACCTACATGTATGATCCTCGAGCTTGCGGACCGTACAAGTTCTCGTCCGCTAGGTATAGCCGAGGATGTTTGTGTGAAAGTAGGAGAATTCCATTTCCCTGCCGATTTTGTTGTTGTCGAATTTGATGCTGATCCCCGAGTACCCCTCATTCTTGGGAGGTGCTTCTTAAAAACGGGTCGTGCATTGATCGACGTTGATAAGGGGTAAATCACCTTGAGATCAAACAAGGAAGCAGTTACTTTCAATCTCGATCAAGTTACGAGATATTCCCCTAGTTATGAAGACATTTCCGTCAACATGATTGATGTCATTGACATTGTGTCGGAGGAATATTCTCAAGAACTTCTTGGATTCTCGAGTGGCAATCCCACTTCGGTTGATCCCATCGTTGCTCTCTCTTACATCTCTCACTCCGTTCGAGGGAAGTAACTCTATTTCGGAAGAGATTGAAGCATATTTGTCTAGTGATTCGGTTTCATGGGAAATTGATCACGCCCCTATTGACATCGAGGGAGATATTCTTCTCATCGAGAAGTTGCTCAATGATGATCCTCATCTCTCCCTCCTCAAGAACTTCATAAAGAGGAAATCAAAACGATTGAAAAATCTGATGATCCTCCAGAGGTCGAACTTAAGGACTTACCACCTCATCTCGAGTATGCATTTTTGGAGGATGACAATAAATCACCCGTCATCATTGCTAAGAACTTGAGTGAGGATGAAAAAGCCGCTCTCATAAAAGTTTTGAAGTCACACAAGCGAGCCATCGCTTGGAAACTTTCCGACATCCAGGGGTTGACCCGAGATTTTGTACTCACAAAATTCTCCTGGAAGATGACTCCAAACCAGCGGTTCAACATCAAAGAAGAGTGAATCCTAAAATCCATGAAGTTATCAAAGCGGAAGTCATAAAACTTCTCGATGCCGGATTGATTTACCCTATCTCGGATAGTCCTTGGGTGAGCCCCGTTCATTGTGTGCCCAAAAAAGGTGGCATAACTGTTGTTGAAAATGATGAAAACGAGTTGATTCCTACTCGATTGGTCACGGGATGGCGTGTTTGCATTGACTATCGAAAGTTAAATGAAGCCACCCGTAAAGACCACTTTCCTTTACCTTTCATGGATCAAATGCTTGAGAGGTTAGCGGGAAACGAATACTATTGTTTTCTTGATGGTTTCTCAGGTTACTTCCAGATACCCATTGACCCCCAAGATCAAGAAAAGACCACATTCACGTGTCCTTATGGAACATTTGCCTACCGACGCATGCCTTTCGGCTTATGCAATGCTCCTGGTACGTTCCAAAGGTGTATGATGGCCATTTTCCATGATATGATCGAAAAGACTATGGAAGTCTTTATGGATGATTTTTCGGTCTTTGGGGATTCTTTCCAAACATGTCTCTCCCATTTGGACAAGATGCTTGAACGTTGTGAAAACACGAACCTTTGTCTAAATTGGGAGAAATGTCACTTTATGGTCAAAGAAGGCATTGTCCTTGGCCATAAAATCTCTAAGAAAGGGATTGAGGTGGACAAAGCCAAAGTTGATGTTATTTCAAAGCTACCTCCTCCCACTACTGTCAAAGGAGTTATAAGTTTCCTTGGTCATGCCGGTTTCTATCGTCGTTTCATTCAAGATTTCTCGAAAATATCCCGGCCTATGACCGACTTCTTGAAAAAGACACTCCTTTCGCCTTCTCTAGTGAGTGCATTGAAGCGTTCCAAACTCTTAAAAAGAAACTCACTGAATCACCAATTCTTGTTGCCCCCGATTGGGATTTACCATTCGAGCTTATGTGCGACGCAAGTGATTTCGCCATAGGTGCAGTCTTGGGGCAACGCAAAGCTAAACATTTCCAGCCTATACACTATGCTAGCAAAACCTTGAACGAAGCTCAAGCACATTACACCACGACGGAAAAAGAATTACTAGCCGTGGTGTATGCTTTCGAGAAATTTCGGCCATACTTGATCTTGTCCAAAAGCATAGTGTATACGGATCACTCGGCTCTCAAATATCTTTTTGCTAAGCAAGATGCTTAGCCGAGATTGCTCCGATGGATTCTCCTCCTACAAGAATTTGATATCACCATTCGTGATAAAAAAGGAGCAGAACCTAGCGGTGATCATCTTTCCGTCTTGAAAATCCTCATCAAGGTGTGCTCGATAAAAAGGAGATAAACGAAACGTTTCCTCTCGAGACACTTAATGTGGTATCTCATCGTGGAGATTCTAGTACCCCATGGTTTGCCGACTTTGCAAACTATCATGCGGGTAACTTTGTTGTGAAAGGGATGTTGTCCCAACAGAAAAACAAATTCTTTAAAGATGTTAAGCATTACTTCGGGACGACCCTACTTGTTTAAGGTTTGTGCGGATCAAGTCATCCGACGGTGTGTTCACGGGCAAGAAGCCGCTGAAATTCTCAAGGCTTGTCATCATGGACCCACGGGGGGACATAATGGCCCGAACTACACCGCCAAGAAGGTGTTTGATTCCGGTTTCTATTGGCCCACAATTTACAAAGATGCCCATGATCTCGTCAAATCTTGCGACTCTTGCCAACGTCATGGTAACATCTCTAAAAGAGATGAAATGCCTCAAAATGCCATTCAAGTGTGCGAGATATTTGACGTATGGGGCATTGACTTTATGGGACCGTTCCCGTCTTCTCGAGGGAACAAGTATATACTCGTGGCGGTCGATTACTTGTCTAAATGGGTGGAGGCGAAAGCGCTACCTACCAACGACGCCCGAGTAGTGGTGAAGTTTTAAAAGTCTCTCTTTACCCGTTTTGGAACTCCTCGTGCCATCATTAGTGATCGCGGTACACACTTTTGCAATGACCAATTCGCAAAAGTAATGCTTAAGTACGGTGTCACCCACCGTCTCTCCACCGCGTATCACCCACAAACTAGTGGGCAAGTGGAAGTTTCGAACCGTGGTTTGAAAAGAATCTTGGAGAGGACCGTAGGTGAAAATCGTGCCTCTTGGTCGGACAAATTAGAAGATGCACTTTGGGCCTTCCGTACCGCTTACAAAACACCCATCGGGTGTACTCCTTACAAGCTCGTGTATGGAAAGGCGTGTCATCTCCCGATCGAGCTTGAGCACAAAGCCTATTGGGCCTTGAAGCATGCAAATTTCGACCTCAAGTCTTCGGGTGATCATCGGAAAGTTCAACTCAACGAATTAAATGAACTCCGTGATCAAGCCTACGAGAACTCTTTGATCTACAAAGAAAGGACAAAGAAGATCCATGACTCAAAGATTAAGAACCGCGTTTTCAACGTTGGTGACCGAGTCCTTCTTTTTAATTCTAGATTGAAGATCTTCTCGGGGAAACTTAAGACCCGTTGGACTGGTCCATTCACCATTACCAAAGTGTTTCCATATGGAACCGTCGAATTATCTCAAATAGACGGGCCAAACTTCAAAGTGAATGGACATAGGTTGAAGCATTATTTTGGAGAGGACATTCCTCATGTGGTTGTCCCAGATCTACAAACTTTCCCCACGAACCAATAAATGCGGGGATCGAGTCAAGCTAGCGACTCGGGAATCAAAAACAATAGCACACCATATGGGTTTTCACCCATATTTCTGACTTCTTTCTACTTTCTACCACCCTAGTGTGGGGGTTTCCCCATGTTGTGTATATAAGTAAGTTCAAAAAAAAAAAAATCAAAATAATGGCCGTAGTATTTCCCTTTTACGTTCTTTGTTTCGGCATAACCGCCGGTGCTTTGAATATTGAGGGCAATATTCATTTCTAAGTGTGGGGGGGAATTCTCACGAATTTTATCACGTAATTATCCCACCCATTCCCCGTTTTGGCCAAAAATTTTTTTTTTGAGTAAGTGTTCTACACTTTCTCAATTGGTTATCAGTCCGCCTTGTCTAATAAACAAAAGGATTGGCTAATCCAGGAGCAAACGGCTCTTGGTAAAGATTTATCAAATCCGTTGACGGCTTGCAATTTGCCCAAAATTGTATGGTATTCACCTCACCATATCCTAAAAAGTGAAGAGTTGGCTAGCCCGCAAGTTTATGGCTTGTGGTAAAGGCGGTTGGAAAACCATAATTGGTAATCGACTCACCAAAGATAATATTGATAATTTATCTAAGAGTTGGCTAGTCCAGAGCAAACGCTTTGGTAAAGACAAATCAAATCCGTTGGAAGGCGGTGGTTTGCTTAAAATCACATGGTTATCGGTGTAACAATAATTCTTACTTGAACTGAAACATTTGGCTACTCCAGAAGTAATGGCTTTTGGTAAAGAGATTCAAAACCATTAAGTTTTCTCAAAAGATTGCTAGGGACTAGCAATAGTTTAGTGTGGGGGATTGATGAGTGTGTAAATACTCATCATTTTTGGTTAAATCTGAACTGCAAAACGTCTAAAAATGCTCGGAAATGCATCAAAATACTGAAAATATTCCAAAATTGCATTTTATATGTTTCAGATGCAAAATGTTTAAAACCAGATGAAAAATGAGCAAAGTTTGCATAATTGGCAGTTTCAGTCCCCCAAGTTTCAAAGATTGTCAAAAATAGTCCCTGAGCCTTAATTTCAAAAGAAAGATCACCAAAGGTCCTTTTTAAATCATAACTTGTCAAAATTAGTCATTTGGTGAAAAATATAAAAAGTTTGAGAAAATTACAAGTTTGGTCCTCCAACTTTGAAATTTGGCAAAAATGGCCCCTGGAAATTTGAAAATGGCAAGTTTGGTCCTTGTACTTTTTGAGATTGTCACTTTTAGTCCTTGGAGCAACTTTTCAAAATGGCAGCTTTGGTCCTTGCATTTTTCAGAAATTACAAAAGAGTCCTTGTCATTAATAAGCCTAAACCATTGGACCCTTGTCACTTATCCAATTTGGACCCCCTTTTTAGCCTTTGGACCCCTGTCAATACCATTTTGAACCCCCTTGCATATTAAAAACAACCCAACCCCAATGCCAAAGTCTCCACCCACTCCAAAGCTGCTTCCCTGCCATGCACTCATCTCCAACTCCCATCCCCAGCTCATATCTTGTTCCCCCTCCTCCACCTCAATCCAAATATCATTAATTGCCCTCCCCCTCATCTCACTCAACCTCAATCGCTAAAACCATTTCCGCCAAAATTGGATTCAATGGTCAAGATCAGTTTTATCAATCCAATGGCTGAGAAACATGCTGGGATATATTCAGAAGAGAGAGAGAAGACACTTGGAGTATAAAAAAGAAGCAAAAGGAGGAGAAGAGGGAGTCTTGTAATTTTAATTTTCTAAATGTCGTTTTTAACTTAAAGTCTTTAACTTAGTGTAAAACCTGTTGTATTTTGTTTCTTTGTATCAAACTAAGTGTATTGTATCATTATAAAATATTTCCAGTTATAAATTCAAGTTATGTTAAGAATTCATGTTTAAAGCTTACTGTTGAAAGTTTCCATTTCAATTTCTCATACAAAAGCTTCACATAACTTGTTTCTCAGCTCTAATAAGCTTATACAAGCTTCTCATAGCTTTTTGTAAGCTCAAGTTTAAGTTTCAATTCATTTTGGATATTGGTAAACAAAAGTCAAAATGGGCAAAAATGATGCAGATGTGGTCAATGGGTGAAGCAAGGTTTTGCTTGATTTGGGTTGATTTGGAATCCAGTGGGTTGATATAATTAGGTTAGTGTTCATTGGTTTCAGTTTCAAGCCATAGTGGCTAAGGACCATGTGTAAGTGATTTTAAAGGTCTCTTTGCATTACCTTCATTTGTAGTGAAAACTGGTTCAAATCTGTTTAATAAGCTGTATTTAGGATATATAGATGTAGCTTGATCATTAACACAAGTTTGCTCAGTGTTTGTATGATTTAAAATTGCAAAACAGTCAATTAAAGGTGTGTTTGGAATTACTGATATAGCTGTGTTCAGGGCTTGTTCAGTGTATAACTCTTGTTGTTTTAAGTTTACTTAGCTCATATTAACTCATATTTGTCATAATCTTGAGCCTGCGCACACTTTAAAGTCAATATGCATCTCAAATTGTCTTAAACTGCTAACTGTTGGAGTTTTTGAGAATCAAAGTCTTGAATTGTGTTTAAAATACATAGATAAAGGTTGCTTTAGTGTCATTTCATCATATAACACCTAGATCAGTCCTTACATTTGAATCAAAACTCAAAAAAGTCAAAGTTTCATTTTCACTTCAAAAGTCAAAAAAAAACGAAAAGCCTGTTTGAGCCAACTGAGGTGAATTTTCTTGGATTCATTACTGGGCCAAATTATGTGAATCTTGTTGTTTTAAAAAGTTCAACTGGTCTATTTTGTGATTAGCATTTTTATACATTTTTGTGAATTTTTATAAAGCTCAAATGCTTGTCTTTTAGGTCTCATCTCCCTGCAATACACCAAATCTTTACTGTGAAGCTCTCACAGTTTTGTGCAAGGCTTCTGCACAGGGCTAGCTCATTGAGCTTGTTCAAGGCTCTAATTTGGCTCATAAGTAGTTGGCTAGGTCTAGTGTAGGTTCCAAGTTTTTGTTTTTGATTTCTAGCTTATTTGAGTGCTTATTTTGTAGTCGCAAAATGACCCTGAAAACTGTTTTAGCTAATAATCTCATAACATCAAATCTTGGTACCTTGCAATTCAGTGGCTATGGCTTGTTGTTTTTAGTTGCATTTGGGTTATTATAGCATATTAGAACTTCTGTAATCAGTTGGTGGCATTTGGTGCTTATTTGGCTTATTCAAGTGCTTATTTATAAGCCCTTGGCTTAGCAGTTCCATATTCTTACAAACAACCACCTGTTTTTCCATTTTTCTTAGATTCCTTATATTATTTTAAGCTTATCTTGAATTTTTCAGATTTTTCTAGGTTAGTTTGCTATTTTTCTTGATTTTAATTAGTTTTTAAGCCTTTTTAAATAGCATTTAATACAATTAATTAAGAAAAGTTTCAAAAAAATAATTTTTCATTTTTCTTAAGTTAAGATAAATATAAAAAGACAAAAAAATATTTTTCTAGATTTTTCTTGGTTAAATTTGTATTTTTAAATAATTTAATTAGTTTTTAATAGTTTTTAATTCCTATAAAATCCAAAAATAATCAGAAAAATATAAAAATAGTTTTGAAAATTCTATTTTGATATTTTAGATTTTTCTAAGTCATAATTTTATTTTTCTAGCTTTATTTCCTATTTTCTTGTATTTTAGGCTATTATTTAATAGTTAAAAATAGTTTTTAATTAATAATAATTAATTAGATAGTTATAGAATTAATTTTCTTTTTCTATAAATTTTCTTTTGTCATTAGGTTTGTAAAAATGTCATTTTCATATTTTTAGGTCTTTTATTTCTTAGATCTCACATTTTTTATTTCGTACGTTACGTAGTTTTTAATTTAAACGTAAGTTTTAGATTTTAAACGTTAATCAATTTCAAAAATAGTGATAGCGTTTATTTAATATTTTTTATCTTTTTAAATTTCTTTTAATTTGCATTTAAGCCTCTGTAATTTGTTGGCTTTTTCTGTAGTTATAATAATCACAATCCTCTTTTCCCGTTCAAATCTCTCGATCACTATACGTTGGGTGATCCATTGCATAGCTCGCTGGGACATAACGACCTGGGGAAACCCTATACTCCTCAGATCTTCATTGCATTCGCGCTTAGGCAGTTTTAAGCTTATTACGGTCGGCCATTCACAAGTGGCCGGCTTGAGTGATTTAGCTTGACCGCTTGGCACGCATCAAATTTTGGCGCCCGCCGGGGAACTGTTGATTATCTATCGTTTATGATTAGTAGTTTGAATACTCACTCTTTGTTCATATCATCCATATCTATCTATATATATATATATATATATATATATATATATATATATATATATATCCATATTTTCTTATAAAAAATCCAAAAACCCAAAAACATCTAAAAATTATAAAACACAAAAATATTTTTCTTTTGTTTCTATATATGTATCAAATATAAAAAATACAAAAAGATTTGTCGTTTTCTTTAATAATAACAACTTAAAAGATTACCACCGCAAACCAAGGCAGTGCACTACCTAACTGGGGGTGCGACCATAATAAGTTCCCGAACTAAAGATTTAAAACTTGCCTCTGTGTCCTTGTGATTGGTGTACCTTTTTCAAAGAAGCCATTCATCTTGTGATTATTGGTTAAGTTCACTGTTGTTTTGCCTCGAGTTTGTTTTAATTGATTTTGTTGTTATATATACTTATCATAATCAGAAACCCAAAAGATTCTTCTTTCCCCATTTTCATAATTCTCTTATTTCCTTGAGTTACGTTTACTAGTGTATGCTCGCCTAAACTCGCAAGGCTCGTAGACGTAACCATAACCAAGCAAAGCGTACCGAGATACGCACCGTTGAACATCCCACCATGTCTGGAATCCAAAGGGAAGGACCTCAAGTCCAACCCGATCCACAAAATCCAGCTCCCGATCTCCGAACGATGGAGGAGCTTTGCTAACCCACGATGAATGGACGGGGCGGTCCAATTGCCCCGGTCAACATCGAGGCAACGGATTTTGGACTTAAGCATCACATGATTCAACAAGTCCAAAGTTTTTGCCAATTTCACGGATCACCGGGTGAAGATGCCAACAAGCATCTTGACAAATTTCTCATTGTCACCCAAAGTATGAAGCAAAATGGGGTCACCGATGACGCCCTTCGCTTATACCTCTTTCCTTATTCCTTGACGCTTCATGCCACCGCATGGTTTGATCGTCTTCCCAAGAACTCAATCCATAGTTTCGATGAAATGATCTCCAAGTTCTTGGAGAAATATTTTCCACCGTCGATGGTGACGAAACTAAGGAATGAAATCAGCAATTTTAAGCAGCTTCCCGACGAGTCCTTATTCGAGGCATGGGAACGCTATAAGCTTTCAATTGACCGATGTCCGAACCACAACATGTTGCTTGTCACCCAAATAGATACATTCTATAACGGGTTAACACTGAGACATCGTGACACAATCAATGCTGCTGCCGGTGGTACCTTTATGAAAAGGCGACCGGAAGAGTGCTATGATCTCATCGAAAATATGACCCCACCACAATTATTGGGATTCCTCTCCGAGAGGAGTGAGTCGACGAGATCCACCACCCTTCCATCTTGGAATTCACCACTCTCAACAAAAAGTTGGAAGAAATATCAGCCGCCATGCTTAAAATGAATCACACAAATGCTAATCAACAAGTTAATGCCGTGAACAAGAGTTGTGAGACTTGTGGTGGTCCACATCCTTATTTTGAGTGTCCAGCCTCCGGTGGTTTCACTCAAGAGAGCGTATATGCTGCTCAAGGTTCCTACAATTCGGGGGGTAACTCCTACCAACCGCAAGGGGACCGTAACCTTCTAAGCTATCGTTCTAACAATTACCTTGGACCACCGGGTTTAATCAAAATCGAACAATCAAAACAGAAATAATCAGAATCAGAATCGGAATTTTCAAAATCAAGGTTCTCAAAATCAAGGGAACTATAATCAAAACCGATTCCAAGCTCCACAACAAAATGTTCAAGCTCCACCTCCTCAAGCTTCCATTGACATTGTTAGTTACATCAAAAACAATGAAGCTAAGATGGTGTCCATGCAAAATCAGATTACCTCTATGAGAAATGATTTTACATCTGAGATTAGAACAACTAGTAGCAAGATTGATCAGCAAAATAGCAAGATCGATAGCGTGCTTGCTCTTCTCGTAAGTCAAAAGAATCAAGCTTCAACTTCAGGATCTCTTCCAAGTAACACCATTCCCAACCCTAAGGGTGAGTTGAATGCTATTACCACTCGTAGTGGTAAATCTTATGAGGAACCCTCGATGCCTACTCCTTCTCCGGTGAAGGATGTGGAACGAGAAACCGAGGTGACAAAGGACGAGGTGCATATCTCAAGCCCACGAAGTACCGCACAAGTCCAACCTTCGGTCGTCTTACCTCCAATTCCGGAACCCGTTGTTCCGATGACCAATCCTAAGCCTTCACTTCCTTATCCTTCAAGGCTTAATGATCAAAAGGCCCGCGACAAAACTAATCAACAAATGGAGAAGCTTATCCAAATTTTTCAAGATTTGCACTTCGAGATTAGTTTAGCGGACGCTCTTCTTCTTATGCCCAAATTCGGTCCAACAATCAAAAGTCTGCTGACTAACAAGGAAAAGATTTCCGAATTGGCTAAAACTTCTTTGAATGAGAATTGTTCGGCGGTTATCCTTAAAAAGCTTCCCGAAAAGCTAGGAGACCCCGGAAAATTTCTCATCCCATGTGATTTTCAAGGAATAGTTCAATGCTCCACCTTGGCCGATTTTGGTGCAAGCATTAACTTGATGCCACACTCCATGTGGAAAAAGCTTTCATTACCTCCGCTTACACCTACATGTATGATCCTCGAGCTTGCGGACCGTACAAGTTCTCGTCCGCTAGGTATAGCCGAGGATGTTTATGTGAAAGTAGGAGAATTCCATTTCCCCGCCGATTTTGTTGTTGTCGAATTTGATGCTGATCCCCGAGTACCCCTCATTCTTGGGAGGTGCTTCTTAAAACGGGTCGTGCATTGATCGACGTTGATAAGGGGTAAATCACCTTGAGATCAAACAAGGAAGCAGTTACTTTCAATCTCGATCAAGTTACGAGATATTCCCCTAGTTATGAAGACATTTCCGTCAACATGATTGATGTCATTGACATTGTGTCGGAGGAATATTCTCAAGAACTTCTTGGATTCTCGAGTGGCAATCCCACTTCGGTTGATCCCATCGTTGCTCTCTCTTCCACATCTCTCACTCCGTTTGAGGGAAGTAACTCTATTTCGGAAGAGATTGAAGCATATTTGTCTAGTGATTCGGTTTCATGGGAAATTGATCACGCCCCTATTGACATCGAGGGAGATATTCTTCTCATCGAGAAGTTGCTCAATGATGATCCCTCATCTCTCCCTCCTCAAGAACTTCATAAAGAGGAAATCAAAACGATTGAAAAATCTGATGATCCTCCAGAGGTCGAACTTAAGGACTTACCACCTCATCTCGAGTATGCATTTTTGGAGGATGACAATAAATCACCCGTCATCATTGCTAAGAACTTGAGTGAGGATGAAAAAGCCGCTCTCATAAAATTTTTGAAGTCACACAAGCGAGCCATCGCTTGGAAACTTTCCGACATCCAGGGGGTTGACCCGAGATTTTGTACTCACAAAATTCTCCTGGAAGATGACTCCAAACCAGCGGTTCAACATCAAAGAAGAGTGAATCCTAAAATCCATGAAGTTATCAAAGCGGAAGTCATAAAACTTCTCGATGCCGGATTGATTTACCCTATCTCGGATAGTCCTTGGGTGAGCCCCGTTCATTGTGTGCCCAAAAAGGTGGCATAACTGTTGTTGAAAATGATGAAAACGAGTTGATTCCTACTCGATTGGTCACGGGATGGCGTGTTTGCATTGACTATCGAAAGTTAAATGAAGCCACCCGTAAAGACCACTTTCCTTTACCTTTCATGGATCAAATGCTTGAGAGGTTAGCGGGAAACGAATACTATTGTTTTCTCGATGGTTTCTCAGGTTACTTCCAGATACCCATTGACCCCCAAGATCAAGAAAAGACCACATTCACGTGTCCTTATGGAATATTTGCCTACCGACGCATGCCTTTCGGCTTATGCAATGCTCCTGGTACGTTCCAAAGGTGTATGATGGCCATTTTCCATGATATGATCGAAAAGACTATGGAAGTCTTTATGGATGATTTTTCGGTCTTTGGGGATTCTTTCCAAACATGTCTCTCCCATTTGGACAAGATGCTTGAACGTTGTGAAAACATGAACCTTTGTCTAAATTGGGAGAAATGTCACTTTATGGTCAAAGAAGGCATTGTCCTTGGCCATAAAATCTCTAAGAAAGGGATTGAGGTGGACAAAGCCAAAGTTGATGTTATTTCAAAGCTACCTCCTCCCACTACTGTCAAAGGAGTTAGAAGTTTCCTTGGTCATGCCGGTTTCTATCGTCGTTTCATTCAAGATTTCTAAAATATCCCAGACTATGACCCGACTTCTTGAAAAAGACACTCCTTTCGTCTTCTCTAGTGAGTGCATTGAAGCGTTCCAAACTCTTAAAAAGAAACTCACTGAATCACCAATTCTTGTTGCCCCCGATTGGGATTTACCATTCGAGCTTATGTGCGACGCAAGTGATTTCGCCATAGGTGCCGTCTTGGGGCAACGCAAATCTAAACATTTCCAGCCTATACACTATGCTAGCAAAACCTTGAACGAAGCTCAAGCACATTACACCACGACGGAAAAAGAATTACTAGCCGTGGTGTATGCTTTCGAGAAATTTTGGCCATACTTGATCTTGTCCAAAAGCATAGTGTATACGGATCACTCGGCTCTCAAATATCTTTTTGCTAAGCAAGATGCTTAGCGAGATTGCTTCGATGGATTCTCCTCCTACAAGAATTTGATATCACCATTCGTGATAAAAAGGGCAGAGAACCTAGCGGTGATCATCTTTCCGTCTTGAAAATCCTCATCAAGGTGTGCTCGATAAAAAGGAGATAAATGCGAACGTTTCCTCTCGAGAAACTTAATGTGGTATCTCATCGTGGAGATTCTAGTACCCCATGGTTTGCCGACTTTGCAAACTATCATGCGGGTAACTTTGTTGTGAAAGGGATGTCGTCCCAACAGAAAAACAAATTCTTTAAAGATGTTAAGCATTACTTCGGGGACGACCCCTACTTGTTTAAGGTTTGTGCGGATCAAGTCATCCGACGGTGTGTTCACGGCCAGGAAGCCGATGAAATTCTCAAGGCTTGTCATCATGGACCCACGGGGGGACATAATGGCCCGAACTACACCGCCAAGAAGGTGTTTGATTCTGGTTTCTATTGGCCCACAATTTACAAAGATGCCCATGACCTCGTCAAATCTTGCGACTCTTGCCAACGTCATGGTAACATCTCTAAAAGAGATGAAATGCCTCAAAATGCCATTCAAGTGTGCGAGATATTTGGCGTATGGGGCATGACTTTATGGGACCGTTCCCGTCTTCTCGAGGGAACAAGTATATACTCGTGGCGGTCGATTACTTGTCTAAATGGGTGGAGGCGAAAGCGCTACCTACCAACGACGCCAGAGTAGTGGTGAAGTTTTTAAAGTCTCTCTTTGCCCGTTTTGGAACTCCTCGTGCCATCATTAGTGATCGCGGTACACACTTTTGCAATGACCAATTCGCAAAAGTAATGCTTAAGTACGGTGTCACCCACCGTCTCTCCACCGCGTATCACCACAAACTAGTGGGCAAGTGGAAGTTTCGAACCGTGGTTTGAAAAGAATCTTGGAGAGGACCGTAGGCGAAAATCGTGCCTCTTGGTCGGACAAATTAGAAGATGCACTTTGGGCCTTCCGTGCGCTTACAAAACACCCATCGAGTGTACTCCTTACAAGCTCGTGTATGGAAAGGCGTGTCATCTCCCGATCGAGCTTGAGCACAAAGCCTATTAGGCCTTGAAGCATGCAAATTTCGACCTCAAGTCTTCGGGTGATCATCGGAAAGTTCAACTCAACGAATTAAATGAACTCCGTGATCAAGCCTACGAGAACTCTTTGATCTACAAAGAAAGGACAAAGAAGATCCATGACTCAAAGATTAAGAACCGCGTTTTCAACGTTGGTGACCGAGTCCTTCTTTTTAATTCTAGATTGAAGATCTTCTCGGGGAAACTTAAGACCCGTTGGACCGGTCCATTCACCATTACCAAAGTGTTTCCATATGGAACCGTCGAATTATCTCAAATAGACGGGCCAAACTTCAAAGTGAATGGACATAGGTTGAAGCATTATTTTGGAGAGGACATTCCTCATGTGGTTGTCCCGGATCTACAAACTTTCCCCATGAACCAATGAATGCGGGGATCGAGGTCAAGCTAGCGACTCGGGAATCAAAAACAATAGCACCACCATATGGGTTTTCACCCATATTCGACTTTTTCTACTTTCTACCACCCTAGTGTGGGGGTTGCCCACATGTTGTGTATATAAGTAAGTTCAAAAAAAAAAAAAAAAAAAAATCTTCTTTCTAAATAATGGCCGTAGTATTTCCCTTTTACGTTCTTTGTTTGGCATAACCGGTGCTTTGAATATTGAGGGCAATATTCATTTCTAAGTGTAGGGGGGAATTCTCACGAATTTTATCACGTAATTATCCCACCAATTCCCCGTTTTTGGCCAAAATTTTTTTTTTTGGGTAAGTGTTCTAACTTTCTCAATTGGTTATCGATCCGCCTTGTCTAATAAACAAAAGGATTGGCTAATCCAGAGCAAACGGCTCTTGGTAAAGATTTATCAAATCCGTTGACGGCTTGCAATTTGCCCAAAATTGTATGGTATTCACTCACCATATCCTAAAAAGTGAAGAGTTGGCTAGCCCGCAAGTTTATGGCTTGTGGTAAAGGCGATGGAAAACCATAATTGGAAATCGACTCACCAAAGATAATATTGATAATTTATCTAAGAGTTGGCTAGTCCAGCAAACGGCTTCGGTAAAGACAAATCAAATCCGGAAGTCGGTGGTTTGCTTAAAATCACATGGTTATCTGGGTAACAATAATTCTTACTTGAATGAAACATTTTGCTACTCCGTAGTAATGGCTTTTGGTAACGAGATTCAAAACCATTAAGTTTTTCTCAAAAGATTGCTAGGGACTAGCAATAGTTTAGTGTTGGGGATTGATGAGTGTGTAAATACTCATCATTTTGTTAAATCTGAACTCAAAACGCCTAAAATGCTCGAAATGCATCAAAATACTGAAAATATTCCAAAATTGCATTTTATATGTTTCAGATGCAAAATGTTTAAAAACAGATGAAAAATGAGCAAAGTTTGCATAATTGCAGCCAGTTCCCCAAGTTTCAAAGATTGTCAAAAATAGTCCCTGAGCCTTAATTTCAAAAGAAAGATCACCAAAGGTCCTTTTTAAATCATAACTTGTCAAAATTAGTCATTTGGTGAAAAATATAAAAAGTTTGAGAAAATTACAAGTTTGGTCCTCCAACTTTGAAATTTGGCAAAAATGGCCCCTAGAAATTTGAAAATGGCAAGTTTGGTCCTTGTACTTTTTGAGATTGTCACTTTTAGTCCTTGGAGCAACTTTTCAAAATGGCAGCTTTGGTCCTTGCATTTTTCAGAAATTACAAAAGAGTCCTTGTCATTAATAAGCCTAAACCATTGGACCCTTGTCACAATCCAATTTGGACCCCCTGCCTTTTAGCCTTTGGACCCCCTGTCAATACCATTTTGAACCCCCCTTGCAATATTAAAAACAACCCAACCCGCCAAAGTCTCACCCCCTCCAACTGCTTCCCTGCCATGCCTCAACTCACCCAACTCCCATCCCCAGCTCATATGTTCCCTCCCTCCACCTCAATCCAAATATCACAATGCCTCTCCTCTCATCTCACTCAACTCAATCTGCTAAAACCCATTTCCCGCCAAAATGGATTCAATGGTCAAGATCATTTTATCAATCCAATGGCTGAGAAACATGCCGATATATTCGTAAGAGAGAGAAGACACTTGGAGTATAAAAAGAAGCAAAAGAGGAGAAGAGGGGAGTCTTGTAATTTTTAATTTTCTAAATGTCGCTTTTAACTTAAAGTCTTTAAGTTAGTGTAAAACCTGTTGTATTTTGTTTCTTTGTATCAAACTAAGTGTATTGTATCATTATAAAATATTTCCAGTTATAAATTCAAGTTATGTTAAGAATTCATGTTTAAAGCTTACTGTTGAAAGTTTCCATTTCAATTTCTCATACAAAAGCTTCACATAACTTGTTTCTCAGCTCTAATAAGCTTATACAAGCTTCTCATAGCTTTTTGTAAGCTCAAGTTTAAGTTTCAATTCATTTTGGATATTGGTAAACAAAAGTCAAAATGGGCAAAAATGATGCAGATGTGGTCAATGGGTGAAGCAAGGCTTGATTTGGGTTGATTTGGAACAGTGGGTTGATATAATTAGGTTTGTTCATTGGTTTCAGCCAAGCCATAGTGGCTAAGGACCATGTGTAAGTGATTTTAAAGGTCTCTTTGCATTACCTTCATTTGTAGTGAAAACTGGTTCAAATCTGTTTAATAAGTGTATTTAGGATATATAGATGTAGCTTGATCATTAACACAAGTTTGCTCGGTTTGTATGATTTAAAATTGCAAAAAAGTCAATTAAAGGTGTGTTTGGAATTACTGATATAGTGTGTTCGTGGCTTGTTCAAGGTATAACTCTTGTTGTTTTAACTTTACTTAGCTCATATTAACTCATATTTGTCATAATCTTGAGCCTGCACACCTTTAAAGTCAATATGCATCTCAAATTGTCTTAAATCGCTAACTGTTGGAGTTTTTGAGAATCAAAGTCTTGAATTGTGTTTAAAATACATAGATAAAGGTTGCTTTAGTGTCATTTCATCATATAACACCTAGATCAGTCCTTACATTTGAATCAAAGTTCAAAAGTCGAGTTTCATTTTCACTTCAAAAGTCAAAAACCTGAAAAGCCTGTTTGAGCCAACCGAGGTGAATTTTCTTGGATTCATTATCGGGCCAAATTATGTGAATCTTGTTGTTTTTAAAGTTCAACTGGTCTATTTTGTTATTAGCATTTTTATACATTTTTGTGAATTTTTTATGTAGCTCAAAACTGCTTGTCTTTTAGGTCTCATCTCGGCCTGCACCAAATCTTTGCCGAAGCTCACGCTTTGTGCAGTTCAAGCACATAGCTCATTTGAGCTTGTTCAAGGCTCTAATTTGGCTCATAAGTAGTTGGCTAGGTCTAGTGTAGGTTCCAAGTTTTTGTTTTTGATTTCTAGCTTATTTGAGTGCTTATTTTGTACCAAAACCTGACTAAAACTGCTTTTAAATAATCTCATAACATCAAATCTTGGTACCTTGCAATTCAGTGGCTATGGCTTGTTGTTTTTAGTTGCATTTGGGTTATTATAGCATATTAGGACTTCTGTAATCAGTTGGTGGCATTTGGTGCTTATTTGGCTTATTCAAGTGCTTATTTATAAGCCCTTGGCTTAGCAGTTCCATATTCTTACAAACAACCACCTGTTTTTCCATTTTTCTTAGATTCCTTATATTATTTTAAGCTTATCTTGAATTTTTTAGATTTTTCTAGGTTAGTTTTCTATTTTTCTTGATTTTAATTAGTTTTAAGCCTTTTAAATAGCATTTAATACAATTAATTAAGAAAAGTTTCAAAAAATAATTTTTCATTTTTCTTAAGTTAAGATAAATATAAAAAGACAAAAAATATTTTTCTAGATTTTTCTTGGTTAAATTTGTATTTTTAAATAATTTAATTAGTTTTTAATAGTTTTTAATTCCTAGAAAATCCAAAATAATCGAAAAATATAAAAATAATTTTGAAAATTCTATTTTGATATTTTAGATTTTTCTAAGTCATAATTTTATTTTTCTAGCTTTATTTCCTATTTTCTTGTATTTTAGGCTATTATTTAATAGTTAAAAATAGTTTTTAATTAATAATAATTAATTAAATAGTTATAGAATTAATTTTCTTTTTCTATAAATTTTATTTTGTCATTAGGTTTGTAAAAATGTCATTTTCATATTTTTAGGTCTTTTATTTCTTAGATCTCACGCTTTATTTCGACGCTACGTAGTTTTAATTTAAACGTAAGTTTTAGATTTTAAACGTTAATCAATTTCAAAAATAGTGATAGCGTTTATTTAATATTTTTTATCTTTTTAAATTTCTTTTAATTTGCATTTAAGCCTCTGTAATTTGTTGGCTTTTTCTGTAGTTATAATCATAATTCAAACTTCTTTTCCGCTCAAATCTCTCGATCACTATAACGCTAGGTGATCCATTGCATAGCTCGGCCGACATAACGACCCTGGAAACCCTACTCCTCAGATCTTCATTGCATTCGTGCTTAGGCAGCTTTAAGCTTATTACGGCCGCCATTCACAAGTGGTCGGCTTGAGTGATTTAGCTTGACTGCTTGGCACGCATCACTTTATATTGAGTATTTGTAGGATATGCACCAAACGGAAAAGGATACCGAATCTACAACAAAAGAACCCGAAATATCATGGAAACAATTCACGTTACGCTCGATGAGCTGACCGTCAAATGGCTCAGACAACCCAGCTCGACCCGATCATCAAGTAGTCCCATCAGCTTCTACTCTTGTATATGATTCTTTGCCAACAACCTTATGTACCTCCTTTCGAAGATGACTTGAAGAAATTGTTTGATCTAATGTTTGATGAACACTATGAGCCATGGCTAATGATCCACACCCGCCAACAGGTCGCTTCTATCCCTCACAATGAAGTTAACCCTTTAGTTTCTATGTCTTTAAGAAGTTTCATCAGCCGACACTATTCATCAACAAATCATCAATCATCGAGTGTACATCATGGAATTGTTTCGCACCTTGACGGAGAGAATCCCTTTGCTACTCCTGAAGATGCCCCATTTGAAAACATATTTGCTCCTAATCATCATCGAACCATCTTCATCGAGAAATCGACTATGTTACTTCGCCTCAACAACAACCACACGAACATCTTAGAAAATAGACACATGATAATCCATTGGACAACATCATTGGAAATCCCTCTCGACCTGTATCCACTCGCAAACAACTTGCAAATGATGCCTTATGGTGCTTCTTCAACTCAGATCCAAGGTCGAACCAAAAGATGTTAAAAACAACAATGAATGAAGACAAATTTAGTTCAATGCCATGCAAAAAGAAATTCATGAGTTTGATCGATTAGATGTATGGGAATTAGTACCGCCTCGACCGCTATGATCATTGCTCTAAAATGGATGTTCAAAGTAAAACTTGATGAGCATGGTGATGTTTTAAAGAACAAGGCTCATTAGTTACAAAAGATACCGCCAAGAGGAGGGTATTGACTTTGAAGAATCATTTGCTCCGTGGCACGCGATCGAGGCATCTAATTTTCCCCGCTAATGCTGCAAGTAAGAATATGATTGTCTACCGTGATGGATGTAAAGACAGCTTTTCTTAACGAGATCTTAAAGAAGTCGTGATACGCCAACCAACCGAAGGTTTTGTGAATCCAAAGCATCCTACTCATTTCTATCGCCAGAAGGTTTCTACGGCTTGAAGCAAGCTCCAAGGGCATGGTATGATACGCTATCAAAGTTTTTTCTATCTACCGGATTCAAGAAAGGAGCAGTTGATCCCACATTGTTCACCGTGAAAGTCGCAAACATTTAATTCACGTTCAAATTTATGTTGATGATATTATCTTCCCGACCGACCCCAATGAATGTGACCGTTTTTCTAAGGAGATGGGCTCCAAATTTCAAATTTCAATGATGGGACAAATGTCATTTTTCTTGGGATTACAAATTTCACAAAGTCCCGAGGCATTTTTATCAATCAATTTAAATATGCAAATGAAATTTTAAAGAAATTTGGATTTGACACTTGTGACACCGTTGACACTCCCATGGTAACGTACTAAACCGATGATGATGAACACTCAGTGGATCATGATAGATCAAACAAAATATCGGTATGATTGATCCCCATGTACCTCATAGCCAAGAGACCTGATATTCTCGTTCGTCAGTATGCATGTGTGCTAGATACCGTGCTAAGCCTACCAAAAGCACCTTCGTTTATTAAACGGTCTTTCGGTATTCCAAGGAACCATCAACATGGGACTTTGGTACCCGGCGACATCGGTATGTCACTAATGTACTTATGCAGATGCCGACCATGCAGATGTCAAGATACTCGCCGGTACATATGGAGGTGCTCGCTTGGGTGATAAGCTTGTGAGCTGGTCTTCAAAGAAACAAATGAGTACTTCTATATCCTCTACGAGGTTTGAATACATAGCCATGTCATCGGTTATGTTCAAATCCTATGGATGAGATCCCAATTATCCACTATGGCTTTGAATTCAACAAAACCTCAGATTGGATAACAAAGTGTCATTGCTCTCTCATGCAACAATGTTCAACATTCAAGAGCAAAGCACATCGACATTCGACATCATTTCATTCAGGAACAAGTGGAAAAAGGTGGTAGAAGTAGAACCCTATTTTGTGAGGTCTCAATACCGTTAGCGTACATCTTCACCAAATCTCTTCCGAGATCGTTTGAGTTCATTCTTCCACGACTTGGTCTAAAGAGTCTACAACCGGAAACACTCAAACATCTTCAAGAAGAAGACGAGGAGTAAAGGTATTTCTTCATCTATCTCTTGTATATAATTATTCAAAAAGCAAAATAAAAAAATTTAAAACCCACAAAAAGAAAATAGAAAAATATAAAATTTTCAAAAAAAATAAATAAGTAAAATAAAATAAAATAAAAAAATAATTAGAATCTTGAAAAATCCCAAAAATATTGTTATTTTGTCATGTTTTTCTTAATTCGATATCATCTACGGACTTTGTGTTGACATTCAAAGAATGTCACGGGTTTTTAGATCTTCTTCGAATGTACATAATTTGCTTTAAAAAAAATATAAAAAAAAAAAAAAAAAAAAAAAAAGGCGAGAAAATGGTGGTTTATTGTCATTTCGTGCAATAACCCGTGTTATAAAGTAAAGAACAAAGCCATGCTTAATATTATTTTTTCAAATCTCTTGCTCGATTCTTAAACAAATGTTTGTCACCAAAAGGACAACGTTTTCTTTCCAAATATTTTTCCGCCTAATGATTCTTCCGAAAACATATTTGCCATTTAATGAAAACAAAATTGCTTTGAAAATACCTCGTACTCTATTATTCTTGTAAATCATCTGTGCTTATCATCTCGTCAAAATTTATCTCAATCAACAACTTGTGTCATTGATTGAGGGGAGAATGATTTCAATCAATTAAAAGAGTATTTTAAACAATTGGCACGTAAACGAGCAAGGTCTTCCTTTGGATAATCAAAATGAACAATGTTTTATATAAGTGATTCAAGACCTTTGCTAATGTTATGTTTTCAAAAGATACTCATGCATGTTTAAACAATGGAGTTTAAAGTCTAAAATCGATCCTTATCGCTTAAAATGTTTTTCAAAAGCAAGTCACTATTCTCCTCGAAAGCTCTCAAAATTTAATTTAATTCAATAGAGATCACAACTCTCAAAGGATTTGAAAATTGTGATCGGAGGAGAATTTGTGATTTAAATTGATTTAAATCGATAACTCGATAATTGGTTTGATATGCGCTTAGCAAACTCTCCATTCATGGCCAAAACGATTTAATTTTCCATGCACATGTTAAGTGGGGAGCATTTATATCAAAACAAAATGGATTAAAACGATCTGACTTGTCTCTAGTGTAGGTTTTCCCTAATATGCTAAACAATTTCAAAATCGATGCACATATTGAGGGGAGCAAATTTTGAAAACCACATTCTTACCGAAAAATATCTTCAACTGATGAAACACCGATTTTGATCGAAAATAATGTCGAGATTTTTAGAAAATATTGATCAAAGAAGTGAATTCTTCCTCTTACCTCCATGTGCCAAAATGATTTCGAACATATGTTGCACATGTTGAGGGGGAGCCGCTTAAAAATATCAAAACAATTGTGTACAAAATGCTTTGATAATATATCACAAGTATCTGAATTGATTTTCAAATGGTTTTCAATTGGTTCCAACTACCGATGAACAATATCAAAAGACCGACCAATTTATTTTTATGCATGGTGTTATAAGGATGGTTAGGTTAGGTATTCGTTCAACGATCCCAGAGTCGGAGGGATCTACCTAGGGACAATCCACTAGATAGTGTAGAAGTCCTTAGGTATGATGAAAAAAAAAGGAGAAAAATGAGAATATGGGAAGAGTGCCGACTGAGATAGAGCTAGAACTCGAATAAACCCAACAAGGTTCTAGTAATGAAGTCTCTGCATAATCAAGGGGTTGAATAATGAAGAAGAAATGAAATGAGAAAAGGGTGAAAAGAAATAGCCCTCCAATAATTCAACCTTAGGGCATACCGGGTTCAATACATATGCTACCGTTACTAAGGTAACACTGGTATTGAAGATAAGACGTCATGGACCTAGTGATGCACTGCACTACATCTTCCCAAACTACTCAAGTTCCTCTTAAAAGGACTTGTTTCATTCTCACAAAGGAACCGACATCATCTATAGACTTTCACTTAGAGATGGTCGATATTGAAGATGGAAACCCTCTCCCTAGTCTCCAGCATAGGAACCAAATGTGCACAATTGAGTCTAGAGCCTCGAGATCATCAATAAATCTCATTAATGACACTGTCAATGAAGACTCTCTGTTTCACACAATGTGGAAAGAGAGAATATATTTTAAGAGTCCTACGCCTTATCCTTGTGGTATTGCCAGAACATCTGAGTGATATGCAAACATAGTCACAATGAAGATGGAAATCCTTCTAGAGCCAACATCAAACAAGCTCTTGGTAGGTGGCATGTGAGATCTATCCAATAGATCAACCATGTGACAACTGGATAGAAATGATGGGGCGATTCAATCTTGAATCAACCTTGGTCCAGGAAAAGGATTGACGGATACCTTTGAAAACCGGTCGTGTGCTTAAAACTCTTTTTCTAGCACATCGAATCGTATTAATATTTCAAAAATTAAAAGGTGTTTATGATTGATAATTGATTTTTCTTTAAAACCTTCGTTGTATTGCAAAACACATTATTTTGAGCAAGATAACCATTGTTTTTCAAATCTCTTTTCATCAATCGAATCTCAAATTCGCCGTCTTCCTCACTACGGTTGTCTTCTTTGAGACGTTCGGTTTGAGAACAGCTAGAGCAACCGCTAAACCTCGTAAGGAGATTCTTCGAATTATAACGATCACAGTAAGTACTTGTAATCGATCAACGGGGAACCGTGGGGTGTACCTCAATTCAACGAAGTGATCAAAGACACTTTCGCTTTATTGCTAATCGTTGTATGCGGTACACCCGACGCTTGCAGTGACGTAATGGAGAAGTTAATCCATAGCCGCATGCTCACACAACACATTCATTTCAAAATAAATCATGATTAGTGCATCAATGACTCTGATATTTTCACTCCATGCTTCTCACGCCGCAAATATCATGAATCAACTAAATCTTCCGCTACTCGATGAAAAGAATTCATGATCCGAATGTGAGCATGTCGGTCCACCGTCACAACATCACACAAATTCAACACCACAATGGAAGAGTCGAGATTTATGCAAGCCGATGATCTCAAATCGCTAAAACTCATCATCACGGATCAGCTTAAAGACCTCCACTTGAATTATCCAAACATGGAAAACATGAAGAATCAAAGACTACGAGCTTCTGAACAAAGAACCTAAACAAGAATTCAAGAACAATCTTATTGTAATATATGTTTGTATTCTGTGTAAATTGAGGTGACCTCCTTAGGGGAGATTGTTAGGAATTAGAAAATCACCATTAAAGTGTCGGTTACCTCAAGTATATGTAATCATTAGAAAGCTCGTAGTCGTAGTTATTTAATGTTAGTAAGTAGTTAGTTAAGTAATACCATGGAGGACGGACGGGTCTTTACCAATGTATGCCGATCCACGTTCCGTAGGTATGCTTATTGTAAGACACTATAAATACCCCTTACCTTGCAAGGTAGAGGGTTGGAGCTTCAATACCATTTTTCTTTGTTTCACATAGTTCCCAACTCTCTTCTCATTCTCTCTCTAGAACTTTCTCTCTCTAAAACCTTGTTAACGCCTCATATGATTATGGTGTGATGTGTTTGTGAAATCCTATATCTTACAAGAACAATTCAACTTGCTTCGTCTTGGTCTTGGTCTCATGGAACAATCATCGTAATTTGTTTCTCAATTCTACAAGTTATGTAAACGTTAGCCTTACCTTCTTTTCTGAGTCTAGGATCTATATTTCACGTAACTCACAAACAATATGGGGATTTTCAAAACTCAAGGTATATTGTCTTTCACCCTTTCAAAACTAACGATAATTTTTTTTTCAAGAAACTTTTCGAAATGTTTTCTAAAAGGATACTTCTCCCCGTATCATTTTCCTAACGCTATTCTCACGTCTAGGACAAACCTTTTCATTATGAATACAAAGTAAAAACCCTTTTTCATTGCATCTCATGTCTTTTGAATGCTAAAGGGAACACATAAATAATATGTGTTTTCGGGTACATTCACTTAAGCAACAATGAGTTAAGGAGCACTCGGGTTATCTCACATAATAATATGCTTTTTCACTTCTTAGTTTATCTTCCTTTCTTTTTAGGAGTCGAGATAACCGCAACTCCAAATGGTATACATATAGGCACACACTAGGCACCAATGTTTCCAAAAGGAAAATTCGAGTCAGCTGAGTCACCAAGTACCACGGATCCTAAGCATTTATGCCGACGTTCCCTAAAGGAACGGATGCTGGAACCGTGGGACATAAGCTAAATTTCTCTTCTATTTTTCTCACTTTGGCTATAAACCTTCCTATTTTTTTATATCATTTTAGCTCTTTTACTAATGAGTATGTTACTTAATGCTTGTGTTCTCATGATCACATGCCTTAAATTCATTTCTAATTATTAGATTTTAGTCCACATTTTGGGTCTAACATTCATTACAAATGTATTATTTTCTCTATAAATAAGGTTCCCAAAATGCTTGCATATCCTTCACTCTCAACCTCACAAACAATCATCATCATGTCATCCAAAAGATCTTCCAACATTGATGAATCACCTTGTGCAAACAATCCTCTTCAATAAATCCAAAACTTTATCCTACCACCTTCCGTAGTGCCACCACCCAAATCTAGAAACCGCATCGGATTAGCATCCGCCTTGTTGTTTAGCTAAACCATTGTCAAAAAGTTCATCACCAACTACTCATTCACCACCAAATGATTCCATAGTAGCACCTCCGTCATCTCCAACAAGTACATCACCACCATCACCTATCAAGTCTCCGCCTAAAATCACCCTATCGAACTCCTTAAGACTGAAAAACAATCCCACTTCCCGTGTCTAGTTCACCACCCACATCATTTCAACGAACTTCCAACTTAAACCCAAAAGAACTAGTCTTTTTAACACCACCAACATCTCCAAACACACTTCCAAACACACTTTACAAAGATCTTGCAACATCACCACCTTTAGCTCCCATTATCTTACAAGAACATCTAGGTTCTTATATTCCACCACTCACCAACATAATGGAATTTGATCCATATTTCCCAACTTTTCCACCACATATTCCGCCTTCCACCAATCAAACTTACCCGGAAACCATCCACACACAATACCCACATCATTTACATTAGAACATTGCCATTCCACTGAGAACTTGCAATGGAAATAACGGACTAAATGCATTCATACTTAACCACATACTTGATCGTGATCAACATCATTACTCACCAAAACTTCCATAATTAACCTTATGCAAGCATGGAAGAAATGATATTACTATTTTCTCTATTTTTTCTTTTTGAGTCATTTTAAAGAACAAACCTTGTTCTTAGTTTTTTGTATGTGGCCTATATACCACTACACTTTGTCATTTTATTACAAGGCTTTGTTTACATACCTTGACTCTCCATCTTGTTTCTCATCCCATACAAGATTTTATTACATGTTACTATTAACCTTTTGTTTGTAGGTATTACAGCTTCACTTGACGCCTCTATTCTGGGGAGCTACCGTCAAGGGGAGTTAGTGCTTCATGGATTATACTATTTTTCCACACTTTATTTCTTTTTAGGTTCACTTTTTGTTTCAAAAAAGGGGAGAAGAAGTAAAACTTATATATGCTTTCAAAACATACATCTAATCTTAAGTTTTAATCATCATATCATTATGTTTTGTCATCAACAAAAAGGGGGAGATTGTTAATACAAATAAATTGTAAAAACGTTTATTCATATTTAAATGATCTCTTTGGTTTTGTGGATAACAAATATAAAGTTATCATAAGTAAAATTATAAGGATACATGTTATTTCTGTAAAGCATTTACATATAGTCATTTAACATAAATTGTTGTAATAATTCATTTGTTGTAATGGTTTATTAGGATGGATAAAATCCATAACCAATGACCCATACCCATGGAGCAAATCCATAACCCATGATCCAATGTCTAGATAAATTGTATCTATTTGGAAACCCATGACCCATGATCCATGACCCATAACCAAAATAGGAGGAGCGTCAAGGATCCCCGCTTTACATTGGACGGATCCTCATGTAAAGGATCTGTGGGATCCTGGGAATAGTAGAGGTTTTTTGCCTATAAATAGTGAGTCATTTCTTCATTGCAACTAACCCCTCTTCTTACAAACTCTCTCATATATTACTTCTTCTAATCTCGATCTCTTGATCTATATAGTAGTTCTTCTTTCTTTTGTTGTGATTCTCAAATAGGTCCTTTGTGGAAAACTAGAAGGGGGGCTTGAATAGTTTTACCAATTAAAACTTTGTTTTAAAATATTTAGATCGACTTATGTCAATCTATTTGATGTGTATGTTGGATGTTGATAGATAGATATATAAATGTGTAATGAAAGATAAGGAGTAAGAAGCACATAACCACGACACGAGTATTTATAGTGGTTCGGCTACAAGGACACCTTCTTTTCCCTACTCCACTCACCGAGTCACCTACTGAGAGTTCGTAGAAACACTACACGATACCAACTCCTTATGGCGGAGAAGCCTTCACAACGCCCCCTACTCTTTTCCGGACTAGGCTAACCACCGGTTCTTCCACAAGGTAGAACCACACCTATCACAACGCCGACTACCCTTTATCCGTAATACTAGGATATACCGAGTTCCATTATAATGGAGGAACTACTACCCAACACTACACAACACCTATCCTAAAGAAGACCCACTCCTTATTACAACATCATCAAGGATATCAATATCCTTGAATACAACCTATCTCTATTTGTATATCGATGCACCTGATCGATTATACAACCTTGGCATCTTTCACTAATGCCAGTTGACTTGACTTCTAAGCATCTTTCAGTAATGCCCTTGACACGGACGTTTGGCACCTTTCACTAATGCCTTCATCTTTACTCCTTTAGCATTCTTCCCTAATGCTTTTGACACGGACGTTAAGCACCCTTCACTAATGCTTTCGTCTTGACTCTTTTGGCATCCTTCACAAATGCCTTTGACACAACACTTCTATGGAGGAAGAAAGAAGTATCAACAAGAAAACCTCAGTAGTCTTGATGATGACGAAGCATGGCAACTCATGGACTTGAGCTTGCTCGACTTCAAGAGGTGGTGATCTCACCTTTAAGAGGAACCTAGAGAATCACACACAAAACAAAATACAAACTATATGAGAGATCCTAGGATCTGAGGTTAGAAGGTTCCAATACTGGGGAAAGTATGTGTGGTAGTGGCAACCCAAAAGGAAGAAATGGCTCACTATTTATAGAAGAAATTTAGTTATCGCTCCACGGATCCCTCACTGAGGGATCCGCCCGTGTAGTTACTGGGGATCCGTGGGATGCTCCCCTTTGCCTATGGGTTTTGGGTCATGGGTCATGGGTTATGGGTCATGGGTCCTAGACTTTGGACAATGGGTATTCAAGTAGATACAATGTATCTACAAGATGCAATGCATCTAGTCCATGGGTAATGGGTTAAAACCATGGGTCATGGATAATATCCATATATGACTTATGCATGATGTCATGAAATGGGTTATAGGTTATGCTCTATGGGTATGGGTCATGGACTTTGGGTTTTACCCAACTACATTCAATGTATTTATTCAATGGGTCAAATACTTAAGTTTCTACCCATTTATATTGCCCATTATGATACATACTAGTTATGTATATATTTACCCAATATGTAAACACTAGTTGTTGTACATATGTATTACTAAATCATAAAACCACTTTTACTTGTTTAATGTTTAATGTTTTATGTGAAAACGTAAGTGTGTTAGTAAACTATTGGCTCAAACTATTTACGTATTTTATTTGTTTCAAAAATGATTTACGTTTGTTATTGACAAAACATTAGAAGAATGTAAAATATAAACAAACGCTTTTACTTTATTTGTATTAACAATCTCCCAATTTTTGTTGATGACAAAACATAAAATTATTTTAAGGAAAAACTAAAATTGTAAAAGTTTATTTGAGTTTTAACTTTTCTCCCCTTTGTCAAAACAAAAAGAGCTTTAAAAGAAACTAACACAATGTTTTAAGAAAAACATGTAATGAGGAAAAAGAATAAAATATAGAGAGAGTGACGGGAAGCTTCTCGCTTAACTCCCCTTGACGAGTCCATCCCTTTGTGAGGGTGTCAAGTAAATAAAAACTACTAAGCTAATGCATTGCAACTATGCTCCCCCTTGATGATTGCAACTTTGCAAAGGGACGTCATGAAATGTAATCCATATGAGGATTATATTGCAAATGGTTTTTCAATGTATTGTTTGACACAAAGCTCCCCCTAGCTTAGGGTGTCCAAGTCTTCATGTGTATTTTGAAAATCTACAAAACAAAGGTTAGAAAACAAGTATATAATGCATAATTTCCTGCAAATAAGACTCAAGTTAGTAGAAAACAGGTCTTCAAGTTGCACGGATCCCACTTCCTTCCTTGGAGAGATCCGCTAGGCAAAACTCTCGTGGATCCGTCTGTCTGAAAGCATAATCCAAAGTGGTGATGTAACAAATGATGTTAACATCAAGGTGAGATATGTATTCAAGCAACAAACATATACTCAAAGCAATATGACATTTAAAATTTCATTCAAAGCAATATGTAATACTTACTAATACTAATAAGTGACTAAGAGCTTTAAAAAGCATCAATGTGCTTGAGTCTAAGGATGGGTAGACTTGTTGATTTGGTCCAATCGTTCAAGAAGATGATTAAACATGAAATGCAACTCATTTCGTATTAGGGCAATTATTGTCTTGTTTAGGACCCAGGAGATTGGATGTTTTGATTAGGCTCTACAAATGATGGTGGAGGTACATTGAGCAATGTAGGATGAGGTTCCACTAAGAATGGAGGTGGTGGTAATGGAAAGTCCTTCATATGATCAAGACCTTGATGGTTCATTGTCTCCAATGGTGGATAATTTGGTGATGTAGGTGGTTCCCTATTTAACGAGAAGGTTGGTTAGTGGGAAGTTCTCGGTGGTGAGTGCTCTAATGAATAGAGATTTGGAGCGTAAATAGGTTCGGTGAAAGAATGTTGTCTATGTTCTAGGAATGAAGGCTTAGGCGTTTTACTAGAACTAGGTGTGTTTGGTTTAGAACTTGATGAACCCTTTTCTAACCCAAGAGGTCTAATAATACTAATTTTGCGTTCTCTTAGCAATTGTTGATTGAGATTGTTGAGGTGGGATTCCAACATTATGACCTCTTACAGGTGATGATTCGGTGGATGATATCTCATGGATCATATGACCATTCCTTTGGATGAACCTTGGTTGAAGAGAGTTGCTAGAGGCTTTAGTCATAGTGATGGTGAGAATGCAATAGAAGTTTCTAACTACTTGATTTTTAGGAATGTGGTAAGAGTGATGACTTAACCTCTCAAGAATGTTTGGTTTATAAAGGGTGAATTTGAATTAAGGAATTAAATTCATGACCACTAAGGAAATTAGGCATGCACCAAGGTCAACTATGATGTTGTTCAAATTTAGGGAATCATTAAATGGTAACTAGAAGTGCTTAGTTTACCAAAGATGGTTTAAATTTGAAAGAAAAGTTGATTATAAGCTTTCTGCAGACACGGATCCCTCTCATTTGGGATCCACCAATAAACCGGGATCCTTGTCAAACGAAATATGGTGAAGTGATTATACTCTTGTTGACATAACATCTTGCTTAGGATATAAACATGTGTAAACTTAACTATAGTTAATTTTTAACCCGATATGTAGTTAACTCCAAATCCTAGCCTATAAATACTAACTTAAACACATAGAAAAAAATGCACCACACCTCTTTATCTATCAAAGTCCTAAAACCCTAAGGCACTTATCTTATATTTTGTAAGAAAGTTAACTAGTTTTTGAAAGAAAACTAGTGTTTGATCTTCGTTTTTGGAAGTTTTCAAGAAAGAGTCGTTATAATCTTCAAATAACTTCAAATCTCCAAAAAGACTTTGTTATAATCTTCAAATAGTTTTGGTTTTCCGAAGGCGTTGTTATAATCTTTAAATAGCCTCGGTTTTTCGAAGATAACAAATTCTACGTCAAGCTTCGCTTTATATTTTTTTCCATAATACTCAAGAATTCTATATTAAGGTAAGTATTTATAAGACTCAAACTTATTTAAATACTTATAAACTTGGTTAGTTTATTTCTTGTATTTATAAACTCTTAATATAGCATATAATCAAGTAATCAAAATACATGTTTTACGTATTGAGCATTACAAAACTAGGGAACTTCATGTGAGGGGTTCATTTGGGTAAACGGATCGACGAAGTGCTGATTTACGAATTAAAGTGTCCTAGCTTCTAACGCTTTACATGACCTCTAATTATGATGGCCCTAAAGTGAGTATGAGATATACAAACTAAAACCATTTCTATAAACAAACATACTAATACTACGCCATGATCAATATAAGGACGTATATAGGCATGTTTATACTTTCGCATCGTTATTCCAAACCTAAGAGTTGACATCATAATCTAGGTTATACGTAGAGACTTCCGTGCTTATCCATCGATCCGCTATAATGCTAGATATCATTTATTAAGGTGAGTTTCATAGCCCCTACTTTTATACGTCTTGAATTACTTTTGGGGGAGATACATGCTTAACTATTTTCATATACTTTCACTAGTACTCTAAACTATTAAGGATTATCATGAGTTTTATAGCCCCACTTTTAATTGTTTTATACTATTTTTGGGGGAGATACATGCTCAAATATTTTCATTTACTTTCATGAGTATTCTAAACGCTTACTTACACGTGAGTCATAGCCCCTACTCTTCTAATACTTGTTTTACAAACTCTTTAGGGGAGATACATGCTCAAATACTTGCTTTTACTTTTACAAATACTCAAAACATTATACTTGATTGCATTATACATGATTGCATTATACTTGATTGCATTATACTTGATTGCGATAACTTGATTGTGATATACTTAAGTTTGAAAGTTTTCTCGTGAGCAACACTAAAGTCTCCTAACATAAACGAAGCAGTCCAATTCGAAAGTCTCCCAACATAAACGGAGCAGTTCTTGATCGAAAGTCTCCCAATATAAATGGAGCAGTCCAATTTGAAAGTCTCCCTTATCGACGGAGCAACACTAAGTGCATTATGACTGTATGTGTGCTTGACTATAAAATGTACTATATTTTAGTAGTGGGTTGTAAACACACAAAGTTGCGTGTTTTGTATGGGCGGAGTTTTCAACTGAGTGGATTTACAATGCCTTTGCTGTGTGAACATTCCTTAAAGGCTTACATGTTAAACAAACTCTATGAACTCACCAACCATTGTGTTGACACTTTTAGCATGTTTATCTCAGGTCAATAAGGCGATAGATGTTGCATGGAACTTAGAGTCGCACGACAAGTTTTGAAGACATTATACATTTGTATTACCATTCGATAGTACATCTTGTAAACATTTGTATGTTTTACTTTGGGACGCCATTGTTTGTAACTCGATTTCATTAATCAATGGTAACTTTTCAAAACGTCTCATTTAGAGGTCCTTTTCTATAACTTGTACTTTGTATTATGAAGTAGCACCCCAATGACACAATCTTCCGCTGCGGTATTTTGGGGGTGTTACATTGGTATCGTAGCATTGGTTATAGAGAACTAGGTTTCATTTAGAGCCTAGACTATAACGCTTTATATGCTAAAACTCTCCACTATAATTGCCTTACACACACTTCAAGCACATATGCTTTTGTTAGTTATTTTTTTAGATCCACGTTGTTGGATGATATGACTTTAGTAATAATATGGAAACCCACAGAATTTAATCGAGTCATTAAAAATATGGAGCTCAGTAATAAATAATTATTTAACTTGATCTTGTGACAGTTCTTGTTTGATGAGACATGAGATTTGAGTTAAATAATATTATTACTTAGCTTTAGACATTTGATGACTTGGTTATCTTATTATCTCTGTCTCGAAAGCGAGTTTTGTGTCGGGAAATCTTAAGTAGGATGATTTATAATCTCCTTATTTGAATGGATTGGGAAGCCTCTTTATTCAAATAAAGAAGTTATAAACCACCGAACCATAGGTTTATAACCCATTACTTACATAAATTTGGACGCTTCTTTATGAAAGTAATGAATTATAAATAAGTGGGCTTATTTGCATCCGATACGATTCTCAAACCACATTATGGGTGTATTACAACGTAACCCATACACTATTCCTGTTGAATAAGAGAGAACCCCACGGTTTTAAAGACCACACTTTTCTTAGACACACTATAAGTAGTCAACATCAACAGAACTTCGAGACGATGTTCCCTTGGGTAGAGAGATCTGAACATTCGCATTTTAGGATTTCTATCCATATTCATATTTTACTATTCATTATTACTATTCATCACCAAAATTTTTATTTCACATTCTCGTAAGTTAATTTATTTTAGTGATAACCTACGAGTTTGACCATCGTTAGATCATCTTCGCAAAAGTTATTAAGAAAATATCGCCTTAAAGTTTCGCTTTGGTCTGAGCACCATTCGCGCATAACGAAAACCAACTCGACAATTTTCCCCACATCGATTAATTTTAGATCACTCATAATCAATTATAGAATTTTTAAGATTTCATTTTAAAAATGTTACCAAATAAAACCTCGAGCCGACGAGACTAAACTTACGCTTTAAACAATTCTACTTAGACCCAGACTTAACCATTCTCTGACTGTATTTCCTAAGACGTTTAGACACTTTTATTTTTTGAAAAGTCAAACATACTCCTCCTTTGACCATAAAGAAATTAACCTTGTACGCTCTGCTTTTTGCTTAAATCGCGTATCTTTTAGACTTCACGATAATTTAAGTTATCCCACGTATAACGAAAACTACATTTTGACATCTCATATCACTCATAGACTAATTTTAGTCTACTTTAAATATATTCATGGTCATTTCCTCGAATCTCGTTCTTTCTGATAAATTGCATTTTTCACGATTTAGCCTATGTTTCCAGCTTTTAAACGTTACGCGACCCATTAAACTTATCACTAATTTTTATAAGATAATAATGAGTATATTGATGAGTTTAATCATTCCTATAAGTTTCATATTTTACGACACCGGTTTTACGCTTCAAGAATTAAATACTTACCGTTAGCTTTCGACCAAAACTCACTCAGAAAGGCAAGATAAAATTTCAAAACTCTTAACCTCCTCATTTTACCATAGGTGGAATTTTCAATGAGTCACCATGACACATGTAATGGTGACATAACATCTTGCTTATGATATAAACATGTGTAAACTTAACTATAGTTAGTTTTTAACTCGATATGTAGTTAACTCCAAATCCTAGCCTATAAATACTAACTTAAACACATAGAAAAAAATGCACCACACCTCTTTATCTATCAAAGTCCTAAAACCCTAAGGCACTTATCTTATATTTTGGAAGAAAGTTAACTAGTTTTTGAAAGAAAACTAGTGTTTGATCTTCGTTCTAGGAAGTTTTCAAGAAAGAGTCGTTATAATCTTCAAATAACTTCAAGTCTCCAAAAAGACTTTGTCATAATCTTCAAATAGCTTTGGGTTTTCCAGAAGGCGTTGTTATAATCTTTAAATAGCCTCGTTTTTCAAGATTACAAATTCTACGCCGAAGCTCTTATATTTCCTTTTTCTATAATACTCAAGTATTCTATATTAAGGTAAGTATTTATAAGACTCAAACTTATTTAAATACTTATAAACTTGGTTAGTTTATTTATTGTATTTATAAACTCTAAATATATCATATAATCAAGTAATCAAAATACATGTTTTAACGATAAGCACTACAAAACTAGGGAACTTCAGGGTTCATTTGGGTAAACGGATCGGCGAATTAATGGATTTACTAATTAAAGTGTCCTAGCTTCTAACGCTAATCTGCATGACCTCTCGAAATATGATGGCCCGAACAAGAGTACGAGATATACAAACTAAAACCATTTCTATAAACAAACATACAAATACTACGCCATGATCAATATAAGGACGATATAGGCATGTTTATACTTCGATCGTTATTCCTAACCTAAGAGTTAACTTCATATTATAGGTTATACGTAGAGACTTCCAGGCTTATCCATCGATCCGTTATAATGCTAGATATCATTTATTAAGGTGAGTTTCATAGCCCCTACTTTTATACGTCTTGAATTACTTTTGGGGGAGATACATGCTTAACTATTTTCATATACTTTCACTAGTACTCTAAACTATTAAGGATTATTGTGAGTTTCATAGCCCCACTTTTAATTGTTTTATACTATTTTTGGGGGAGATACATGCTCAAATATTTTCATTTACTTTCATGAGTACTCTAAACGTTTACGGATTACCGTGAGTCATAGCCCCTACTCTTCTAATACTTGTTTTACAAACTCTTTAGGGGAGATACATGCTCAAATACTTGCTTTTACTTTTACAAATACTCAAAACATTATACTTGATTGCATTATACATGATTGCATTATACTTGATTGCATTATACTTGATTTGCTTATACTTGATTGTGATATACTTAAGTTTGAAAGTTTTCTCGTGAGCAACACTAAAGTCTCCTAACATAAACGTAAGCCCAATTCAAAAGTCTCCCAACATAAACGAGCAGCCTCGATCGAAAGTCTCCCAATATAAACGAGCACCCAATTTGAAAGTCTCCCTTATCGACGGAGCAACACTAAGTGCAATAATCTGAAATATTATGACTGTATGTGTGCTTGACTATAAAATGTACTATATTTTAGCAATGGGTTGTAAACACACAAAGTTGCAGTTTTGTATGGGCTGAGTTTTCAACCGAGTGGATTTACAATGCCTTTGTCGTGTGTAACATTCCTTAAAGGCTTTACATGTTAAACAAACTCTATGAACTCACCAACCATTGTGTTGACACTTTTAGCATGTTTATCTCGTGTCAATAAGGCGATAGCTGTTGCATGGAACTTAGAGTCGCACGACAAGTTTTGAAGACATTATACATTTGTATTACCATTCGATAGTACATCTTGTAAACATTTGTATGTTTTACTTTGGGACGCCATTGTTTGTAACTCATTTCATTAATCGAATGGTAACTTTTCAAAACGCCTCATTTAGAGGTCGCTTTATATAACTTGTATGCTGTATTATTAAGTAGCACCCCAATGACACAATCTTCCGCGGGTATTTTGGGGGTGTTACAATATCCATATATGACTTATGCATGATGTCATGCAATGGGTTATGGGTTATGCTCCATGGGTATGGGTCATGGACTTGGGTTATACCCAACTACATTCAATGTATTTAGTCAATGGGTCAAATACTTAAGTTTCTACCCATTTATATTGCCCATTATGATACATACTAGTTATGTATATATTTACCCAATATGTAAACACTAGTTGTTGTACATATGTATTTGTTAGGTCACTAGTTTTACAACACAAGCTTATAGAGAAAGAGATGAAGGCGATTGAACAAGCTAAACACACACACACTCACGTATAATATGACCGGTTATGCAAAGAGAGTGAATGAGAGAAAAACTTGAACAACCAACCTTCAAATGAAGGTTTACAAGAGGTATTTATAGGAGGGAAGCTAGGGCAACACTCCTAGTTCCCTTCCTATCCTTATTGGCCTTGGGTCAAGCTTATGGGCCTTCTACATAAGCTTGACCTTAAACAAACATAAAGGCCATAATAAAGCTACCTATTACATATGAAATATAAATACTTGAAATACTGTTTAGGAGTGATTCCAACAATCTCCCTCTCAAGTATATATGAATGTAAACGGTGAAGGCGCTTGATGTAATAGTAGTTGACGCTCTTCGACATTCTTCTTCTTGTGAGAAGAATTGCCTTGATTCAACAATCTCCCCGTAGAGAGATAGTTATCTTTGAACGTTATGCATTGACGCCATCTTTAACTTTGTTCGTGATCATTGTTCTTTGTGGTGAAAGTGATAGTATGTTGTTATCCGCACGGCTTCTCGTGTTCGCCACGCTCCGTTCCACGCCATTCTCCAACATGCTCACACGCTCTTTGACGCTGGAATTCAATACTGATGAAGTTCTTTAAGTCTTTAACTTTGTAGATTCTTTGGTTTGACGAAGAATCATTCGGACGGTTGTGTTGCTTTTGAATAGAACTTCCATTAGTGATGATGGCGAGCATGAGAAGAATCAAAGACGATCATCCCGCCCTGAGCTTCCATAAGAAGAAAACATTTCAAACGGTTAGTAATAAGCGGCTCCGCACTTACAAGTTTGAACTTCGAGAGTGTTAACAAAGATAGTGTGAAAACACATCTCTAATTCTTACAAAGGCCGTTCCTGAATCGGAGTCCCACAAGTGAGATAACGCGATGTACCAAAGTACATCTACAGATTCAGAAGTCGCCGAGGTACACCAAGCATCACCTCACGCATCAGACCGCTTGAGACACACTCAGTAATCCACGGAGTTACCGCGACTCACGCATGTGGCCGTTGATGTTGACCCCGGCAGAGTTTCCATTCAATCACCGATCACAGATGTGAACCTCTCATAAATGTTCTCATGATTGCTAAGATCTGTGAAGGACTCGATATGAACCACCGATGATCTTATTAGTTGATCATCAAGTGATTAAATGTCAAGTGTTCCTAAGAGATCTTTTGATGAATCTCGTGGCTCTAGACTCAATAGTGTGCTTTTGGTTTTTCCCGAAAGGAGACTAGAGAGGGTCTCCTTCTTCAATACCGCAATCTTTAGAGAAAGCCGATAGTTTACGTAGGGTTCCTCGTGAGAATGAAACAAGCTTCGCTGAGAGAAACTTGAGTGGATAAGAAGGTTTAGTGCATGCGCCACTGGGTCCATGACGACTTTTAATCTTCAATACCGGCGTCACTAAGTGACAACCAAGTAGCATATGAATTGAACCCGTGTCCGCCTCTAAGTTGAATAACTGAGGGCTATTTCACCCTTTCTTTGCATTTCTTTTTAATTCTTCAACTCCTTCTTTCTCCCATTCTCATTTTCTCCTTTTTACAATCATACCTAAGGACTTCTAAATACTAACTATTTGTAGTGTCCTTGGTAGATCCTCCTCGCTCAAGGGATCATAGGACGGTTATTCCTAACCTCAGTCACCTTATAACTCCATGACTAACCTATGTTTGCCATTAAAACCACTGTATGAAAAAATGTCTCTCAAAGGGTTTGTGAATGAAAAACATTTTAGTACCACTGTTGAGATAAGATTTTGCAAAAAATCCCTCCACATGTGCTTAAGAGTTTTAACGTTAAAATGCACAGAGAGGAAAGAGCTGCACCTTTTGAATTGATCCACCAAGATAGACAATCCCCGCTGAGACACGGTTACGCTGCATAGTTAAAGAGTTACATCATGCCTTTAGGTGACAACTAGCTCTAATAACTACCTTGAAGGTGTAGACAAACCTGGGAAGGTTGTCAAACCCGCCGTGAGTTCATGTCTATCAAAAGTTTCTCGAATGGTACATTCTACTCGCATAAGTCCTTTGCGAGACACGCTTACATCACTAGCTTAACTAGCTTGAAGTTATTACCCGCCCAGACAAGTCTTTTCGAAGTTACTACAGCTAAGTATCGCCAATTCGTAGGTTAAGTCCGAGGTACGTGATTCATTTGCATTTTGTACAACATATTTCTTATCACACAATTTTCTCCCCTCAAAAATGGCATATTAAAGTGTCATTTTGAAACGCTTGAGAATAAATATGACCATTTCGAGTGTTGCGGGAAGAATGACCACCGTGAACAATTTTTGAACAAAGTTTCAAATACTCCCCCTCAACAAGTGATATAAACGGTTGAGGTTTTGAAAGTCTTAAGGGAGAGTACTTGTTCTTTTGAGCAAAACCTTGAAAAATGAAAGGTTTGATAGGTTTTACTCAAAAGTAAGAAGCTTTCGCCCCTTTTATAAGGATTGTGGCAATCAAGCATACCACGTGGTCCTTTCTTGACCATTACGGGTTGTACACTGTTATGTGTGCACAAGCCATAGACATATTATATCATACATCCAAAATTATGAAGGAAACAATTCAAGGGTACCGGAAGTGCAGGATGTTCCTGTGAGTGCGCATTGCGCTGAAAGCCTGTGATGTTTCTCCGGGTCGACCACCAACATAGCTCTCCAATCGCCTGAATCGATCCCGCCTCAACAACCGCTCATCAATCATGGTGATGATCCTTCTCACATCCCTCCTTTCTCGAATTCAAATGCATTTAGATCCCACTTTCAGGCGATATCCTTCAACTCGTATGCTAATCCGCCCCTAACCAGCCTTCAAAGTATGATCCCCGACTAAGATCACTACACGCCATTAAGCAGCTTTGAAGTTCACTTCGTAAACAACTCCAAAGGTTTGTCGATGAGCGATATTGAGGTAGCGGATTGAGATCGGGAAGAGTAAGCATGGAGGAGTGAGGTTGACACGCGCCCCGATAAGATTCAACGCCATCCGGATATCTTCAACACGTTCTTTGATCACAATGCGCCTAATGAAGATGAGAACTGACTTGATAAATTCACGTTGAACTTCAGTCGAGAATTGTCTCATACGCACTCGCACTTTGGCAAGGTACATGTCTTCGATGTCGCGAGGACAAGTTCTCAAAGTCAGCCTCGAGAATCCATAGTCCTCGTTCATCTTGTCGCTTGACTATGATATTCTCTAAGAATGAATAGTCCCACTTAGACTTGAGATCAATGTGTTTGATGGCCACGATGTCCTTAGAACTATATAATCGCATGTTGAGACTTGAACCGTGCCTTCAGAGTAGATTCTTCGCTGCCTGTGCCAATGATGAATCCCATAAAATGCATCTTGGTCGTATGCTTGCACGCTGTCAGAAAACAAGTGATTTGCACGTTCCTCGATAGCTATGCGCTTTGAGTAAATAGTCACGGAATGGAAGAGTCAATGTTGTAGCGTATTTTCGCGAACCATCGCTACCGTGTAAGAGAAAATCCAGGTCTCTGTTAAAGAAGTATCGAAAGGGAATCCGTGGTTCGTCTGTTTGGCCAATGGTCGGTAGAGGTTTGGTCCAATCGGTGTAGTATGGAGGGTTGTCCCTTTGTGTAAAGTCAATGTTTGCTTCCGGATTGAGCCAATCCATGTCGTTAGACATAGCTCGAGCGATGTTCTCAAGATGATATTCGACCCTCATACGCCAGAGTTGTCTTTAAGAAGTTGGAATGCATCATTCTTGATTCGCTTCAATTCAGATTTCGCCATTTTCTTCACATGGAACTTTTCTTGCAAAAGTTTTGCATGCTCCAATGTAGAACCGTCTACCAATTCTTGACCTTCATCGTAGGAGTTTGATTGACAAGTGTGGAGAACCATTCAAACTCTTTGGTTTTATCGCCATCTAGCCATGAGACAACCTGTGCCGAGTCGCCTTTCTTCTTCTTTGGAAGGCCTGATGATGATACTCGGTTTCGTGACTTGTTTGGGTGAGGTGGGTTGTTGTCGGGGCTCAAGGACCTCTTCATCGCCACCACCCGTATACTCAAAGTAATCACCGCTTTATGAGTCGTGGGTGGTAACCTGAATCGCCCCGAGGTTTATCAAGAAGACCGAGGTGGATGAGACATTTGTTGAGAAGAAGTTCGTGGTGGAGGAGGTGGCATAGAGGTAGATTTACCGGACCGCTTCGACGCTTAGGTGCAGATTCCTTATCCTTATCATCGCATCTCTTGGTCGTTTGGTTGATCGGCCGACTCTTTGCATGATGATCTGAGTTGAAAATCAAGTAGATTTTCGAAAAATTTAGCTTCATCCGAAGTAAACGCTCCGCATCGCTTTGACATTTGTATCACAAGTTGAGCGATTAACTCGATTCAGAGATCACCTTCTTTGGCCATTGTATTTTAACCAATGCTACGATGTTAGGGTGAGTTGTCCGAAAATATTTCCGTCACACCGGGACAGTGTCAAGAAGAAACTTGTGAGTATGATCTCTTGTGCTCTTTCCGTTCCTTTAGGACTTGAGGAACGATATCCTGAAGGTACTTGTTAGTGTAACCTTCGATCATTTCGCTCAGTTCCTCTTTACGATGACTCTTCATGAACTTCTGAACAAATTCCTTTCTTTCTCCATCTTGTCATGCTCGTCATACATATGCCGTATGTGATCAAAGAAAGAAATTTAGCTTTTTGATGAGCACGTTTTCTTTCTCGACTTGTTTGACAGCTTTGTGAATTCGATTATGAGCTTGAGAAATCCAAGATCGAGGTGGTTTCTTCACAGATTTGGATGATGATTTTATTGATCTTTTGAGGTGGTGGTTGTGATGAATGAGATGATGAGTCTGATGATGAGGAGTCATGAGGAGACTTCATGTCCTTAGAGTTTCGAGGTTTTCTCCTTTGAGTATGTTGGACTGCCTAAGAAACTTAGTATAATCATCCCGCATCCTTAGACTTTTCTTCTCGTGTTCCTCGCTTTTCAAAATCATACTCAAAGTGTCCTCAATGTGCTGTTGTTGCGTAAGAGTGGTGGCACCAGATCCCTTATCGGGTCGATTAACCGCATCGATCTCGGGGAGGAAGGCGTCCACTTGATCCTCCCGGCCACCCATTTGATCTTTAGCAAATTCTTCGCCTTATGAAGATGTCTGGCGTGAAACTTCTTCTGTATGATTTATCCAATGCTTTCTTCTTCTTCGTGAAGCCATCATGAGACTCAAGTACGTGAGTCTTTCCTTTCCATGTTCGCTATTGGACTAGTAGATTTAGTCACTGGAGGAGGGGATACTTTGCAGCATTCAGAGAAGGTAATCTCTTCATCCGTGTCGCATTCCTTCGAGCTTTCGTCCCAATTCTTTGCGTTCGGTTGGGAATTGGGATGGGAGCAGCTTCCTTAGATGGAACAGTCCTCATTGAAGGAGGGTTCCTCTTGGGGAACTTCCTTTGACTCACAAGATTGGCGCACTTCCTCGACTTCCTCTTTGGTTCTCCTACAGAGTTCCGTAAGATTTTTCGTCGAGATGACCAACTTTGCCTTGTCTAACTGCTTCTGCATACCTTTTGTATGCTTCGAAGCTCGACATCTTCGCTAGAAGGAAATCGTAGCACAAAGACCTTGTTTCTTTGTAGACGCCTTGATTCTAACGGATAGAATGGGTTCCACAACATGTCGTGATTGTCGGGGTCATTGAGCCTCTTGGGAATGTCAAGATGAAGTCCAAGTGCTCTCTGGATCAACAATTTTGTATATCCGATGTAGGGAATCTTTGAGCCAAGTTTGTTGAGAAATGACATCATGTCATCCCAAATCGGAGCTTCGATAGCGATGTGTTTCTTGTTGACCAATGCCTGCAATATTTGCGCTTCTATGAGCTTAGGGTGCTCATATCCACCGCCACCAAGAAACGACTTGGTGATGATCATGTAGAGTGTTCTCCATGGTTGAGGAATACTCTTAAGCTCTACGTGAGAGTGCTTGGTGATTACTCCCCGTAGCCTCGCCATAACCGATATTGATTAAGAATTGGAGAGTGAGCTCTTCAGCAGGTGTGGCATATAGTTTGTTGGATCGACATCAGAATTAGGAGAATGTCCCTAAGTCCGCAGTGTAATGGTGACTTGTTTGTGATTCGAGTTACCGCCACGCCAGCTTTGTCCTTGACCCTTTCCATAGTGTTCCGTAACTGTTGGATGTAGATCTCGTGAACGCTTGCAGAGTGTGAAAGCATGTTCGATACGGATGAGTCCTCAGAATATCAATAGCAATAAGACATGAAGATTCAGAGCAAGTGAGGGTGTCAAAGTCAACACGGAGGTTATTCTTTCCAATCTTCATTGGATAGCCATGAGGATAAATATCAGCAATGGAGAGAACTTCAGGTGCATCCACATTCATTTGTTCAGCCATGTCGTGATCTGAAATAATATTAGCCAAAAGAACCAACATATCGAAAGACATAATGTTAGTCAACATAAGGTCTTATTGTCTAGTTATTGAATGTACAATGTCAATGATTGTTACGAGTCCTAAGTCACTTGTATGTTCAATAATTCAATGATGTCGAGAAATGATTCGTGAGTTAGTTAACTTTAAGTTTTAAAGTTTATTTTATCACTTATTACTTCACAACATATCAGACGATTTAAGTATATTAGTGACAATTTTGGATTCGTGATGATATGATTAGTTTATTTACAAGTTTGTACACGTAACAAATCATCATGAAGGTCAATCCGTGTTAAGCGTAGTATTGGCAAAGATACGCGTAGATAGGAATGATATATGCTTAGGGCGAACTTACGCCGTATCCTAACTTACGCAGAAGAAATGTTACGCCGTAGGAAAAGGAGACCTTATGCGTAGAGCTTATGCGTAGGCATATATTAACCTTACGCCGTGGTTACTCGTAAGAGTTGACCTTATGCGTAGAGGTTACCACACGCATATCCTTCATGTGATACGCGTAGTCCATTGTAGAACCTTACGCTAGTCTGTATGTAGGATTTTCTTACGCATAACATAACTACGCCGTAGGGTAATCCTTATGTAGATAATCAAATGACCTTGATTCTGAATTCTAAGTGTAGCAATCCTGAAATAAAACATCATATCATCAAAGTTAAACACATATCATTCATTTTATCAACAAAACATGGTATGAATCATTCATGTGCGCTAAGCGTAGAAAGTCATACGCAGAAGTCAAAACCCTAAGGGTTATGAATTACGCTGAAGTTTTCTAACCATGGATTTGCACCAAACTTGTTCGTAGTTCAAGAGAGTCATATGAGCTTATATACCAAGTATTAACATCTAACTCATGGTGAATCAAAATTGCCCAAACTTATGAACCTTAAACCCTAATTTCAAAATAATTAATCAAGTGTATCTCGGGTAGTTATAGAGCAAGGATATGATTAATTCAACATCATATGAACATAACCCAACAATATTTAGACCAAAACACTTCACATTTAAAGAACCCAATCCAACATAAACCCTAAGTTTCAAAAATCAATCAATTCATGTTTCGGGTAAGATTTGAGGATAAAGATATTATCATTGATGCTAAAACACGCTTTGAAACAATCTTTTAACCAATCACATAATCTTGATTATGTGTTCATACGCTATGCGAGAACACAAAACCAAGATTATACATCTTTTGACCGTTGGATTCACGTGAAAAATCAAAACCGTTTGAAAACATGTTAAGAGTATGAAACAACTTACAAGATGATGATCCAAAACACAGATTTGAAGATTGATTCTTATGCGTAGGATATGTTTGGTTGATAGTAATAAATGAGAAGAGTTAAGTTAGGTGGAGGTTTTGTTTAAAATAGCTTTAAGTTTTTGACAGCTTTGGTCCCCCTCCACCTTTCCATTTTCATCCAGAGCCTTTTAACTTCCATTTTTGGTTACCAAATGAAGATTTTTGAGAGAAACTTGACCACACCCCTCGACTTGAGAAAATAATGAAAGGTTATTTATTAAAGTTCGAGGAGTGTCTTTGAACCAGAAAATGTACCACCATTTGTAAAAGAATCAACCGAGATGTGATAACATGCAAGTACATGTGATTTGAAACAGTGTAAGTTTATTTTCTCCCCCTCAACACTTGATCGGAAAAATACTGAATTTTGAAAGATTAAAGTGTTGACGGAAGAAATGTACTTGCAATGTTGGAAGACAAGTAGATTAGAAGAATATTTTGTTGTTTTATCGTGTTTTATAATTTTGTATTTTGTTTTTGAAAAAATATTTACAAAAGATGTTTTGGTGTTTGGATGTGTTTTAAGACTGCTTTAGGAGGTCATCCAATTCCTCTTGAGTCAAACACCTCATACCAATCCGGTGGACCAACTCATTAAACCTAGCGGAGGCAAGGCTTTGGTGAGAAGATCGCCAATTGGTATTCAAGACCCACAAAATATAATTCAACAAGACTGCTCCACGTGATCCTTGATGAAATGATATCGAGATCGATGTGCTTTGATTTCGAAAGTGAATCGAAGTTGCACGAGATTGCAATTGCACTCCTATTGTCGCAATACATCGGGATTCTGTCAAATACGTAACCATAGTCTTTGAGTTGTGTTCTCATCCATATGACTTGAGCACAACATGGTGACATGGCTACATATTCTTCGCCGTTGATGACGATGTACAATCCGCTTCGATTGCCAAGACACCGCTATCACCAAGAAATTGTAAAGCTCTCAAGTGCTTTTCCGTGAGTCTAAGCATCCCGCGCGGATCAGCATCCAAAAGCGATTAGTTCAAAACCGTAATCCTTCTGATACCGTGATCCCCAAGTTAATGGTTCCCTTTATGTATCGGAGGATTCTTTTAGCCTCGAGAGGTGGGTTTCATTGGTCGCGACCGATAACGGGAGCATAGATAAACGCAAAGACAATATCAGTCTCTAGCTGTTAGATACATGAGAGACCCAATATCATGTATTTGTAGGGTCCAATTTCCCATGTAAATCAGCGTATAGCTTCTTGGTATAAGCCATTGGTGTGGCATAGGTGTCACAGGTTTTCATTCCAAATTTGTTTAACAATTCAAGGGCATATTTGAACTGACTCAAGAAAATACCACGGGGTGATTGATGAACTTGCAGTCCGAGAAAGAATGTAAGTTCACCCATCATGGACATTTCAAAATTTTTCTTCATTAGTTTTGCAAAAGCGATTGAAAACTTTTTATGTGTAGACCCAAAAATGATGTCATCCACGTAAATTTGAACAATTAAGATATGTACCCCGTGATATTGTATAAAAAGAGTTGGGTCAACCGAACCTTTGGTGAAATTATTAGCAATGAGGAAAGATGATAGCTTATCGTACCATGCCCGAGGAGCTTGTTTGAGACCATACAGAGCTTTGTTCAGTTTGTAGACATGATTCGAAACTCAGATCAACGAATCCATCCGTTATCGACATAAACCGCTTCTTTAAGTTGTCCATTGAGAAACGCAGTTTTGACATCCATCTGATAGACCGCTATATTCATATGAGCTGCGAACGCTAGAAATATCCGAACAGCCTCAAGACGAGCAACCGGAGCAAAAGATTCTTCAAAGTCTAATCCTCTTCCCGACGATAACCCTTAGCCACCGTGACGCGACTTGTTTCGATGACGTTCCTTCAGATCCAATTTGTTTTTTCAAATCCATTTTAGACCAATGACGTAGACTCCTGTTGGTCTTTCAACCGGTTCCCATACTTCAAGACGTTTGAATTGGTTGAGTTCTTCTTGCATGGATTCAATCCGGTTGTCTTTTGTCATTGCGCCTTTGATGTTTTAGGTTCAGATTAAGGCATGCTGAGTGCATAAATGCAATGTTCACCGCCCGAGTGAAGACGTTGTCTTGTAACGACGGGTTGATTCGGGTTGCCAATAATGTTTTCCAGAGGATGGTCTTTCGTCCATCTATGTGTGGAGGGTTGATGTTGGTATACATTGTGCATTCCGAGGATTCAAATGGTTTGGAAGATTCCGCGACATCTGGTGCGCAGCCTCATTAGCAAACGGTTGAAGAACGATTTGATCAAAATCCGCAGTGGGGTACTTCATTCGTAATATCATCACCGGTTCATCATTGTTGGAAGCGTGTGTTCAACTGTTGTGTTGGAGTCAATCGTGTAGGTGCTTCTTCAACAAGAGTTGTTGCAGTGTATCGTATAGGAATATTATCGTGTTGTGCAATGGAAACAATGATACACTCGAGCACGCTCATCAATATCACACCGAACGAGGAGCAAATAACCTTTCCATTTGTGACGAGTAAGTCGAGGGCTTCACCGATGATGGGGTTTGAGGGAAGTTTAAGCGGTTGTGACCGGTTCTAAGTCAGTTATACTCGTAAGCCATTTCCGTAAGTTCATCGAAATGAGCATGAATCGCTTCCATCACCGCTTTGTACGACGATTCCGATTCGAAACCTTTGGAATTATCACAATATCCGATAAAGACTCCAATGTCAGCTTTGGCTTTGAGCTTTCCAAAATCATCACGATCATTATTCGGATAACAAAGAGATCCAAATACATGAAAGTGTTTTAGATTCGTTTCTGTATGGACAAGCTCAAAAGGTGTTTTTGTTGTATGCTTTGATCATAGAACGGTTTTGAGTATAGCATGCAGAGATACGTCTGCCCATAAGTAACTGAAGTTTAGCATTTATTAACATTGTTCTTGCAGCTTCCACTAACGCTCGTTTCGTTTTCAACAACTCTTGTTCAGTGTACGCAATAGATGTTTGAAGCTGAATTCCCACTTTCTCATAGAATTCACGAAGGGTGTTGTTAACAAATTCAGCCTTTGTCTCTGCTCGATGATTCACGGTGTTGCGGAGTCGAACCCAGTATTTTTGTGAGAAAGATGATGATCATTTGTGGAGCTTGGTCTTTGCTACAAAGAAAGTAGACCCAAGTCCATCGAGAGTAGTCATCAACAATTACTAAGATGTAGCGCTTGCCATTGATCGCTTGCACGCCAAGATCGGGCCACACAAATCCATGTGAAGAAGATGAAGCACATGCCGAGAGTCTGGTTCCACCTTTGAAGGAAAGTGAGCACGAGTGCTTTTCCCTTGTTCACAAGCCGAGCAAAGGTGATCTTTTGAATCGCTGGGAGTCCTTCAACTAGATTGTGTCGAGCAAGGTTGGTGATGGTTTGAAAGTTTAGATGTGAGACGACGACGGTATAGCAGGATTTTGTTGATTTTGTCTTAGAAAGTAAGCAAATGGGAGAGGAAGCAACCATGTCTTGCATAGAGATAGTGTAGAGACTAGAATTACGCGAGCCAGACATAAGGTCATTTCCTTGTAGATCACTAATGAAACAAGTTTTCTCCCGGAAAGCAACCTCCAAATCTCCATCACAAAATTGACCCATCGAAACAGATTGTGACCGAGGCCTTCCACATAGTAAACCCCGCTAATTTCGATGTTCCCATTGACATAATCTCCGTGAGCCCATGATAGTGCTGAGTGATCATTCCCTAACCCGACACAAGCAATGAACTTTGCAATAAAGTTTGATAACAGCTTTAAGATTTCCGTCATGTCGGGAACATCCGCTATCAACAACAGAGAATGATTCAGACACCAGATACAATACGTGACAATACGGATGGAATAGAAGTAGATGTGGAACCCGAAATGTTAGAGGGTTCCATAGCAGTTTTTAGTAGATATACACACATCAATAGCTTTAGGTATCCACTTAAATCCTAGTGTGTTATATATCCATTTCTCCCATCTATAACTACTCTTTGCTTTAGTCTTAGTGAATTCACTAGGTGGTACTACATTCCTAGGAGGTGAAACCGAGCTGTGGACAGCAATGCGCTTTTAGAATCTAAAGATGGCGGTCTACCAAGCAATGCACTTAGAAAGATTATTTGGCCTAGAGGTATTCCGGTTCTTAGGATTCCTTAAACGAGAGATTATAGCTTTAGCAACACATTTATCATGGCAATCGATTCATACTTTTACACAAATACACAAGGTGCATCAGACTTAATATCAAAAGTACTTAACGGTTTAGCATTCGTTACATCACTATTTCTATTACATTTGCCGAACGCAATATCTATAGTGGAGGCAACGCGGTGTCTTATTCATAGTCTTAGGGTGTTCTTCTACTTTAGCATTCTTGATTGATCTTTTCTTAGGTCGCAACTTCCTATTCTTCGAGTGCTCTTATCGTGGGTGCGGACGCTTGGAAAAGGCTCAACTATTCCCTGCTTCGAAGGAAGCACGCTAGCTTTGTGGTTTGGCGTAGAGATTCTAGGTGCATGAGTACTAAGTGTTACAGGGGCTAATCTCTTAATGATTGTTGGTGGAAGTTGTTCATACTTTCCTAACATTCCTCTTAACTTAATGATAGTGTGAATCGATCTTGATTTTCGTAACCGAACATTTCCAAAGAAAATGCATAACTTCCTTAGTGTGTGCAAGATAATGATCAAGTTCATTTGATGCTTCATCACGAGTCTTTTGAGTAAATCAAATATGACACCATATTCCTTTTAACTTTTACAAGTTCTTGTTCATATTTTGAGATTTGACACTTAAAAGACACGCTTTGATCATCCGCTTGCTCAATTTTAGAATCGGTTTTGCACGAATCGGGTTGATTTTGTGTTGGAAAGCAAGTTGTTGATCGTGAATATCTTTTTGACACCAATTAAGACGACGTATTGCATTTGAAAGTTCGCTTGACAATCGCTTGTTTTCAACTGTAAGGACTCGACCAAGCACATTATCGTGTTCTCAACATTTATACCAAGCAACAAAGATCGCCAGAGATATTATCAACTGCATATGACAACGAATTCAATAACACAACATTATGAACATCCGCACAGATAACATCTTCCAAGAGTCGATCAACATCTTTTCTTAACATTTTCTTTTTACGCTTAGTGTTTGAAATAGATGTTTCAAAACGCTTTTCATGACCCCAAGTTCCTTATGAAAATCCTTTCCCATGCAATTGCACAACTTTTCAAGTTTTTAACATTAGGTAAAAGATTTTTCTAAAAAATGTCTCTTTGTTCTCGCTACAGAGGCATTGAAAATGTTCAACTTTGATTTCAGATCGATATTCTATCTCATGTTGTAAAATTTTGAGGCCATGAAAATGTCAAAATATCGAAGAATTTTTCGATTTTCATGTTGTGAGTTTACTTCACTAATGGAAGGTAAAGGACCATAAGTTTGTGCAAAGTCCTGCTTTGGGATTAACAATTGAAGACTCAGGTGTTCTGATGATAACTCTTGGTGTGTTGGAAGAATCCGCTGGTGTGACGAAAGTGACCGGTTTAGAATAATTAAAAGGTTTGTTGTAAACAACAGCTTTTAATTTTGATCGACTCGCCTTCTGATCTAATTCCTCTTGACGATGATATTCAACAACATTCATAAATGTAATTATCAATTTTATATTGTGCACCGAAACTTCGTGGATTTGGTTTGAATGCTTTTGTTGAAAGCTTAGGTTTGTAATCAGAAGATTCGGTCCATATCCATTTGGATTTGGTTTTAAAGTAAACTTTTCAATGGTCGTGACCGACTCGCCATGTTTGTAAACAACAGCTTTAAACTCTTTAAGTTTGTTTTGCAAGCCGATGATTTCTTCAAGATGATCATCTATTCGCTTCGTTGAATGCTTTTTGTATGCCGAGAATCGCTTTTGACAATTTAACAACTCAACCTTTAGCTTTTTGATTTTCCAAGGTGAGCGCTAATTTGCTTTTTATGTTCATGTTTCAGCTTGTTCTATTTCGCACAACAAAGCATTCTTCAAGCGCTAGATCACGATCTGCCGTTCTAAATATTTTTCGCTTTGATAAGATTTGGCAAAGGTCGCTTCAAAACCGCTTTCACGTTTTTCTTGAGTTTTGAAAAAGTTGAGTTGCTTTTGTAAACATTCAAAATCCTTTGTTAACAAAGGCATTTTTACTTTTCAAGGCCTTGTTTAATGCATAACATTCCTCCATTTTGATTTTATGATCTTGAAGTAACCGAGCAAAATCCGATGAGGCAAAGAGTCATCTTGTTCAACGAGTCTCAACATGATTATTCTTAGATCCTCAAGCTACCACGAGTCAATTTGATTATCAAGGGAAACCATAAGATCATCTTGATCGCCAAATGTAACTACGGGTTAACTTGAAAATCCTCGAAAAGATGTAAAAGACTCATTTTGAACATCCTGATCCGGCCGGATTCAGATGTTGGCGGAGATATTAGATCGAGATATGATATGGTTTGTTCGGTACCGAGACAAGCCATCAAGTCATCATCCTTGTCACTCATGTGTAACGCCGCATATTAGCCATCAACATAACAAATGCATTGGCCCTGCAAGTCCTCCATATCATCATCCGAGTCAGATTTGCCATAAAGCTCTGTTTTGTCCGTGAGAGTTCCACCAGCTTCATCCTTAAGAGCCAAAAGAAGAGCCTCTTTGAAATAAGCACCGCCCTTAGTCCTTGGCTTTGGGCATGCATTAGCCAGGTGTCCCTTCTCATTGCAGTAGCATCAAGACCATTCAACCTATGCCGAGCATTTCCTGCTCCACCACTTGAGCTCATTGTTATTCCTACCCACGATTAAACCCTTGACCACCGCCCATCCGACGCACCATAATCACGATTCGAACTTCAACACGCCCATTGTTGACAATGCTTGAGTCCGTGTGTTAGATGAGGAACTAATACGATTGTTGGATTTGTTGGTATAACGGCTAAAGGCATTAGCAATCATAGCAAATCCTTGTTGCAATGCTTCAACGGATCGGATTCCTCGCCGCTTCAATCGACATATGCTTGAGCATTGTTGCTGTATGGAACCAATTGAGTTTGTTGAGGTTGAGGTTGTTGTTGTGAAGATGTGTTTGAAGCGCTTGGTTGAGTTGCCGGTTGAGAGGATAATTTCTTGAGCATATAAGGCAAGTTGTTGATTTTCCGAATGTGTTGGTGGAGCAATTTGAGCACGGAGAATCCTTTCCCGATCAACTTCCTTTTCATGAGGTTTCAAGTAATCGCATAAACAATCCATAGGTATATTGATGCATGTTCTTCGCTTGACGGAGAAAAATGACATACTTCTCCCATTCAGACCAAGACTACTCAGGAACTTAGTATTCACCGCGATTCTTGGCATGATGATGTTGTGTTTATCCAAATCATTGATGATGTCTGAAAATCTATGATGATAGGACTCTAGTGTTCTCCGTGTTCAATCATGAAGTGTTCATAAGCCAAGTAAATTTTGGATTCCAAATCCTCCGATTGAGTACGATCCTTCCATAAGAAGACTAATATGATCCCACATTTTTGTGCACCTTTTGAGCATCAACACTACTTAAGAATTGGTTTGGTAATCCTAAGAGGATGTATTCCATTGCAAGTTCATCGCCTTCATAGTGTAGAAGTTCTCAGGATTTAAATCAGCAATAAAGAGCAATGTTGGTTTGTTCATCTCTTGGTGGAATGGCATTTGGATCTCCAGGTACAATGATAGTAGGCATCTCAAATGGACCTTCTAAGATAACCTTCTTTAAGAACTTTCCATGTGGCTTCTTCAGATCACAAAACCTAAAGAACCTTATCACCCATTGATCGTAGTTTCCCCGAGTGAGCATTGAGGTCTATCAAGTGATCCAGCCTCATGAATTGATTGTTGGCTGCTTAAAGCTTCACACATCTTTGCAAACCAAGTGGGTTCCTTCATAGTGTTCCTTGATGGATGTTGATTGAATTCATTTGTGTATGGTTGAACTTGAAGACTTGGTGGTGGTTGAACCATTTGAGGTTGTGGATTTGCAGAAGTTGTGGAGTATGTTGTTGATTAAATTGTTGTTGATAAATTGTTTGTTGTTGATTCCATTGTTGATGTTGTGGACTTAGTTGTTGTTGTTGTTGAGGATAAGTGTAAGGGAAATAGTTAGAGTATGGTGGTTGTGACATGTTGATAAACTTGTGTGGTAAAATGGATCTTTGTAGTCGAATGAACCTTTGTTGATGAAGTGTCCTTAGGCGAGAAAAGACAAGAACCAAGTAGCACTTATGCTAAAACACCAAAAGTTACGCGAACAATGAGGAGTTACGCCAGAGGTTTTAGCTTACGCTCAAGTAGGAAAAAAAAATCTAAAGTTATGCGTAGACAACAAAGTTAGGCGTAGAAACTTAGGCGTGGGATTTAGCTTATGCGTAAGACAAGGCTTAGGCGTAAGAAAATCTTAGCGATTTCTACGCAAAGTTGAACTTACGCGTAATTTTGGTTTTATCCCAAATGATCTTTTACACTTCACAAAGGCAAAAGATATCCAAAGTCGACGTATTTTCAGGCTTATCCAAGCAAGAAAACACAGAGTAAACCACGAAAATGAAGATCAAACCAAGGAATAACTTACGCCAGAAGTTTTAGGGTTTTACTACGCGTAGGATTACTCGTAATATTGATTTTGCCCAAAGATGTTTCTAAACCAGATTTTTGTGATGAAATAGCTTCAATATCACCAAAATGACACAAAAGTGTGAAACTTGATGATCCAAAGCTTCTAAAACGCTTACGCTGCGAGGAAAGCACCCTTGCACAAAAAATAGCTTAAAAACGAGGAAAACACGAAAAGTTGCAAACTTTTTGCCAAAACCAATCGTTAACACCTAATAACGCTGAAAGTACAAGAATCTTGGATTCAAAAGTGTAAAATCATTTTAAGCTTAACCAAAGATTGTAAGTTATCTTTACGCCAGAAGACCCAAAACCAAAACTTCTAAAAAACAAAGTGTACACCCAACTATTTACATTGATACCACTGTTAGGTCACTAGTTTTACAACACAAGCTTATAGAGAAAGAGATGAAGGCTATGAACAAGCTAAACACACACACACACTCACTTATAATATGACCGTTATGCAAAGAGAGTGAATGAGAGAAAACTTGAACAACCAACCTTCAAATGAAGGTTTAC
>OU343222.1:90841956-90933609 GCA_910596185.1 Chrysanthemum makinoi | reverse complement strand
GTAGGTAGCTGTGAACTTTAACCAAAGACCATTAACGCTAGTTATGCAACTAATCACCAATTAATCTATGATTTAATTCCCTGTGTACAAGCTTGGACTTTTAGCTGAAGAAGCTACTATAAATCCTTACTTTACTTTTTGTTTCTCCATGTCATTACTTTTTAGTTTATCTCAATATAATATCTCTTTTGTATTGCATGTCGTCATTTAAGATGTAAGGCCATACGATCATTACCCCTCGAAATCTGGTCATTTCATTTAGTTTTATGTTGTTAGATGTCAATTTCGATACAAAACAAGGTCTCATATGCAACCAATCTAGCTTGTCATATGTAACTGTATATTTAAGGTCATATGACAAGCTCAATCTAGTATGTTAAGCTCGTGAAAAGACCCGAACTGAACACATGAAGCACCAGACTTGACCTTATATGCAACTAATCCCATTTTAAAGCTTAATACCCAAAAACAGTATTAAACTTATAATACATACATATGGTGCTAATATTACTTCGAATTAAGAATTTAGCAGTAAACTTTTCTTTATGAACATGAATGGAGAATATCCTTTAAAGATGAATCTATTGTGATATTAAATCTGCAATGCTCCTTAGTGTTTTTCTTTTTGTTCTATAAACTAAGGTTTTGGCGGACTAAATGGTGTTTGGCCGGAAAGAAATTATGTAGAAGATGAAGATATGATAAATGACCAAAATACCCCTAATAACCCGTTTTAGTTATGTATTATGAGAATTTATGAAGTAGATGAAACATAATGAGTTTCTATGACAAGTACGGAGAGTATTTATAGCTTTTACCCAAAAGTAATTGTCAACATTAAATGGGCTAAAGAAAGTAAGATTGGTCAAATAAGTTCATTGTCAAACTTTATCAAGCTAAGATATAAGTAAGCACACTAACCATCATATAAACATTTATGGTTGCTAGCCCAGTAGCATTTGAATAATGTTACAGCGATAGCTTTCACTACAGCAATGCATGTCTCAGAATTACAAAATACGATGACCACAACAATTTTACCCCTCTATTCAGTGATCGACCATTAGTAATAAAACGAGTGTTGGAAAACCCGCGCGATGCAGCGGATGTGTTAAAGGGCGTGCTTTAAAACGACACTTAAACCTCAGGGGCTGTTTTTGCCAAGTTGCGAAAGATTATTAATGCTAAAGAACTTACTTTGCAACGACACTTGAACCTCAGGGGCTGTTTTCGCCAATTTGGCAAAGTTTGCATTTAATGCACTTGGTTGTGCTACAATACTAATGTTTTGCTTGTTGTGCAAAACTTATGTACGATATTTAGTATATTATACAAATTACCTTGAGTGACTGAAAGTGCAGGGTCATTATTTTGATGCAAAGTGCTGGGAGCAGCAGTAGCTGCAGCAAGTGGGTTTTCAATAATATTGGGCTCCTATATGCTGACATAAGATGACATCATCAAAACGGCGTCGGATTAATCGCCATTTAATCTATATAGTAATAGTGAAACCTTGGTCCATGGCAATCCAACTCTAGGCCCGTAGTGTCGCCAGTGTCCCTGGACAGATATAAAGAGAATCTATGTAAGAGTATGCAACAACACATTAAATATGTAGTTATAAAATAGGGAGAAATTAGAAAAAAGTGACTGCTGGTTAACCTGACCCTTCACATTACACAACCCCGACCCCACAAAGTAAGCTTAACCAAACACCCCCAATCTTGAATAATGTAGTTGATGAAGTCCCTGGAAACACTCTTTCCAGGCGCGAAAAAATAAAAAATAAAAAATAAAAATAATTGACCAAAAAAGTCTTGTACTACCTGTGACCAGATTGAGCAAAGTGATGTTCACTGTGTTGATATTCGTGACTCCATAAAAGGGTAAATAAAGCAACTAAGGGAAAATGTTGCGAGAGAGACCAACCCAATAAATGACCGTATGATGTTTGACGATGCTCAACAATTGTTTTAGCTTAAATTATTTTTTTTATCTTAAATGGCTAAAAAACATCTAACTACTAACGACAAAGTGTTAGAGTAACAATATCTATAAGAAGGTCGTCGCTTTTACTTACCTATACTACTGTCATGTGTATAGTCAGTAGAGCCGAGGCCTGCACCATGCAATTCGGTAACATCATGAAAACTTCTGGCATCAACTTTAAATAATTAGAAAACATTTCATCATAAGAAACAACAACAAAGGAATTAAAAACCCAAAAATGTAACAATACCGTAAAGTAGTTTGACATTGCTGGTCGTAGTCTCCCAAGTAAGTGTACGTTGTTGGAGGTCCTATAGCAATCGAAGAAAGCACAATAGTCAATAATAACAGTAGCTAAAAAGAAGACCATACCAATGTATCGGTAATTTAAGATAACGGTAACGCAACATGTAAAAGGTACGTAGAATACTCGGATAACTTACCACCTCCTTCATTTATCACCAGGTTATTTGAAACACAAAAATTGCTCAAACGTGTGGTCCAGTGCATCTCTCCTTTTCTTTACACTCATTAGTCTTTAAAAAATGGTCAACATTCGCAACCTGATTGTCCGAAGTTATTGACAATCAATACCACGACCATCAAAATCCAAATACCTGTATCGTAAAACCATATAGAATCTGGATACCGTAAAACCAAAATTAAGATGCCAAAAGAACACTTCCCGTTCATATAGATTGTTTTCAAAATTAGAGAAAAGCATTTATGAGCCCCAGACATAGGATAATGGTGTTACAAAACACAACAAGACTCTAACCTTTGATCAACGAAACAATGACCGCTTTAGTCACCTTGTTTCAGGGCAACAACGATCAAGCCAAAATGTCAGCGCCAGTGAAAGTTGGAAACTGACACCACCATTTAGAAAGTGTTACTTGTTGCCGTTCACCACCACTATCACACCAATCATATTGCGGCGACACACGATCATTGTCTCTTGTATCCATACCAAACATATGGTTAGTGAAAAACATTGAACATCTGAAAATAGCATGATTAAAATGACCACTAATAACCACAGAAAAACAACTCAAAAAAACTAATATAACAGTGAAAGAGGCAAAATGAAGCTCGATTGTAGTATAACTCAATACTTGAAATGCACATCAGTCTAACTATAGCAACAAAACAGCAAAAACATTGACAATACTTCAAAACTTAAAAAGAAAAAAATAGTTGTAGCAACAAAAAACAATCATTTTAATACCTAATCAAACATTTTACTAAAAAAACTCATATCATACAACGTAAACAAACACTGAAAAGGTAAGTCCAAAAAATGGATAAAAATAATATTCTCACACAATGAGTAAACTTTAATGCATCACAAACAAATTGCTCAATACATATGTTGGGTTCAGTAAATACCCAAACCCCTTAAGTCAAGGATTTGAATAGAAAATACCCTAAGTGTTTAGGCCATTAAACACTAACGAGTGCATAGTCTCGGTGAGCCATCTTCGAGGATAACGTATGGGTCAAAGGAACTTCCTTTTCGTCGAGCAAGTTTTTCAACACCCTAGGCAGTGAACCTAATCGTTGTAGTGTAGTATTAGGGTAAGCCTCGGGAATTGATATCGTTCTATAGGGGAACAGGAATGCTAGTGAGAAATTACACAAATGAAGATGGACAAGGCAAATAGTCAAGGATAAGCATAGTTTCAAAGTTTCCATTTTATTTTCCCTCCCTACACTTAAACTGAACATTGTCCCCAATGTTCCCCGAAAGTATCAAAGTTATGATAATGGAAGGTAATTAAAAACGAAAAAAACTAGTACTCCCCTGATTAGCTCCGTAGGATCCGTGTGAAGTAGTGGTTAAATCTTTCTTCAAGAAGAATGTATGCGTGAAAAACTCCTTCCAATCTTATGTATCTTCTTCTTGATAAATAAAACCTGCACACTTGAAGAAAAAAAATGAAACCTTCGCGTAAAATCAGCGGTAACAATATATATATGACTCTACTAAACTAGGATATAATGCTTGTGGAATGGATGTTTACTGATTTTCTGGAAAATTAAGACCTGGAAAATTCAAAAAGTTTTATAAGTAGCTCAGAAAACGAGAAAAAGTAGTAAAGTTTCTACTCCTCCTGGACGCCTTCGTTGCGACCCGCGCCGTCAGGTTATCTGACAGAAACTGGTCTGCGATTTTCGGAAAAAATTCGGAAAATTTATATCTTTAGAATCTGGAAAAATTTCCTGCAAAACATACATTATGACTCGATACAAGCATTTGACTAGAACAAACACACATGTATATCTTTTTAATAATCGTAATTCTCATATTCACGTTCTTTTTGAAAATGTGTGTAATCCTCCCTACACTTATCCCTTTTGTAAAATACCTTTATATGTAATTAAGACGAGGTTAAAGACAAAATAAAACATTTTTATAAATTCAAACATGAGAATAAACAATCAATAAAAGATATACAACACACAAACAAGCAAACAATTAAGCATGAGTTGCCCCCAACGAAGCGCTTTTCTTTATTTATGAGTCTTGTAGCTAGACTCGAGTCGTGCCCCTCACATTGGTCTCGGTGCACGCTTACGTGCCCATACTTAAGCCATTCCAATGTTCTCTCGCTCTTCTTGTAATCATCTCCTAACTCTAGGCATTTTTATAGTATCGCTCATTTTTTTCATAAGTATGCCTAAGTCCTTGTTGTTTATCTCTCTCACTAAGTATCGGAATGGGAGCCATCCGATTGCATGCCTCTATATCTTTGTGCTTAAACCTAGGATATGTACGGGGCATTTGATAGACAAAATCTTCAACTCCATCGGAGAATGTGATTAGACCATCGATCATCCATTCATTCAACCTAGTCATTCTCTTAAAGTTAAGTTTCCAAATATAACTTGAGTAAGGCTTCCATCAATGAATTCTCCTAAATCTTCTAGGACCATGTTGGGAATTGGAAATTCTATTGTAAAGCATCGGTCACCCCAATTATTGTCTAGCTTAAGTTAGCTCGTAGACATATCATTTATTACGTTATTTGTTAGTTAGTTGTTAGCGTAGTTTAGTCTAGTGTAACACCGTGGAGGAAGGACGGGTCTTTACCCACTATATGCCTGATCCACAGCCCGAAGGAGGGCATGCTTCTTTGTATAAATAGCCCTCTCCCCACAAGGGAGAGGGTTGGATGTTCATTTGGAATCTAACCTTCCATGAGTTTCTCTTACTAGAATATCCCACTTTCTCTCTCTAAAATCATATATACGCCCATACTTGTGATTGTTTGTGTGTTTGTGAAATCCAATATGTTACAATTGGTATCAAGAGCCATGGTTTGATCATCTCTCTTACATATCTTTGGATTTCTAGTGGTTTTATATGGTTTTTGGGTTTTGAAAAAGTTTAGTGGTTTTTGCATCATTTGGATAATTTCTTGTGTTAAAATTTGAATTTTGAATGTACTTTTTTGTTTAGAATCATTGTAAGTGCTTGGGTTTTAATTTGGAAAGCTTGAATCACTGTGGTAGAGCTTGTTTTGGATTGAAAAGGGTTGTGTTTAAGGTTTTCTTCCTAGCGACTTGGCTCTCGGATATGTTTCTTCGTAGCGACTTGTTGTGTTAATTTCCAGCGATTTGTAGTTAGAGGAATAGCGACTTGAGCCTAGCGACTTGTCTATTGAGACAAGCCGACAAACAGTTACACGTAGTGGAGGTTCCACTTTGGCTAGCGACTTGATTGGCGTAGCGACTTGTCTCTATTATTTCTAGCGACTTGTCCTTATTGGTCTTAGCGAGTTGATCCTCAGCGACTTGGATACTTAGCGAGTTGCTCTTTAGCGACTTGTCTGCTTAGCGATTTGGTGTCTTAGCGACTTGTTTCTAAGATTTATTGCAACTTGAGTACCTAGCGACTCGGGTAAGTAGCGACTTGTCTTCAAGATAGTTAGCGATTTGGTGAATTAATGCAAGCAACTTATGCCTAATATCCATCAACACAATGTCTTACATCATTGACCCTTTAATCTCCAAAGTGCTTGAACTCTATGACACCTCGCGAGAACAAAGAACTGTTTGCTACTCAGAATGTTTAACCATGATTGATTCAGCAGATTATGATCAATACAATTCACATTCTGAGTCTGGGATATCAAAAGAATCACACACTGTTAATGATACATGATGCAAAGCAAATGGAATGCAACATTGAGCCTTATTAACTACTTCATCTGCACCTTGTTCAACTGTTATCCACAATCGGGGATCGAACATTCTGCTCTCTTCCGCCAGACCTACCTACATTGACAAGAACCTTGTTGCTTTGAACTTAGAACAACTAAAGCTTCAAATTACCAAAAGGAAGGTATTAATGGATGATTCTAATGCTGCACTTCAGGTTATCTACAACCAATTTCAGCCATTTATCAATAGGGAATATTCCGCTGACTTCGATCAACACGTTACTGGAATTTCCTTCAAAAAACATACTGGAATGGAAATTCATGAATTCATCAACAAATTTATTCAATTTATGGATAATGTGGAAAAGTACATTCAGGAAGCTGCTCAAGAGAATGATAAGTTGAATGCTTTGAATGGGTGTCAAGATAAATTAAGTGAAAGTTGTGATATGTCGGGTAATGGATTAGTTGAACGGACGGATGATCTTTGAATACTGAATATCGGATACAACAAAGGGTGATGAAACAGGATGTACTTTGAATACTGAGAGGCTCAGAGTCGGATATGCTAGAAAGCCTGCATTTGGTAACTCATGTGTATGCGATTTGAATGCATATGTCACATCAACAAACGAACAGGTGTCATGTGATGAGGTACCCTTAACTGATCAACATAATGCATCTACTAATGTACCTGATCAATATGATCCTATTTCTGAACATGACATTGATAAATGTTTCTTGGTTGAGCCTGAGTCTGAAATCTTTAAAACAAATGAAATGGTTGAGAAAAGGGTTTTTGATGAACTTTCAAACAAATATTCAACTCTTGAAAAACATTGTATTTCCTTAGAAATTGCAATACAACAAAGAGAAGAAAGTTTTCTTGCTACAAAACCTTGCATAAATCCGGAATTCCCAGAATTTCGAGAATTTTTTGAAATTAACCAGTTAAAAAACCAGATTCAGGACAAAGATTCAACCATTTGTAATATGAAATTGCAACTCTCAGATCTGCATAAGAGTTGTAATATAGGGATGAACAATTCTAACTATGAGGTGAGTGATACGCTTAAACCTAGGAATGATGAATTGGCTCTATGTGTGTCCAACCTATTAAGGGAAAATGAGTCCTTAAGAAAGAACTTATTAGAAAACAATTCCAAGTTGATAGATCAAACTAACTCCCTGTTGGCAGACATTGATGCCCTCAAAGGCCAAATTCAGGATAAGAGCTTCACCATTGTTGCCTTAAAAAACGAGCTTAGGAAATCTATTGGAAATAGGGTGAACACTAAGTTTGCAAAACCATCAACCTTGGGAAAGCCAATTGTTCTGAACAACTCAGAACGTATGTAGTTAGGCAGCCCAATGCTTTTAGAACTGAAAGATTTAAACCATCGAAATCTAAAGCTTGCATTAGCCTTAATAGTTTTTATTAGAAGTGATGGTCATTCACATTTAGGAACTTTGTGTGTTAGATATCGTGATAGAATAGTCAACGGGCTTGTGGATTGGGCTAAGCTAAATGGCTATAAGTTAAGATAAGCTAGCCTTATATCAAATCCAAGTCCAATCCAATCCCACGAAGCCCACATACGACCCATGGCCAAGCCTTAGGGCATCCTTTGTCTTGTACTATATAAACCCCTCAAGTATGTCATTTGAGGGGTGTGCTTGAGTGTGTGTGTGTGTGTTTTTCCTTGAAGCAATATACAACTTATTGTTTTCATCTTTCTTCTCTCTACCTCTCTAACATACACGAATATACATCAAGTCACCATATCTTATCTTAATCTTTCTCTTTATTTACGCATAACAGTTTGGGTTTAACGTGGTGTTAGGTCACTAGTTTTACAACACAAGCTTATAAGAAAGGAGATGAAGGCGATTGAACAAGCTCTATCACACACACACGATAGTAAATATGACCGGTTATGCAAAGAGAGTGAATGAGAGAAAAACTTGAACAACCAACCTTCAAATGAAGGTTTACAAGAGGTATTTATAGGAGGGAAGCTAGGGCAACACTCCTAGTTCCCTTCCTATCCTTATTGGGCTTGGGTCAAGCTTATGGGCCTTCTACATAAGCTTGACCTTAAACAAACATAAAGGCCATAATAAAGCTACCTATTACATATGAAATATAAATACTTGAAATACTGTTTAGGAGTGATTCCAACAATCTCCCCCTCAAGTATATATGAATGAAAACGGTGAAGGCGTTGTTGTAATAGTAGCAGTGGACGTCTTCTGACATTCTTCTTTCTTGTGAGAAGAATTGCCTTGATTCGAACAATCTCCCCAGTGTAGAGATAGTTATCTTTGAACAGTTATGCTTTGACGTCATCTTTAACTTTGTTCTTTGATCATTGTTCTTTGTGGTGAGAGTGATAGTATGTTGTTGTCTGCATCAGTCTTCCTCAGGTCTGCTTCTTGCTCCAGTGTCTCCACGTCATTCTTCAACATGCTCACACGCTCTTTGACGTTGGAATTCAATACTGATGAAGTTCTTTAAGTCTTTAACTTTGTAGATTCTTTGGTTTGACGAAGAATCATTCTGACGGTTGTGTTGCTTTTGAATAGAACTTCCATTAGTGATGATGTTGGCGTGAGCATGAGAAGAATCAGCACGATCATCCCGCTCCGGAGCTTCCATAAGAAGAAAACATTTCAAACGGTTAGTAATAAGCGGTTTCCGGCACTTACAAGTTTGAACTTCGAGAGTGTCAACAGCATAGTGTGAGAACACAACTCTAATTCTTACAAAGGCCGTTCCTGAATCGGAGTCCCACAAGTGAGATAACACGATGTACCGAAGTACACCTACGATTCAGATGAGTCGCTGAGGTACACCAAAGCATCACCTCACGACTGTAGACCGTTTGAGACACACTCCGCGTAATCCACGGGGAGTTACCGAAGTGACCTGCTGACAGGGCTGTTTGATGTTGACCCTGGCAGGAGTTTCCATTCAATCACTGAGGATCACAGATGTGAACCTCTCATAAATGTTCTCGACAGATTGCTAAGATCTGTGAAGGACTCGATATGAACCACTGATGATCTTATTAGTTGATCATCAAGTGATTAAATGTCAAGTGTTCCTAAGAGATCTTTTGATGAATCTCGTGGCTCTAGACTCAATAGTGCGTTTTGGTTTTCCTGAGCGGAGACTAGGGAGAGGGTCTCCTTCTTCAATACCAGCAATCTCTAGGAGAAAGCCGATAGTTTACGTAGGGTTCCCTGTGAGAATGAAACAAGCTTCTGTTGAGAGAAACTTGAGTGGATAAGAAGGTTTAGTGCATGCGTCACTGGGTCCATGACGACTTTTAATCTTCAATACCGGCGTCACTAAGTGACAACCAGTAGCATATGAATTGAACCCGGTGTCTTCCCTAAGTTGAATAATCTGGAGGGCTATTTCTTTTCACCCTTTTCTTTGCATTTCTTTTTAATTCTTCAACTCCTTCTTTCTCCGATTCTCATTTTCTCCTTTTTACAATCATACCTAAGGACTTCTAAATACTAACTATTTGTAGTGTCCTTGGGTAGATCCCTCCGGCTCTGGCGGATCATAGGACGGTTATTCCTAACCTTAGTCACCTTATAACTCCATGACTAACCTATGTTTGCCATTAAAACCACTGTATGAAAAAAATGTCTCTCAAAGTGTTTGTGAATGAAAAACATTTTAGTACCACTGTTGAGATAAGATTTTGCATAAATACTCCCCCTCCACATGTGCTTAAGAGTTTTAACGGTTAAAATGCACAGAGAGGAAAGAGCGCGCACCTTTTGAATTGATCCACTGAAGATAGACAATCCCCCGCGAGACACGGTTACGTTGCATAGTTAAAGAGTTACATTGTCAGCTTTTAGGTGACAACTAGCTCTAATAACTACCTTGAAGGTGTAGACAAACCTTGGAAGGTTGTCAAACCCGTCAGAGTTCATGTCTATCAAAAGTTTCTCGAATGGTACATTCTACTCAGACAAGTCCTTTGCGAGACACGTTTACATCACTAGCGAACTAGTTTGAAATTATTACCCGTCCAGGACAAGTCTTTTCGAGTTACTAACAGTTAAGTATCGTCAATTCGTAGGTTAAGTCTGAGGTACACAGATTCATTTGCATTTTGTACAACATATTTCTTATCACACAATTTTCTCCCCCTCAAAAATGGCATATTAAAGTGTTATTTTTGAAACGTTTGAGAATAAATATGACCATTTCGAGTGTTGCGGGAAGAATGACCACTGTGAACAATTTTTGAACAAAGTTTCAAATACTCCCCCTCAACAAGTGATATAAACGGTTGAGGTTTTGAAAGTCTTAAGGGAAAGTACTTGTTCTTTTGAGCAAAACCTTGAAAAATGAAAGGTTTGATAGGTTTTACTCAAAAGTAAGAAGCTTTCGCTCCTTTTATAAGGATTGTGGCACTGGAGCGTACCACAGGGTCCTTTCTTGACAATTACGGGTTGTACACTGTTATGTGTGCACAAGCCATAGACATATTTAATCATACATCCAAAATTATGAAGGAAACAATTCAAGGGGTACCGGGAAGTGCAGTGATGTTCCCAGGAGTGCGCACAGGGCGTTGAAAGCCGGTGATGTTTCTCCTGGGTCGACCACCAACATAGCTCTCCAATCGTCTGAACTGATCCCGTCTGAACAACCGTTCATCAATCATGGTGATGATCCTTCTCACATCCCTCCTTTCCTGAGAATTCCAGCGTTTACGAGATCCCACTTTCAGGCGTATATCCTTCAATCTGTATGCTAATCCGTCCCTAACCAGCTTCAAAGTATGATCCCCGAATTTCTGAAGATCACTACACGCCATTAAGCAGTTTCTTTGAAGTTCACTTCGGTAAACAACTCCGAAAGGTTTGCTGATGAGCGTATATTGAGGTAGCTGATTGAGATCGGGAAGAGTAAGCATTGGAGGAGTGAGGTTGACACGCGTCTGATAAGATTCAACAGCCATCTGGATATCTTCAACACGTTCTTTGATCACAATGCGTCTAATGAAGATGAGAACTGACTTGATAAATTCACGTTGAACTTCAGTCGAGAATTGTCTCATACGACCCTGTACCTTGGCAAGGTACATGTCTTCGATGTCGTTGAGGGACAAGTTCTCAAAGTCAGCCTCGGAGAATCCATAGTCCTGTTCATCTTGTCGTTTGACTATGATATTCTTTAAGAATGAATAGTCCCACTTAGACTTGAGATCAATGTGTTTGATGGCCACGATGTCCTTAGAACTATACACTGCATGTTGAGACTTCTGAACCAGGCAGCTTCTGTAGTAGATTCTTCGGCGTTCAGGCCAATGATGAATCCCATACAATGCATCTTGGTCGTATGCTTGCACGTTGTCAGAAAACAAGTGATTTGCACGTTCCTCGATAGCTATGCAGTTAGAGTAAATAGCCGCTGGGAATGGAAGAGTCAATGATGTAGCGTATTTTCGCGAACCATCGCTACCGTGTAAGAGAAAATCCAGGTCTCTGTTAAAGAAGTATCGAAAGGGAATCCGTGGTTCGTCTGTTTGGCCAATGGTCGGTAGAGGTTTGGTCCAATCGGTGTAGTATGGAGGGTTGTCCCTTTGTGTAAAGTCAATGTTTGCTTCCGGATTGAGCCAATCCATGTCGTTAGACATAGCTCGAGCGATGTTCTCAAGATGATATTCGACCTCGACAGCGCTTTCAGAGCTGTCTTTAAGAAGTTGGAATGCTTCATTCTTGATTCGCTTCAATTCAGATTTCGTCATTTTCTTCACATGGAACTTTTCTTGCAAAAGTTTTGCGTGCTCCAATGTAGAACCGTCTACCAATTCTTGACCTTCATCAGGGTAGGGAGTTTGATTGACAAGTGTGGAGAACCATTCAAACTCTTCGGTTTTATCGTCATCTAGCCATGAGACGACTCCAGGCTGAGTCGTCTTCTTCTTCTTTTTGGAAGGCCTTGATGATGATACTGGGTTCTGCACTTGTTTGGGTGAGGTGGGTTGTTGTCGGGGCTCAAGGACCTCTTCATCGTCACCACCCGTATACTCAAAGTAATCACCTGTTTTATGAGTCAGGGGTGGTAACTCGGAATCGTCCCGAGGTTTATCAGTAGAAGACCGAGGTGGAGGAGACTTTTGTTGAGAATAAGTTCGTGGTGGAGGAGGTGGCATAGAGGTAGATTTACCAGACTGCTTCTGACGTTTAGGTGCAGATTCCTTATCCTTATCATCGTCATCTCTTGGTCGTTTGGGTTGATCGGCTGACTCCTTGCATGATGATCTGAGTTGAAAATCAAGTAGATTTTCGAAAAATTTAGCTTCATCCGAAGTAAACGTTCCGGATCGCTTTGACATTTGTATCACAAGTTGAGCGATTAACTCAGATTCAGAGAGATCAGCTTCTTTGGCCATTGTATTTTTAACCAATGCTACGATGTTAGGGGTGAGTTGTCTGGAAAATATTTCTCTAGTCACACCGGGGACAGTGTCAAGAAGAAACTTGTGAGTATGATCTCTTGCTGTCTTTTCCAGTTCCTTTAGGACTTTAGGAACGATATCCTGAAGGTACTTGTTAGTGTAACCTTCGATCATTTCGTTCAGTTCCTCTTTACGATGACTCTTCATGAACTTCTGAACAAATTCCCTTTCTTTCTCCATCTTGTCATGCTCGTCATACATATGCTGTATGTGATCAGCAAAGAAATTTAGCTTTTTGATGAGCACGTTTTTCTTTCTGACTTGTTTGACAGCTTTGTGAATTCGTTTATGAGCTTGAGAAATCCAAGATCGAGGTGGTTTCTTCACAGATTTGGATGATGATTTTGTTGATCTTTTTGATGGTGGTGGTGAAGAATGAGAAGATGAATCTGATGAGGATGAGACATGAGGAGACTTCGGGTCCTTAGGAGTTTCGAGGTTTCTCCTTTGAGTATGTTGGACTGTCTAGAAGAAACTTAGTATAATCATCCTCGTCATCCTTAGACTTTTCTTTCTCAGGTTCCTGTTTTTCAAAATCATGCTCAATAGTGTCCTCAATACGTTGTTGTTGCACAAGAGTGGTGGCACCAGATCCCTTATCGGGTTGATTAACCGCATCAGGATCTGGTGAAGAGTGGGCAGCACCACTTGATCCTCCGGGGCCACCCATTTGATCTTTAGCAAATTCTTCGCCTTATGAATTTGTCTAACTAATTGAAACTTCTTCATGTATGATTTATCCAATTGCTCTTCTTCTTCTTCAGAGCTTTCATCATGAGACTCAAGTACAGGAGTCTTTCCTTTTCCATGTTCGGCTATTGGACTTGTAGATTTAGCTGCTGGAGGAGGGGATACGGTTGCAGATTGAGAGAAGGTAATCTCTTCATCTGTGTCAGTACCTTCAGAGCTTTCGTCCACAAGCTTTCTTTGCGGTTCGGGTTTGGGAATTGGGATGGGAGCAGCTTCCTTAGATGGAACAGTCCTCTTTGAAGGAGGGTTCCTCTTGGGGAACTTCCTTTGACTCACAGTACTTGGCGTACTTCCTGCACTTCCTCTTTTGGTTCTCCTTATAGGTGTTCCAGAAGATTTTTCGTCGAGATGACCAACTTTGCCTTGTCTGACTGCTTCCAGATACCTTTTGTAGCACAGCACCTTGTTTCTTTGTAGACGTTTCCTTGATTCTAACAGATAGAATGGGTTCCGTCAACATGTCGTGATTATTGGGGTCATTGAGCCTCTTGGGAATGTCAGGATGAAGTCCAAGTGCTCTCTGGATCAACAATTTTGTATATCTGATGTAGGGAATCTTTGAGCCAAGTTTGTTGAGAAATGACATCATGTCATCCCAAATCAGAGCTTCGATAGCGATGTGTTTCTTGTTGACCAATGCCCAGAATATTTGCAGTTCTATGAGCTTAGGGTGCTCATAGCCGCTGTCACGACCAGAAACAGACTTGGTGATGATCATGTAGAGTGTTCTCCAGGGTTGAGGAATACTCTTAAGCTCTACGTGAGAGTGCTTGGTGATTACTCCTGTAGCCTCGTCATAACCGATATTGATTAAGAATTGGAGAGTGAGCTCTTCAGCAGGTGTGGCATATAGTTTGGTTGGATCGACATCAGGAATTAGGAGAACAGCCCTTAAGTCTGCAGGTGTAATGGTGACTTGTTTGTGATTCAGAGTCACCGTCACAGCAGTTTGTCCTTTGACCCTTTCCATAGTGTTCCAGAACTGTTGGATGTAGATCTCAGGAACAGTTGCAGAGTGTGAAAGCATGTTCTGATACGGATGAGTCCTCAGAATATCAATAGCAATTAAACATGAAGATTCAGAGCAAGTGAGGGTGTCAAAGTCAACACGGAGATTATTCTTTCCTATCTTCATTGGATAGCCATGAGGATAGATATCAGCAATGGAGAGAACTTCAGGTGCATCCACATTCATTTGTTCAGCCATGTCGTGATCTGAAATAACATTAGCCAAAAGAACCAACATATCGAAAGACATAATGTTAGTCAACAGAAGGTCTTATTGTCTAGTTATTGAATGTACAGTGTCAATGATTGTTACGAGTCCTAAGTCACTTGTATGTTCAATAATTCAATGATGTCGTGAAATGTTTCGTGAGTTAGTTAACTTTAAGTTTTAAAGTTTATTTTATCACTTATTGTTCACAACATATCAAACGATTTCAGTTTATTAGTGACATTTTAGGATTCGTGATGATATGATTAGTTTATTTACAAGTTTGTACACGTAACAAATCATCATGAAGGTCAATCCAGGGTTAAGCGTAGTATTGGCAAAGATACGCGTAGATAGGAATGATATATGCTTAGGCGTAAACTTACGCGTAGAATCCTAACTTACGCGTAAGAAATGTTACGCGTAGGAAAAGGAGACCTTATGCGTAGAGCTTATGCGTAGGCATATATTAACCTTACGCGTAAGGTTACTCGTAAGAGTTGACCTTATGCGTAGAGGTTACTGTTTACGCATATCCTTCACAGGATACGCGTAGTCCATTGTAGAACCTTACGCGTAGCTGTTATGCGTAGGATTTTCTTACGCGTAACATAACTACGCGTAGGGTAATCCTTATGCGTAGATAATCAAATGACCTTGATTCTGAATTCTAAGTGTAGCAATCCTGAAATAAAACATCATATCATCAAAGTTAAACACATATCATTCATTTTATCAACAAAACATGGTATGAATCATTCATGTGCAGTTAAGCGTAGAAAGTCATACGCGTAAGTCAAAACCCTAAGGGTTATGAATTACGCGTAAGTTTTCTAACCATAGGATTTGCACCAAACTTGTTCTGTTAGTTCAAGAGAGTCGTATGAGCTTATATACCAAGTATTAACATCTAACTCATGGTGAATCAAAAATGCCCAAACTTATGAACCTTAAACCCTAATTTCAAAATCTGAATTAATCAGTGTTTCTGGGTAGTTATAGAGCAAGGATATGATTAATTCAACATCATATGAACATAACCCAACAATCTTTTGACCAAAAACACTTCACATTTGGAAAACCCAAATCCACTCATAAACCCTAATTTCAAAATCAATCAATTCATGTTTCTGGGTAAGATTTGAGGATAAAGATATTATCATTGATGCAAAAAACACGTTTTGACACAATCTTTTAACCACAAATCACACAATCTTGATTATGTGTTCATACGCTTATGCGTAGAACACAAAACCAAGATTATACATCTTTTTGACCGTTGGATTCACGTAAAAATCAAAACCAGTGTTTGAAAACATGTTAAGATTATGAAACAACTTACAAGATGATGATCCAAAACACAGATTTGAAGATTGATTCTTATGCGTAGGATATGTTTGGTTGATAGTAATAAATGAGAAGAGTTAAGTTAGGTGGAGGTTTTGTTTAAAATAGCTTTAAGTTTTTGACAGTTTTGGTCCCTCCACCTTTTCCATTTTCATCCAAAGCCTTTTAACTTCCATTTTTGGTTACCAAATGAAGATTTTTGAGAGAAACTTGACGACACTCCCCCTCGACTTGAGAAAATAATGAAAGGTTTTAAATTAAAGTTCGAGGAGTGTCTTTGAACCAGGAAATGTACCACCATTTGTAAAAGAATCAACTGAGATGTGATAACATGCAAGTACACTGGTGATTTGAAACAGTGTAAGTTTATTTTCTCCCCCTCAACACTTGATCGGAAAAATACTGAATTTTGAAAGATTAAAGTGTTGACGGAAGAAATGTACTTGCAATGTTGAAAGAAAAGTAGATTAGAAGAATATTTTTGTTGTTTTTATCAGGTTTTATAATTTTGTATTTTGTTTTTGAAAAAAATATTTACAAAAGATGTTTTGGTGTTTGACAGGTTTTTAAGACTGTTTTAGGAGGTCATCCAATTCCTCTTGAGTCAAACACCTCATACCAATCCGGTGGACCAACTCATTAAACCTAGCGGGAGGCAAGGCTTTGGTGAGAAGATCTGCCAATTGGTATTCAGTACCCACAAAATATAATTCAACAGTACACTGTTCCACGTGATCCTTGATGAAATGATATCGAAGATCGATGTGCTTTGATTTCGAGTGCTGAACTGAGTTGCACGAGATTGCAATTGCACTCCGATTGTCGCAATACATCGGGATTCTGTCAAATACGTAACCATAGTCTTTGAGTTGTGTTCTCATCCATATGACTTGAGCACAACATGCGGACATGGCTACATATTCTGCTTCGGTTGATGACAGCGATGTACAATCCTGCTTCTTCGATTGCCAAGACACCAGTTTATCACCAAGAAATTGTAAAGCTCCTGAAGTGCTTTTCCGTGAGTCTAAGCATCCTGCGTGGTCAGCATCTGAAAAAGCGATTAGTTCAAAACCAGAATCCTTCGGATACCGGATCCCCAAGTTAATGGTTCCCTTTATGTATCGGAGGATTCTTTTAGCCTCAGAGAGGTGGGTTTCAATTGGTCGCGACTGATAACGGGAGCATAGATAAACGGCAAAGACAATATCAGGTCTGCTAGCTGTTAGATACATGAGAGACCCAATAATACTGCGGTATTTTGTAGGGTCCACCAATTTCCCATGTAAATCAGCGTCTAACTTCTTGGTATGAGCCATTGGTGTGGCATAGGTGTCACAGGTTTTCATTCCAAATTTGTTTAACAATTCAAGGGCATATTTGGACTGACTCAAGAAAATACCACGGGGTGATTGATGAACTTGCAGTCCGAGAAAGAATGTAAGTTCACCCATCATGGACATTTCAAAATTTTTCTTCATTAGTTTTGCAAAAGCGATTGAAAACTTTTTATGTGTAGACCCAAAAATGATGTCATCCACGTAAATTTGAACAATTAAGATATGTTCCCCGTGATATTGTATAAAAAGAGTTGGGTCAACCGAACCTTTGGTGAAATTATTAGCAATGAGGAAAGATGATAGCTTATCGTACCATGCCCGAGGAGCTTGTTTGAGACCATACAGAGCTTTGTTCAGTTTGTAGACATGATTCGGAAACTCAGGATCAACGAATCCATCTGTTGGCTGACATAAACCGTTTCTTTAAGTTGTCCATTGAGAAACGCAGTTTTGACATCCATCTGATAGACCGTTATATTCATATGAGCTGCGAATGCTAGAAATATCCGAACAACCTCAAGACGAGCAACCGGAGCAAAAGATTCTTCAAAGTCTAATCCCTCTTCCTGACGATAACCCTTAGCGACCAGACGTGACTTGTTTCGGATGACGTTCCCTTCAGCATCCAATTTGTTTTTCCAAATCCATTTTAGACCAATGACGTAGACTCCTGTTGGTCTTTCAACCAGTTCCCATACTTCAAGACGTTTGAATTGGTTGAGTTCTTCTTGCATGGATTCAATCCAGTTGTCTTTTGTCATTGCGTCTTTGATGTTTTTAGGTTCAGATTGGCAGACAGTGAGTGCATAAATGCAATGTTCACCGTCTGAGTGAAGACGTTGTCTCGTAACGACTGGTTGATTCGGGTTGCCAATAATGTTTACCAGAGGATGGTCTTTCGTCCATCTATGTGTGGAGGGTTGATGTTGGTATACATTGTGCAGATTCTGAGGATTCAAATGGTTTGTGGAAGATTCCGCGACATCTGGTGCAGCAGTCTCATTAGCAAACGGGTTGAAGAACGCATTTGGATCAAAATCTGCAGGTGGGGGTACTTCATTCAGAATATCATCAGCTGGTTCATCATTGTTGGAAGCGGTGTGTTCAACTGTTGTGTTGGAGTCAACTGGTGTAGGTGCTTCTTCAACAGTAGTTGTTGTAGCAGGTGTATCAGGTATAGGAATATTATCAGGTTGTGCAGCGAAAACAGCGGATACACCTGGAGCACGTTCATCAATATCGTCACTGAACAGCGGAGCAAATAACCTTTCCATTTGTTGACGAGTAAGCTGAGGGCTTTCTTCAGCTGATGATGGGGTTTGAGGGAAGTTTAAGCGGTTGTGACCGGGTTCTAAGCTGTTATACTCAGAAGCCATTTCAGTAAGTTCATCGAAATGAGCATGAATCGTTTCCATCACCTGTTTTGTACGACGATTCCAGATTCGGAAACCTTTGGAATTATCACAGTATCCGATAAAGACTCCAATGTCAGCTTTGGCTTTGAGCTTTCCAAAATCATCACGATCATTATTCGGATAACAAAGAGATCCAAATACATGAAAGTGTTTTAGATTCGGTTTTCTGTTATGGACAAGCTCAAAAGGTGTTTTGTTGTGGCGTTTGGTGATCATAGAACGGTTTTGAGTATAGCATGCAGTAGATACAGCTTCTGCCCATAAGTAATCTGGAAGTTTAGCATTTATTAACATTGTTCTTGCAGCTTCCACTAACGTTCGGTTTCGTCTTTCAACAACTCCGTTTTGTTCAGGTGTACGTGCAATAGATGTTTGATGCTGAATTCCCACTTTCTCATAGAATTCACGAAGGGTTTTGTTAACAAATTCAGTTCCTTTGTCTGTTCTGATGATTCGGACGGTGTTGCGGAGCTGAACCTGTATTTTTGTGAGAAAGGTGATGATCATTTGTGGAGCTTGGTCTTTGCTACGAAGAAAGTAGACCCAAGTCCATCGAGAGTAGTCATCAACAATTACTAAAATGTAGCGTTTGCCATTGATCGTTTGCACGCGCATCGGGCCACACAAATCCATGTGAAGAAGATGAAGCACATGCTGAGAGCTGTGTTCCACCTTTGAAGGAAAATGAGCACGAGTGCTTTTCCCTTGTTCACAAGCTGAGCAAAGGTGATCTTTTGAATACCGGAATCGTGGGAGTCCTTCAACTAGTTTGTGTCGAGCAAGGTTGGTGATGGTTTGAAAGTTTAGATGTGAGAGACGACGGTGCCATAGCCAGGATTTTGTTGATGTTGCCTTAGAGAGTAAGCAAATGGGAGAGGAAGCAACCATGTCTTGCATAGAGATAGTGTAGAGACTAGAATTACGCGAGCCAGACATAAGGTCATTTCCTTGTAGATCACGAATGAAACAAGTTTTCTCCCTGAAAGCAACCTCCAAATCTCCATCACAAAATTGACCTACTGAAAACAGATTGTGACCGAGGCCTTCCACATAGTAAACCCTGCTAATTTCGATGTTCCCATTGACATAATCTCCGTAGCCCATGATAGCTGCGAAGTGATCATTCCCGAACCTGACAGTGCCAATGAACTTTGCAATAAAGTTTGATAACAGTTTAAGATTTCCTGTCATGTGTCGGGAACATCCGCTATCAACAATCCAGAGAATGATCTGTATCACCTGCATTACACACAGACGACACCGATGGAATAGAAGTAGATGTGGAACCCGAAATGTTAGAGGGTTCCATAGCAGTTTTAGTAGATATACACACATCAATAGCTTTAGGTATCCACTTAAATCCTAGTGTGTTATATATCCATTTCTGCCATCTATAACTACTCTTTGCTTTAGTCTTAGTGAATTCACTAGGTGGTACTACATTCCGAGGAGGTGAAACTGGAGCTACAGGGACAGCAATGCGTTTTTTAGAATCTAAAGATGGCGGTTTACCAAGCACAGACTTAGAAAGATTAGTTGGCCTAGAGGTATTCCGGTTCTTAGGATTCCTTAAACGAGAGATTATAGCTTTAGCAACACATTTATCATGGCAATCAGAATTCATACTTTTACCACAAATAACACAAGGTGCATCAGACTGAATATCAAAAGTACTTAACGGTTTAGCATTCGTTACATCACTATTTCTATTACATTTGCCAGACGCAATATCTATAGTGGAGGCAACGTGTGTCTTATTCAGAGTCCTAGGGTGTTCTTCTACTTTAGCATTCTTGATTGATCTTTTCTTAGGTCGCAACTTCCTATTCTTCGATTGAGTGCTCTTAGGCTGTGAAGTGCGGACGTTTGGAAAAGGCTCAACTATTCCTGTTTCAGTAGAAGGAAGCACGTTAGCTACTTGTGATTTGGCAGTAGAGATTCTAGGTGCATGAGTACTAAGTGTTACGGGGGCTAATCTCTTAATGATTGTTGGTGGAAGTTGTTCATACTTTCCTAACATTCCTCTTAACTTAATGATAGTGTGAATCAGATCTTGATTTTCAGACCGAACATTTCAGCAAAATGCATAACTTCTTTAGTGTGTGCAAGATAATGATCAAGTTCATTTGATGCTTCATCACGAGTCTTTTGAGTAAATCAAATATGACACCATATTCCTTTTTAACTTTTACAAGTTCTTGTTCATATTTTGAGATTTGACACTTGAAAGACACGTTTTGATCATCCAGTTGCTCAATTTTAGAATCAGAAGGTTTTGCACGCAACTGGTTGATTTTGTGTTGAAAAGCAAGTTGTTGATCGTGAATATCTTTTTGACACCAATTAAGACGACGTATTGCATTTGAAAGTTCGTTTGACAATCGTTTGTTTTCAACTGTTAAGGACTCGATCTGAAGCACATTAACAATGTTCTCAACATTTAACCACGAAACAAGATCAGCAGAGATATTATCAAATGCATATGACAACGAATTCAATAACACAACATTATGAACATCCGCACAGATAACATCTTCCAAGAGTCGATCAACATCTTTTCTTAACATTTTCTTTTTACGTTTAGTGTTTGAAATAGATGTTTCTGTTTTCTCAAAAACGTTTTTCATGACCCCAAGTTCCTTATGAAAATCCTTTTCCCAAGCAATTGCACAACTTTTCAAGTTTTTAACATTAGGTAAAAGATTTTTCTGAAAAATGTCTCTTTGTTCTCGCGCCCGAGGCGATTGAAAATGTTCAACTTTGATTTCAGATCGATATTCTATCTCATGTTGTAAAATTTTGAGGTCAACCATGAAAATGTCAAAATATCGAAGAATTTTTCGATTTTCAGGTTGTGAGTTTACTTCACTAATGGAAGGTAAAGGACCATAAGTTTGTGCAAAGTCTGTTTTGGGATTAACAATAGAAGACTCAGGTGTTCTGATGATAACTCTTGGTGTGTTGGAAGAATCCGTTGGTGTGACGAAAGTGACCGGTTTAGAATAATTAAAAGGTTTGTTGTAAACAACAGTTTTTAATTTTGATCGACTCTCGTCTTCTGCATCTAATTCCTCTTGACGATGATATTCAACAACATTCATAACAGAATTATCAATTTTATATTGTGCACTGGAAACTTCCGGATTTGGTTTGAATGTTTTGGTTGAAAGCTTAGGTTTGTAATCAGCAAGATTCGGTCCATATCCATTTGGATTTGGTTTTAAAGTAAACTTTTCAATGTCTGTGACCGACTCGCCATGTTTGTAAACAACAGTTTTAAACTCTTTAAGTTTGTTTTGCAAGCCGATGATTTCTTCAAGATGATCATCTATTCGTTTCGTTGAATGCTTTTTGTATGCCGAGAACTGTTTTTGACAATTTAACAACTCAGCCTTAGCTTTTTGATTTTCCAAGGTGAGAGCGTTAATTTGCTTTTTATGTTCATGTTTCAGTTGTTCTATTTCAGACAACAAAGCATTCTTTGAAGCGGCTAGATCACGCATCTGTCGTTCTAAATATTTTTCGTTTTGATAAGATTTGGCAAAGGCTGCTTCAAAACCGTTTTCACGTTTTTCTTGAGTTTTGAAAAAGTTGAGTTGCTTTTGTAAACATTCAAAATCCTTTGTTAACAGTGCATTTTGACTTTTCAAGTCCTTGTTTAATGCATAACATTCCTCCATTTTGATTTTTGATCTTGAAGTACGAGCAAAATCCGATGAGGCAAAATCATCTTGTTCAACGTGAGTCTCAACATGATTATTCTTTAGATCCTCAAGTACTACCACGGAGTCAATTTGATTATCAAGGGAAACCATAAGATCATCTTGATCGTCAAATGTAACTACAGGGTTAACTTGAAAATCCTCGAGAAATGAGATGTAAAGACTCATTTTGAACATTCGATCCGTGCGGATTCAGATATTGGCGGAGAGATTAGATCGAGATATGATATGGTTTGTTCGGGTACCGAGACAAGCCATCGTGTCATACACTGGGCCCTGTGTCACTCATGTGTAACGCCTGCATATTAGCCATCAACATAACAGATGCATTGGCCTGCAAGTCCTCCATATCATCATCTGAGTCAGCATTTGCCATAAAGCTCTGTTCTTTGTCCGTGAGAGTTCCACCAGCTTCATCCTTAAGAGCCAAAAGAAGAGCCTCTTTGAAATAAGCACCGCCCTTAGTCCTTGGCTTTGGGCATGCATTAGCCAGGTGTCCCTTCTCATTGCGGTTGTAGCATCGAAGACCATTCAACCCATTTTGAGCATTTCCCTGTTCCACCACTTGAGCTTTATTGTTATTCCTACCCAAACATTAAACCCTTGACCACCGCCCATCGGCGACCATAATCACGATTCGAACTTCAACCGTCCATTGTTGACAACAGCTTGAGTCCGTGTGTTAGATGAGGAGCGAATTCGATTGTTGGATTTGTTGGTATAACGGCTAAAGGCATTAGCAATCATAGCAAATCCTTGTTGCAATGCTTCGAACGGATCAGATTCCTCATTCGCTTCAGCGACATATGCTTGAGCATTGTTGTTGTATGGAACCAATTGATTTTGTTGAGGTTGAGGTTGTTGTTGTGAAGATGTGTTGGAAGCAGTTGGTTGAGTTCGGTTGGAGGATAATTTTGAGCATACAAGGCAAGTTGTTGATTTCCGGTTGTGTTGGTTAGCAATTTGAGCACGGAGAATCCTTTCCCGATCAACTTCCTTTTCATGAGGTTTCAAGTAATCGTACAACAATCCATAGGAAGATTGATGCATGTTCTTCGCTTGACGGAGAAAAATGACATACTTCTCCCATTCAGGACCAAGACTACTCGGGAACTTAGTATTCACTGCAATTCTTGGCATGATGATGTTGTGTTTATCCAAATCATTGATGATGTCTGAAAATCTATGATGATAGTACTCTAGTGTCTCTCGAGTTCAATCATGAAGTGTTCATAAGCCAAGTAAATTTTGGATTCCAAATCCTCGATTGAGTCTGATCCTTCCATAAGAAGGCGAATATGATCCCACATTTTTGTGCGATCTTTTGAGCATCAACACTACGAAGAATTGGGTTTGGTAATCCTAAGAGGATGTATTCCATTGCAAGTTCATCAGCTTTATAGTGTAGAAGTTCGTGGGATTTAAATGCATGATAGCAATGTTGGTTTGTTCATCTCTTGGTGGAATGGCATTTGGATCTCCGGTACAATGATAGTAGGCATCTCAAATGGACCTTCTAAGATAACCTTCTTTAAGAACTTTCCATGTGGCTTCTTGAGATCACAAAACCTAAAGAACCTTATTACCCATTGATCGTAGTTTCACAGTGAGCATTGGAGGTCTATCAAGTGATCCGACCTCATGAATTGATTGTTGGGTGCTTAAAGCTTCACACATCTTTGCAAACCAAGTGGGTTCCTTCATAGTGTTCCTTGATGGATGTTGATTGAATTCATTTGTGTATGGTTGAACTTGAAGACTTGGTGGTGGTTGAACAATTTGAGGTTGTGGATTTCTGGACAAGTTGTGGAGTATGTTGTTGATTAAATTGTTGTTGATAAATTGCTTGTTGTTGATTCCATTCTTGATGTTGTGGACTTAGTTGTTGTTGTTGTTGAGGATAAGTGTAAGGGAAATAGTTAGAGTATGGTGGTTGTGACATGTTGATAAACTTGTGTGGTAAAATGGATCTTTGTAGTCGAATGAACCTTTGTTGATGAAGTGTCCTTAGGCATAGAAAAGACAAGAACCAAGTAGCACTTATGCGTAAAACACCAAAAGTTACGCGTAACAATGAGGAGTTACGCGTAGGTTTTAGCTACGCGTAGCGAGGAAAAAAATCTAAAGTTATGCGTGAACACAAAGTTAGGCGTAGAAACTTAGGCGTAGGATTTAGCTTATTCGTAAGACAAGGCTTAGGCGTAAGAAAATCTTAGGCGTAGGATTTCTACGCGTAAAGTTGAACTTACGCGTAATTTTAGGGTTTTATCCCAAATGATCTTTTACACTTCACATTGCAAAAGATATCCAAAGTCGACGTATTTTCAGGCTTATCCAAGCAAGAAAACACGGAGTAAACCACGAAGATCAAACCAAGGAATAACTTACGCGTAGTTTTAGGGTTTTACTACGCGTAGGATTACTCGTAATATTGATTTTGCCCAAAGATGTTTCTAAACCAGATTTTTGTGATGAAATAGCTTCAATATCACCAAAATGACACAAAAGTGTGAAACTTGATGATCCAAAGCTTCTAAAACAGTTACGCGTAGGAAAGCACCCTTGTACAAAAACTAGCTTAAAAACGAGGAAAAACACGTAAAGTTGCAAACTTTTTGCCAAAAACCAATCGTTTAACACCTAATAACGTTGAAAGTACAAGAATCTTGGATTCAAAAGTGTAAAAATCGAGTTTTAAGCGAACCAAAGATTGTGTTATCTTTACGCGTAAGACCCAAAACCAAAACTTCAAAAACAAAGTGTACACCCAACTATTTGGCGATTGATACCTTTGTTAGGTCACTAGTTTTACAACACAAGCTTATAGAGAAAGAGATGAAGGCGATTGAACAAGCTAAACACACACACACTCACGTATAATATGACCGGTTATGCAAAGAGAGTGAATGAGAGAATAACTTGAACAACCAACCTTCAAATGAAGGTTTACAAGAGGTATTTATAGGAGGAAGCTAGGGCAACACTCCTAGTTCCCTTCCTATCCTTATTGGGCTTGGGTCAAGCTTATGGGCCTTCTACATAAGCTTGACCTTAAACAAACATAAAGGCCATAATAAAGCTACCTATTACATATGAAATATAAATACTTGAAATACTGTTTAGGAGTGATTCCAACAGTATTACTAAATCATAAAACTACTTTTACTTGTTTAGTGTTTTATGTGAAAACGTAAGTGTGTTAGTAAACTATTGGCTCAAACTATTTACGTATTTTATTTGTTTCGTTAAAATGATTTTACGTTTGTTATTGACAAAACATTAGAAGATCGTAAAATTTAAATAAATGTTTTTACGGCTTATTTGTATTAACATCCTTCTCAAAGGCGAGATCACAAGATACTACAAGTCATCCAAGCAAGAGGTCCTTGATTGATTTGTTCCTCAACAAGATTTCTGTAGCAAGATCTTGTATTTCATATTTCACATAGTTGTTGTGTTATAGTTGTGTTGGTTTTGTCCTCCGTGTTAAGGACTCAATATTTAGCTTTGTACCGGAAAAAGTGTAAGTGGCGTTGTGAGGCTTCTTCGCCAATTTGAAGGAGCTTGTTGACGTAGTGCTTGAACTCTCGAGTAGGTGATTCGGGGAGTGGAGTAGGGCAAGGAAGGTGTCCTTATAGCCGAACCACTATACATCGGTTGTGTCATTTCTATCATTTACTTTACTTGCCTTCATTACTTACATTATTTATTACTTTATACTTTCTATACATCCATACGAATTCACATAAGATCGAATCTAAAGTTTTTGAAACTAACTAAAAATTGGCAAAACTATTCAACCCCCCCCCCCTTCTAGTTTTCCACAGGTTTTAATATGTTTAGCAAAAGTGTGTTAGTAAACTCTTGGCTCTAAGCTTCTACGTATTTTATTTATTTCGTTAAAATGATTTTACGTTTGTTATCGACAAAACATTAGAAGATCGTAAAATATAAATAAACGTTTTTATGGTTTATTTGTATTATCTGTATGATTCCATAGATTCCCCAGGTGCTTGCTTGAACTTGTCATAAATATCCACCAGTCTAGTCTCCATATCCATTTGGCTCAGCTCAGTTCCTTGCATAAATTGTCTAACACGTTCCCACATTAACTTAGCAGTCTTTTGTGAGTCAACACTAGCGAAAATGGTGTTTGGAATACCGGAAGAATTTTTTCATTGCAAGCCCATCTGCTTCATAATAACTACCTCATACGGAATAGCGATTGTCTTCACCTCATACGGTTCTTCCATGATCCACTTACTCATCCATTCTCCAATATCCCGCTTGTATTCAATGTACCTCAAGAATCTACTTGCCCATTGAAAATAACTACCCTTCTCAAGCATTAGAGGACGTGTTTCAGAACCAACATCAATGATTGATTGTTGTCCAATAGAGATTTGATGCGGTGGAAGATTATGTTGAGAATATTTTTGAGACATTGTTAAATTGTGTGTGAGTTACTTGATCTGGATCTTAGCAACGATGAAGGAGTTGTATTTATTGTAAGTTAAGTTAAATTGTTGTTGTTGAAAGTCAAAGTCAAATCTCATTATCAATTTTTGGGCACTGAAACTTCGGTGCCACGTCAACCACTAACTCTTGAGTCAAAGGCTAATTCGGTATGAACACTTGTATTTTTTGTGTCATTGAATATCGGTTACACAAGATGACAAAGTGTTAATTACGTGTCAAAAAGTAATGGTAATTCGATGCACGAATCGGTGTCACTAAAAGACAAGACTTTGTAAATTCGGTGTCACTAATTCGCTATCACTAAACGACGATAAAATAAAGTAGTAATTCGATGCCTTAGTTTCGATATCAAATTCTAAGTATTCAGTTATGTGAATTTCGGTATGAAATCACTATGTATCTCGGTGCAGCGTATGAATGTCTTGTTGTACAAAAATTCTACAACCAAAGTACTAAGGAACCGAATTCAGTATGATGAGTTGGTTCTTAATACCGAATTACGCTGCTACTACGAAAACCACTTAAAAACACCTAAAAACCTTAATTTTTGACGACTTGAGCCATTTTTTTGCAGAATCTTACTTGAAAACACTTATACTGCTTGAAAAACAACAACTTTAGCAAAGATACACGTAAAAAAGATGATTTCGATGGTGAAGCTCACGTTGGACTCAAAAGACACGTTTTCGACCCATAAATCACTCTTATATCAACCTTTAAACGTATAACAAACACAAGAATCACTTCTAAATCATTTTGTAGCTCTGATATCACTTGTTGGATCCTCAGTTAATGATCAAGCAACACAATAATGTAGAGATAAGGAGGAGAACTCTAGAAAGAGAAAGAAAGAAACTATGTAAACTATTATTAACAAATGAGAACTCCCACCTCCTCACCAAGTGCGAGGAGGTTGATATACTTGTACAAAATAGTAGGCTTGGGCCGTGTACATGGACTGCTTTTACATAATGGACAACTTAACTTTACGGCCTAAGACACATTTAATACTAAATATTACAAATATAATATAACTAGCTATGACACGATTATATACTTCGGAATGATCGACATTTCATTCCTAACAAGACGCGACAATATTACCAACAACTTATGATAATCAATAGTATCAGAAAAACAAGATCCATCAACCATATCAGCAAAGTATGAATACGCCTAATCCCTCGTTCACGTAAATTCTAAAATACATTTGAAGCCGATGATCACAGCCACCTAATTTACCTTATAAACTATTTAGAAACGAACCCATGAACACATATTTGCCAATAAAAGACACGACAATATTACAAACCAATTATGGATAATCAACACTTATGAGCACATGTCAGCATTTAAAAGATATTATAGGTTAAAAAAATAAAAACACGTACCCATAAATTCACCAATAGCATGGCATAAAACCTGAAATCCATCTCAAATCACCAATATACTAAATAAACAAAACAACTTACGGCCACATATCAGTTTTTAAAAATAATATAAAATCAACATCCATAAATGAAACTAATAGCATTCGTTAATCAAAATCATCAATGCTAAAATACCTATACAATTCCAGAAACTCAATCATCTCTCTTGGAAAACATCAGACCCACAAACTAATCGTCATAAATTTTTTACTAAATACTATAATTTCAACAAACCCCAAATACTTAAATAAAATAGCCACAATTAGGGTTCACAAACCTACAATTTGGACATGCAACTGAAGACTACTTTTCCAATCCCGAAATAGTCGACAATATCAAGAAACTTAATCTTGAATCTTCATTTTCTACTCTCTCTGAATCGTTTATTGGGAGTGTTATAATTTTGCGTATGGATTATTGTAAATAACGATATGATGCACACGTGTTCTTGAAGGATTTGTGTTTAAGCCACGTTTGTCTCTACCGAGGACACGTATAAACTAAATTAGATAACAAAATGGCATCGTTTTCGGCCATTATTTGCAACCTTGAAACGGCGTCGTATGGAGGCAAGGAAATAATAATAAAAAAAACACAAAACGGCGTCGTTTTGTAGGCCCTCTAAACGGCGTCGTTTCCTACGGTAAATGTATAATAGAGTAATAATATGTAGATTTCCATAATTTTACAACGCCAATTAAGAAAATGATACTCTATTTTTCATAAGATCCCGATCCGATCTTACGATCATTATCTTGCAAAGACGAAATCGATTCTAGGTAGGATCCCAATCTCAAAAACCTTGGTTGTTGCTTTGGTGTAAGTTTAATTATGTCTAATAATTGTTTTTTTTTAATATTTTGTATTGTGTTTTAATATTTATGTACATTAGGGGAAAAAGAATATGGCTTGCTACTGTTTATAAGCCGGCAGTAACACTATTCACACGTCGAGTTGTCCTTCATAAGCCATAAGCCGGTTGTTGTTACATCCACTTAACCCCTCCCCTTTATCGCATGCTTCCACTTTCAAAATTCATAACACAAATTCTAAAGGCATTCGATGCCCCGCTGCGAGGGCTTCAAATCCTCGTTGTATATATATACGATTAGTGATTCTTCTTATACATTTTCAGGTTGAAGCTTTTTTCCATCAAGATTATAAACTTATGTAAGTCGATATTTATTGTTTTCACGGCACTACGTATACAACAATGAATTACTAGTTATCAACTTACGCATGTCGATATTTATTGTTTTCACGGCCCTACAACAATGAATCACTTATGTATGTGGATATTTATGTATGTCGATATTAGGGAGTAATTGTTTTCACGACCCTACAACAGTGAATTATATAAAAATCTTTAGGGTTTTTTTTTTCCTTAGTTTTTCAAAAATATGCTTTGTAAATTGTTAACATCATGATAGAAACCTAAGCAACTCTGATCCCAGAACATTCCCACCGCATATGATGAAATTTGTCTGTAGTCAACACGACCATTCTTTTTTTATGAGGCATGAGATTCAAAGCAAAAGCGTATATTATTCTATTATTATAAGAAGCTAAAAAGGACCCAAAAGCTTAATAACCCACCACACACACCAAAAACTTATGGAATAACTACAAAAAGTGACGGCCAGTATTATTCTATCCTCAAAGATATTCCTCGCGTCTTTAGCATGTAAAACTGAATATGCAATCTTTTGTAACGCATAAAATTTGCTGCACCAAAAAAAATAAGGCATAAAATTTGAATGCAAGTATATTATATATTCTGTGATTTCTGTCAATATGTTGACATGCACTTGCCGTCTTATTTTATTCTCATCCATATCAGGTGGATGTACGCTCTCATATATATTTGAAAACAAGAAATGTCTACGTAAGTGACTTGCTTTAATATAGTTCATCGTTTGTTGATCATCTGATCAATGATTAAGATGACCGATTCATATATTCAATTGTATGACTAACAAGGGAAAAGTGAAACACGATAAAGTTAAATATTCATATGAGGACACCAACTCTAGAGAAATGAAAAGGCAAAACAACCAAACGAACTGTGTTCAAATTGTACTTTTTGAGTTTTTGTTGTCCGAGAAGCTCATCATCCGAAGTTTCAAACAATTGTTGGTTCAAGTTCTACTTCAGACATTGTGTGATAGACTAGTTGTATATATTGCAAGACAATGTGCTGTTAAATAAAAGCAAAACATTAGATACTATACACCGTCAATCATTTTACGGTACCATGCTAGTTTAATTAAATATTCAAGTATTTGGATAAATGATCATATAATATCTCTCGATTAAAACTTTGAGATAAGAATTTGGATCATTGAGAATGATTTAAATTCAGAAGGATCAAATACGTTAAATTTTAATTTTGATTCAACTTTTTCAAGTATAAAAGTCATTTTAATTTGATTCTAATCTAAAATGTGTAAAAAAAATTAAATCAATGTTAAAAATTTCAAGATTTTACGATACAAGTACAATTGTGAATCATATGAACAAGTTTAGTGAATAGACGTGGTTAGTTATTCCCATTTGTCTCTATCTATTGATAGGGAATCAGTGGATTGAAGAATGAAAGCTCGAAGACAAAGAGAAGCGGCCTTTTACAAAGAATTACTCATCTTTCCCACTCTTTTTGATTATCATTAAAAAAAATATCTTCCACTTTCTTACCAAATCTCTCTTTATTCTAGCACATAAATGAAAGGATCGAAGAGATTATGGCAGATCATGGTCACCAAGAAATGGATTTTTACAAAGATTTGCATGTGAATCAATTTTGTGATTTATAGATTTTATTCATTATTAATTGATGTATACAATTGAATTAATTAAAAAATTATAAATCAATATCTAAACGAAATCTTTTCAATTTTCTTCTCAATATAAGCCTTCTTAATGGAACCTGATCCTTGAGATAATTTGTCATTAATCATGTACAAAATGGGTGGAAAGTGTCCGTCATTTGAATATCACGATGAAGGAGCTTTGTTAGAATTTTGAGGTATTTAGTTTAAGATAAACCAAAAAAATTCAAGAAATAATGACAATTCATGTGAATAGATGAATAGCGATGAGCCTGGAGCCCTGGATTTATTAGGGTGTTGTGTTTAGGGGTGCTCATGAAACCGTCAAAATCACTTAAACCAATAGACCACAAGCCGGCCGGATGCTTTGAGAAGATTATCATTGTCAACTAGTTAAGTGAAACATGTTAGTAGTAGTTAGATCATAACTACGTCGCGTTGAAATATGTTGTTCCTTGTAAGCTATATGTCTTCTGTTGCTACGATAGTGAAGAGGTGGTGGTAATTGATGGTGTCAGGTAGTGGTGAAGCCGTGAAGATATGTCTATCTTCTTAATTCTTATTGTGTAAAATTAAATTAACATGTGTGTGACGGATGTTTTTTAACTACCAATTATGGTTAACAGAATCATATACTGAAAAGAGTGCGTGAAATGTTGTCGCGCAAAGCTTCAAATCTTTAGAGCTCCAAATTTTGTAATCGTATATACTCCGTATATTTTAACAAATATAAAAATTGGCCTCAAAGTTTTACACACCCAATATAAAACATTAAAATTAACATTATAAAAAATCTGTGTCAGTTATACTCAAAGTCTATGTACCAATGAATTGAAATGTGTTGGCATTTTTTAAGCAACAAATTTTCATTGTCATTTTAAGCCTCGGTTCTAATTTATAATCTTTGCACTGGGTTTTACAAAACTTAGAGACGGCCCAAGTGATTAAACGAAGTAAGAATCATACATACTATAAGATTGTCCCCTCTAATTGAATGCGGAGGCGTCAAGATTGCATAGAGTACAACACGCTAATGCTGTTCATGATATAAATCCGAGTTATTATTTTTTCCTAATACTAATTTACAAGCCTCCTTAATGGGGGTTACTAGCTTCCTAATATCTGCATATGAAGAGACATGTGGGTTACAATCCTTCTTAATGAAGGTACCTCTCTTTTTTTTTTCATAATACTAATTACCAGCATATGAACAGACATGTGGTTACAAACCTTCTTAATGGTGGTTAATAGCTTCCTAATATCTGCATATGAAGACACATGTGGGTTACAATCCTTCTTAATGAAGGTACCTGTCTTTGTAACTATAAATACAGTATGCATATATTTTTTTACCACCATAATCATCAATTTTTTTTGCTTTCAAACCAGAATTGCAGCAAAAGTTACCATGTCCAATAAAGCTTCCGGTAGCAACTCCATGTCCATCCAGGTCTTGGTAGCAAATCCATTCATGTTGCCGACCATAATGGTGAGTTATTTTGGAGCAACTCGAAGCGGGTATTAGTGGTACAATTGTTGTTATGATCGGTAGAATGTGGGATGTGAATGCAAGAATCGGGAGGTATTTGAGCACAGATTTTGTTGTTAGTGATGCCAAGGTAAGTAAACATTACATTTACAATTATGCATATAGAATGGGGATATTGAATTCTGATGCAATGTTTTTCAGGGTAAGGCGATGCATTGCTTTGCAAGGAGTAATATAGCTGTAAAACCTGAAAATCTAAAACATAGAATAAAGACCAAATTACCATTGAAATCAAAATTTCTAAAATACGTAAAATACATTAATGTTCATTTAACGAAAATTAAAACCTAACTTATGAATAATTAAAAACCAAATGAACCTATTTAACAAATCGACATTTTACGACCAAAAGTTAAACATCGCGCGTAACATAATTGGGCCGTTCGTTAGGCCTCGCCTTTCGTTTATTTGTGAACCATTGGGCCGCATTTGTTTGAGCCGAGAGCCCAAGTGAGCCCAACTTGGGCCATGTTTTTGTTCGATTTGGGTTTGAGCCGAAGCCCACACCTCAAGCCCTAGAACTGATTGGTACCTACACTATATATACAAACACAAAACATCAATTTGATCGACAGCCGCTGCTACACCCTTGGTGTCGTGGTGTTTGTTTCCAACACGAGCTAAGGTATAACCACGTTCTTCTCGTCTCACTTATGTTTACATGCAACGTAATATATGTTTGAACTTGTGATGTATGAATCGGAACTTAACTATGTCGAGTCACGAATTGAATTGACATATAGATGAATCGATTAAGTATATATAACATGCAAACGTTAAATATGTGATATAATGTAAAGTGGTATGATTTGCGTTAAAACATGTATAGCGTAAGACAAAACAGACCGAATCATATGAATAGCAAATCGTGAGTCATGCGTGGTTTTGTGAAACAAGTGAGCTTGTCGTGTATACATATTACGTGTTCATGTTTTTCCGAAACTATATAGTTGTGTGTGTCAATGTGTGTTAAATCAGATAGCAAGTAATACGCATATGGTCACATAAAATCATAAACATGCACGGGTATAAAAGTTGACGTATTATATGTGTATAGCGGCGTAGGGTTAAAGTCATGAAAGTATTGCGTAAATAAATATGAAACGTGTAACTTGTGTGTTTCGTTAAAAGCTATATGTCGATATATAAGAGTCACGTTAACTTTATGTTATAGTTGTGTCGAGTGCATGCATGTTTGGAACAAGAGTTAATAAGTTGTGTGAGTCGATTTGAGTATGAATAAGTGTTTGCATGTGTGTGTGCGTGCATGGTGAAGCAAGAAAAGAAAGGTTTGTTTTCATACATTCTAGGTCAAAGTGATGAGTTATTAAAAGACGTAACATGTAAAGTAAATGCGTATTAAAATGATATTAAAAGAATGAGAAAACCCTAGAACATAAATGAGAGTCGATTAGGGTTTGAAAACTAAGTGTGTTAATTTGTTATTTCAAGTGTGAATTATGAATTTTAAACTATTTTCACATTTAACCCTAAACTCTAATAAATGATATAATGAACCTTAATCTACAATATTGGTTATAAAACACTTAAGTCTCATTTAATTATAAAACCCTAAAGTATTAGGATCATTAAATACATTAAATATAAACACCAAACATTAAAAGATCATTTCGACAATTATGGAATCATAAATAATATGTACGATCATTAATGTGTATAGGTTCTGTGAAGAAGGAGTGATCCTTTGCTTTCCGTATTTTTGCTTTTTGGTCATTCGCTTTGGAATAAGGTACAGATATTCTAACCTTTTCAGTAAAGGTTTCTTATAACGTTTTTTTTTCGTTAGCTTTTATATTAGGGTTTCCATGCCTTTGCTATGAACCCCATTCTGTTTGTTTGAGCTGTTGCTTATTTGAAACCTCTGATTTCTGAATTATGAAACATCCGATTTTGAACTATATGATATGAAAACTCTGATTTTGGAAATATGATTAACCTTATGATAAAGTATGATCTGTGTCGGTTTTGACATTCTGATTTGACCTAAGATAGTTTGACACCCGAGCCAATATTTTACTAGTCATGGGGGTTCCATGTCCGTGTCAGTGATGCACCTCTGACATGACTCTAGGTCTGTAGAGTGATGTTCTCCACGCCCCTTATCTCGTTATCGTTATGAGCTCAATTATATGTTATGGCCAATATCTGTCTGTGGGGCGTATGGATGCATCCTAGATCTGTTATATGTTATCTGTTATCTGTTATATGTTATATGTTATATGTTATCTGTTATCTGATGATTGATGTTGCGTGCATGCACGTCCTTCATAACTCTGGTAGGTCTCCCCTACAAATGTTGCCTTATGTAAATATGATTATGATCTGATATATGTTTCTTGGCTCGTGGTAGTTAACTATAAACCTTATTCGATAATTCTGATTTATACTCTGAAAATGATTATGGTTTTGCTATCTTTCGTTCACTATATTTTGTATTCGATATCGTTTCGTATTTGTTTTGCTTTTATATCTGCTCATCGAGCTTTTGAAGCTCAGCCGCATTTCTTTCTTCCTCGGCAGGTATCTAAGAAATGGGGCTGGGTTTTGCTTTGGGATGAGTGCTTGAGTGGACTTACCTTAGAGACGTTTAGCTTTGATCTTATGATGCCATTTAAGACTTTACTATTTCGATTATTTCGTTGGAATTTATCTTCCATTGGGACCTATGTATTGAAGTCATGTTGACTTGAATTATTTCAGCATTTATGTTAAGAATTCTTTTGGATATTTATGTTTGCTTTGATATGACACCATTATTTGTGATTCCTTTACCCTTTGGTCGGGCGTTACAATTTATGGTATCGAGCCGTTTTGAGACCCTTAGAGCTTAGGCTATGACCCTGTGAGGATTGGGTAGACTTTAGGATTCCTTCTGCGTACTTCCATTTCGTATCTCACCTTTGTTCATCTTGCTAATCGTTTGAATATCGTTCAGATGGTTCAAACTCGTCGTAACGGTAACTTGGATGGAGACGATGATGCTCCTAACTTGGATGCTGCGATTGCCAATGCTCTCAACACTCTTTTCCCTGGTCTTACCACACCTGAGATGATGACACAGGTGATCAACAACATTCGCAACCAGACCGGTACTTCGGGTAGTGGTGGAGGAAATCAACCCGTCGGCATTCATACTTGGCTCGAGCGTTTAGGTAAGCTCAAGCCTCTTTCTTTTAGCACCGCCGCTACTCCCACCGAGGCCGAGGACCTGGATCACTCACATAGAAAAGCTGTTTGAAGTATTGGGTTGTGGAGACAAGTTTAAGACCCGTTTGGCTACATTTAAGTTGGAAGGTGATGCATTGAATTGGTGGAAGGCACTCAAACAGGCAAGAGGAGGAGATGCCTTTGCTATTGCTTGTACTTGGGCTGAGTTTCGGACTATCTTCTATAACCGTTACTTCCCCGATGCCGAGCAGAAAGGTATGAGAGGAATATCAGGCGATTTACCAGTTTGATCATGAGAACTCCAATGAGTACATGGGCAGGTTTATGAGGTTGGTCAGTTTTGTGGGAACGATTGCTGGGGATGGTAGGCGTCAAGCCAAGCACTTCAAGTGGGGACTGAAAAAGTGGGTGTTGGACCGACTGTTGAATATTGAGTATGAGGATGTGTCGGCCTGCAATGACGCAGCTCGTAACATTGAGATATTTCATGAGGTTTCGGGTTCCAACAAGCGTAACCGCGATGGTGATCGGGTTCAAGGTAGGACTCAAAGTAGTGATTATAAGGGAAATGTTGGTAGGAGTTACGATTCGAGGGGTCAGGTGGATAGGAGTTATGATCGGGTCGGTCCAGGAAGGAATGTGGACTCTAGGCTGAGGCGAGGAGTCGATAGCAGAGCCGGTAGAAATGGAAATGATCGTCGGAATCAAGGTAATAATAACCAGCGTTACAACAAGGATCGGTCACTCGAGGATCATATCAGGTCGTGCTTCAGGGATCTTCTAGTCGAGCAAAGGACAGTGAGGTTTTGCCTCCCCACCTCTCTGTACTACGTGTGGAAAGGCTCATCCGGGGCAGTGTTTCAAGGCCACCGGTGGATGTTTCTCTTGTGGTTCCACTACTCACAAGATCAAGGATTGCCCTAAGAGGAACCCGGCGATTCCTGGAAACTACATCAAGCCGCCACCTACTACTGGACGCGTTTATGCTACTACTCAGAATTAGGCGGAGCGCACTTCAGGTACCATTACGGGCACTCTTTACATTGGTGATTTTACTGTCTTTGTTTTATTTGATACCGATGCCACACACTCCATTATATCTGTCACATTTGCTAAGAAACTTAATATGACCCCCAAACCACTAACAAACCACTTATCAATTTCTACGCCTATGAAAAACCACACGATCATTGATCATAAATACGTTAAGTGCCCTCTTCGTTTTGATGATCGTATTCGCCCTGCAAATCTGTATCCTCTCGATATGGTCGACTTTGATATCATTCTAGGCATGGATTGGTTGGCTTACCATAGAGCTTCCATCGACCGCTATGCTAGAACGGTGATCTTTGGAGACATAAAACACCCCAATTCGTTTATTATGGTTCTCAACCCTCAAATCGTTAAATTTATTTCTGCTATGAAGGCACGGACCATGATTGCTCATGGGTGCCAAGGTTTTCGGCGTCTGTAAGGACACATCTTTGGAGAGTCCTAACATTGAAAACCTTTCTGTTGTTTGTGAATTCACCGACGTTTTTTCCAATGAACTTCCGGTCTTCCCCAGCTAGAAGTTGAGTTTAGCATTGAGTTAATTCCTGGTGTGAACCAATTTCAAGGCTCCATATCGTATGGCACCTGTAGAATTGAAGGAGTTAAAGGAACAGCTGCAAGAGATGATAGAAAATGGATTTATTCGACCCAGTGTTTCTCCATGGGGTGCACCTGTTTTGTTTGTGAAAAAGAAGGATGGAAGCATGCGCCTATGTATCGACTACCGTGAACTCAACCGTATTACCATTCGAAACCGTTATCCTCTTCCGCGTATTGCTGATTTGTTTGATCAACCGAAGGAGCGAAGTTCTTTTCTAAGATTGATCCGAGATCCGGTTATCACCAGCTACGTGTAAGGGAGCAAGATGTTCCTAAGACCGCGTTTGCAGATATGGTCACTACGAATTCCTCGTTATGCCTTTTGGTTTGACAAATGCGCCTGCGGTATTTATGGACTTAATGAATCGTGTTTTCCATGAGTTCCTCGATAAGTTCGTTATCGTTTTCATCGACGAAATTTTGGTTTACTCCAAGTCCTAAAAGAGCATGAGCAACATCTCCGGATAGTTTTGGAGATTCCGAGGAAGAAAAGTTGTACGCCAAATTTTCGAAGTGTGAGTTCTGGTTAAAACAAGTCGCTTTCCTTGGTCATATTGTATCTGCTGATGGTATCACCATGGATCCGTCTAAGGTTGAGGATATCACTAAATGGCCAAGACCTACGACGATGGATCGAGGTTAGGAGTTTTCTAGGACTTGCTGGTTACTACAGACGTTTTGTTGAAGGTTTCTCTTGTTTAGCTTTGCCCTAACCCAACTGATGAGAAAAGGTGAAAAGTTTGTATGGACGGATGAACGAGAAGAGAGTTTTGAAGAGTTGAAACGGAGATTGGTGTCCGCTCCTATTTTGACTCTTCCATCTGGTTCTGGAGGATTCCAGATTTACAGTGATGCATCTAAGAAAGGATTGGGCTGTGTTTTGATGCAACATGGAAAGGTGATAGCTTACGCTTCAAGACAACTGAAACCTTATGAGGAGAATTACCCAACTCATGACCTTGAGTTAGCTGCAGTGGTGTTCGCGTTGAAGATCTGGAGGCATTACTTGTATGGAGAGGCGTGTGATATATTCACTGACCATAAGAGTCTCAAGTATATTTTCACTCAGAAAGAGCTTAACATGAGACAAAGAAGATGGTTAGAACTCCTTAAGGATTATGACACCAACATTCAGTACCATCCCAGTAAGGCTAATGTAGTTCGACGACTTAGGAAATCGGCATTCTTGCAAGTATTGAGATTGAACCTAGGATTCTTCGTGACTTAGAGCGTTTGGATGTTGAGTTGTGCGTACGAGATTTTGATGGATATTGGGCTAGTATGAAGGTGGAGTCGAACCTTATACTGCAAATTAAAGAAGCTTAGAAAGATGATGGTGAGGTGGGCGTGGCGCAAAATGTTAAAGAAGGCAAGCAGACGGAGTTTAAGGTTGATGATGACGGAATTGTATGGTATGAAGATAGGCTTTGTGTTCCTAATGATCCGGTACTTCGCGAGAAATTTATGACTGAAGCTCATAGTTCTCCTTTCACTATCCAGCCTGGTTCTACCAAGATGTATAGGGATTTGAAGCGATTTCCGGTGGAATGGCATGAAGCAAGATGTGGCGACGTTTGTGTCGAAGTGTATGATTTGTTAGCAGGTTAAAATTGAGCACCAAAGGGCTAGTGGATTGTTACTGACCATTGGATATTCCAACATGGAAGTGGGATAAGATATCTATGGATTTTGTGATTGGGCTACCTCTTACTCGGAAGAAGCATGATGCGATTTGGGTAGTTGTTGATCGACTAACCAAATCCGCTCATTTCTTACCAATTAGAAAGGATTATGGTATTGGTAGATTGGCGGAAATTTTTCAAAGAAGAGATCGTTAGGCTTCATGGTACTCCGGCATCTATTGTGTCCGACAGAGATCCGCTTTTTACTTCCCGTTTCTGGAAAGGTTTGCAAAAGCTTGGGGTACTCGACTTAATTTCAGATGCCTTTCATCCTCAAACGGATGGTCAGTCGAAAGGACTATTCGACCTTAGAGGACATGCTAAGGGCTTGTGCTTTAGAATGGACGGGCAACTGGGATGAATATTTGTGTCTAGTAGAGTTTGCATACAACAACAGTTGGCATGCTAGCATTATGGCAGCACCGTTTGAACTTCTTTATGGGAGGAAATGTAGAGCACCTACTTGTTGGGATGAAGTAGGTGAACGCTTAATTGAAGGTCCGGAAATGATTGAGATCACTAATGTTGCTAGAGAAAAGCTGAAGGAGGCTAGGTCTCGTCAGAAAAGTTATGCCGACAAGCATCGTCGTGATTTAGAGTTTCGGGTTGGAGATCGTGTATTTTTGAAAGTTTCGCCGTTTAGAGGTGTGAAACGTTTTGGAATCAAGGGCAAGCTCAGTCCTCGATTCATCGGTCCGTTTGAAATTTTGGAGCGTATAGGAGAAGTCTCGTATCGGTTAGCACTTCCGCCTCAGTTATCGCATGTTCATGACGTTTTCCATGTATCTCTCCTAAGGGGATACAACAATCATCCGTTACACGTTGCTTCTTATCCGTTTGATCAAATTCAATCCGATATGTCTTTATCTGAAGAACCGGAAGCTATTTTAGAAAGGCAAGAAAGAGTCATGAGAAACAAAGTCATTCCGTTCGTTAAGATTCTTTGGAAAAATCACCCGGAGCGTGAGGCTACTTGGGAAACCGGGGAGTCGATGCGAGCCGCTTATCCTCATTTCTTTGAATAGTTTGGTACGTTCTCATTTCATTTTCGTTTCGTTTCATTTTAATTTTTGAGGACGAAAATTCTTCTTTAGAGGGAAGATTTGTAAAACCTGAAAATCTAAAACATAGAATAAAGACCAAATTACCCTTGAAATCAAAATTTCTAAAATACGTAAAATACATTAATGTTCATTTAACGAAAATTAAAACCTAACTTATGAATAATTAAAAACCAAATGAACCTATTTAAGAAATCAACATTTTACGACGAAAAGTTAAACATCGCGCGTAACATAATTGGGCCGTTCGTTAGGCCTCGCCTTTCGTTTATTTGTGAACCATTGGGCCGCATTTGTTTGAGCCGAGAGCCCAAGTGAGCCCAACTTGGGCCATGTTTTTGTTCGGTTTGGGTTTGAGCCTAAGCCCACACCTCAAGCCCTAGAACTGATTGGTACCTACACTATATATACAAACACAAAACATCAATTTGAAACCCTAGTTACTAAAGTCTCGGCACCCCAAAACCTTCCTGCCTCTTCCTTTTTCTTTCCGATCGTCAGCCGCTGCTACACCCTTGGTGTCGTGGTGTTTGTTTCCAACACAAGCTAAGGTATAACCACGTTCTTCTCGTCTCACTTATGTTTACATGCAACGTAATATATGTTTGAACTTGTGTGTATGAATCGGAACTTAACTATGTCGAGTCACGAATTGAATTGACATATAGATGAATCAGTTAAGTATATATAACATGCAAACGTTAAATATGTGATATACGTAAAGTGGTATGATTTGCGTTAAAACATGTATAGCCGAAGACAAAACAGATCGAACCATATGAATAGCAAATCGTGAGTCATGCGTGGTTTTGTGAAACAAGTGAGCTTGTCGTGTATACATATTACGTGTTCATGTTTTTCCGAAACTATATAGTTGTGTGTGTCAATGTGTGTTAAATCAGATAGCAAGTAATACGCATATGGTCACATAAAATCATAAACATGCACGGGTATAAAAGTTGACGTATTATATGTGTATAAGCGACGTAGGGTTAAAGTCATGAAAGTATTGCGTAAATAAATATGAAACGTGTAACTTGTGTGTTTCGTTAAAAGCTATATGTCGATATATAAGAGTCACGTTAACTTTATGTTATAGTTGTGTCGAGTGCATGCATGTTTGGAACAAGAGTTAATAAGTTGTGTGAGTCGATTTGAGTATGAATAAGTGTTTGCATGTGTGTGTGCGTGCATGGTGAAGCAAGAAAAGAAAGGTTTGTTTTCATACATTCTAGGTCAAAGTGATGAGTTATTAAAAGACGTAACATGTAAAGTAAATGCGTATTAAAATGATATTAAAAGAATGAGAAAACCCTAGAACATAAATGAGAGTCGATTAGGGTTTGAAAACTAAGTGTGTTAATTCGTTATTTCAAGTGTGAATTATGACTTTTAAACTATTTTCACATTTAACCCTAAACTCTAATAAATGATATAATGAACCTTAATCTACAATATTGGTTATAAAACACTTAAGTCTCATTTAATTATAAAACCCTAAAGTATTAGGATCATTAAATACATTAAATATAAACACCAAACATTAAAAGATCATTTCGACAATTATGGAATCATAAATAATATGTACGATCATTAATGTGTATAGGTTCTGTGAAGAAGGAGTGATCCTTTGCTTTCCGTATTTTTGCTTTTTGGTCATTCGCTTTGAAATAAGGTACAGATATTCGACCTTTTCAAGAAGGTTTCTTATCACGTTTTTTTAGTTAGCTTTTATATTAGGGTTTCCTAAGCCTTTACTATGAACCCCATTCTTTGTTTGATTGCTTATTTGAAACTTCGATTTGAATTATGAAACATCCGATTTTGAACTATATGATATGAAAACTCTGATTTTGGAAATATGATTAACCTTATGATAAAGTATGATCTGTGTCGGTTTTGACATTCGATTTGACCTAAGATAGTTTGACTCCCGAGCCAAATATTTCACTAGTCATGGGGGTTCCATGTCCGTGTCGTGATGCACCTCTCGACATGACTCTAGGGCGTAGAGTGATGTTCGCCACGTCCCTTATCTGTTATCTGTTATGAGCTCAATTATATGTTATGGCCAATATCTCTGCGTAGGGCGTATGGATGCATCCTAGATCTTATCATTATCGTTATATGTTATATGTTATATGTTATCTGATGATTGATGCTGCGTGCATGCACGTCCTTCATAACTCTGGTAGGTCTCCCTACAAATGTTGCCTTATGTGAATATGATTATGATCTGATATATGTTTCTTGGCTCGTGGTAGTTAACTATAAACCTTATTCGATAAATCTGATTTATACTCTGAAAATGATTATGGTTTTGCTATCTTTCGTTCACTATATTTTGTATTCGATATCGTTTCGTATTTGCTTTGCTTTTATATCTGTTCACTGAGCTTTTGAAGCTCACCGTATTTCTTTCTTCCGGCGGTATCTAAGAAATGGAGCTGGGTTTTGCTTTGGGATGAGTGCTTGAGTGGACTTACCTTAGAGACATTTAGCTTTGATCTTATGATGCCATTTAAGACTTTACTATTTCAGATTATTTCTGTTGGTATTTATCTTCCATTGGGACCTATGTATTGAAGTCATGTTGACTTGAATTATTTCAGCATTTATGTTAAGACTTCTTTTGGATATTTGCGTTTGCTTTGATATGACACCATTATTTGTGATTCCTTTACCCTTGTCGGGTCGGGGCGTTACAATAGCGCACAATTTTGTAGGTTTAAAAGAAGGCGGTGTTTACTCTATCAAGAATTTTATTGTGCAGCCAAACAAGGATGACTATCGTATCATTAGGCAGGATCCATACATTCTTGAATTTGATGGTTCCACAATCATTAGAAAAGTTTCACAGCCCTAAGGGTTTTGTGAGATATCCTTTTGAGCTTGCGGATTTTGATGAAATTGAACCTACAAACAATAAAAATCTAATAGGTTAGGCTTTTTGTTTAAACATTCTTTCTTAAACGGTTTTTGGTGCCATGTTATATTTTTGCTCTTACTATACATTATTGGATACTTGCAGATGTCGCACGCTATGTTACAAATGTTGGGAGGACAATAGTTCAAAAGAGTGGTTCACGGACTCTCGATTTCTATCTGGCTAACAAGAGGTGTTTTGCTTTCCATATTTTTTTTGTCTTAGCAAATTAAGAAAGTTAAAATAACAATTGCTTTTTTATTTCCTAAAACAGGGGGCAATCAATAAGAGTAACTCTTTGGGGTGAATTAGGTGACATCCTGATTGAAAAGAAAACAAAACATGTTGGCCTATGTCCGGTTGTTGTAACTTCTCTTAATGTTAAACTCTATAACAGTGAGTATCAATAGAATATGGTTTTGTAGCGCTATGTTACCTTATTGCTAATTTTCATCACAATGTCCACCCCGGTGCAGATAAGGTCTACCTTTCAAGCGACTCTTCCTCCTTGATTTATGACAATGAGGACATCCATGCATTGATAAATCTAAAAGTTGAAATGAGGTAATCCTAAATAAATAGTTGCTATGTTATTTTATACAATTATCATTTATTAATGTTTAGCATGTATATTGTTTACAGTTCTGTGGAATTGGGTAAAGCTATAGTGCCTGTTGATTGTTCAGAGTCAAAAGATGGGACGCTTGAGAATTTGTTGATTTGGGGCATAATAAGAAAAACAATGTAAGCTTCTATCTTTACACTTGCTTATTTACACAAGTTGGTCAATTGGTATTTTATTTAATATATATCCATTTTATAGTCCATGACCTACAACTGTAAAGTGATGATCAACAATGTTAGAACTAGAAAGGGATGGAACTACCCATCATGTGGTGACAATAAGTGCAAAAAAGGTGCAACCCGAAAGAATGGTAGATTTTGGTGTGAAACGTGTAAAAAATACATTAAGTACCCAGTTTTAAGGTAAACCGATTTTAGACTAGCAATTTCCATGAATTATAGTAAATTACATAATATTGAATACCTTATGTATGCTACCTGATGTTAACAGATTCAGGATTGAAATGGATGTGTCGGACCATCTTGAACAAACTGTGATTGTTACGTTTGATGAGCCCTACCGCGTTTTTTGTTGAAGTGTTCTCCAGAAACTCTGTTGGGAAATGACGATGAGGTACAATAATAAATTAAATTCTTAATATATTAGATACTTATATACAATTATAAATTAAATTTAAAAGACATTGTGTTTTTTTTGTAACGTTCAACTACAGTTACAAGGTTTCAACTTGCCCCGCGCAATAACAAATCTAATAGGGACGACTCACACTTTTGAAGTCAAGACATCCACGTATTTTGAACATGGTGCTTTTGAGAGCTTCACATGCTGGAATATTATCCCTACAGATGAAGAACTCAAATGTTCAAGCATTCCGCAAATAGAAAGCACGCCTTCAAGCCCCCTTATGACAAAATTGTCAAAAACGACTTTGTGCAAAAACCCAAGTTTGCCTACTCCAATGAAATCTGTTGAGGAGACAAAAAAAAACGGTATCACAAAGTTTCAATACTATAAAGTAATATATGAAAATTTCTTACCACTAAAACATTATTTAATGTGGCGTTATTATAGGTTGGAATATGAAGATTGCAGAGTTACCACATGTTGATGAAGCTTGGAGCGAATATGTATCGCTTCTCAAAATAAAAACAAAGAATGTAATTTTGTAGCAAATGGATACAAACATACCTAATATAAATCCCAAATATTAACAAAACTTCTGTGAAAATCTTATTTTTCGGTGTGTTGTGACCGACTCAAAGCAGAAGATGACCGAAATCTCACCTAAAGTTGATCTTATGAAAGAAAATGAAATTAATGACGGCGCATCAGTCAACGACAAAGCCACAACTTAGTCTTTAGGTTTTTAGGAAAATAAAGCGTAAACGACCCAATTGTTTATGGGAGTATGTCATTTAGAAAGCGAAGTTTGTTTGACTCTGTTTTTCACTCAATAATTTTGGTGTTTTAAACCAAATTAATGTTTGATATTACTTTTGGTTGCTTATTAAGTTATAAAATTCACCTTATGCTTGAAATCAGACTCCAATATATGTGATTCAGTTATGTATCAAATTCAGATTCCAATAACTCCAATATATGTGATTCAGTTATGTTTGAAATTCAGATTCCAATATATGTGATCAAGTTATGCTTGAAATTCAAACTTCAATACTGAATTTACCTTTCAGTGTCACGTAAGAGCATTCTACATCTTTTTATAATTTGGGATTTTGCCTAATGAAACTAACTATTGATTCATAAATAAAAAACATATGCTAAAAATGATTGATTTATCAATTATGTTAGCCTTAATAGTTTTATTAGAAGTGATGGTCATTCACGTTTAGGAACTTTGTAACGTGTGTTAGATATCGTGATAGAATAGTCAACGGGCTCGTGGATTGGACTAAGCTAAATGGGTATTAGTTTAGTTAAGCTAGCCTTATATCAATCCATGTCCAATCCAACCCATACGAAGCCCATACAAGGCCCATGGCCAAGCCTTAGGGCATCATCTCTCTTACTATAAATACCCCTCAAGTATGTCATTTGAGGGGTGTGCTTGAGTGTGTGTGTGTGTGTGTGTGTTTTCCTTTGAAGCAATATAACAACTTATTGTTTTCATCTTCTTTTCTCTACCTCTCTAACATACACGAATTCATATTCAAGTCACCAAGTTCTTATCTTCATATTATTTATGCATAAAGTGTTGGTTTAACGTGGTATACTTGTGTTCGTTAAGTGGGTAAAGTGATAAGGTTGATATATCTTAGGTCCTACAATTGGTATCAATCGCCTAACAATGGTTTAGGAGTGTTTGTGTTTGTTTTAAAGGTTGGTACTTGATGAGTGTGTAAATACTCATCATTTTTGTATAAAATAAACTGCAAAATCATCTGAAAACACTCAGAAACACATCAAAATGATCAAAATATCACAAATCAGTGTTTTATGTGTTTTAAATGCAAAAATATCAAAATCAGATGAAAAACATATCAAATTTGCAAAAATTGCAGTTTCAGTCCCCCAAGTTTCTAAAATTGTCAAAAATAGTCCCTGAGTCAAAATTTCAAAAGAAAAATCATCAAAGGTCCTTTTAAAATCATAACTTGTCAAATTTGGTCCTTTGGTGAAAAATGTAAAAAGTTTTGAGAAAATTACAAATTGGTCCTCCAAGTTTGCAAATTGGCAGAAATGGCCCCTGGAAAAATTGAAAATGGCAACTTTGGTCCTTGTAATGTCAACACTTGTCAATTTCAGTCCATAAAACACCTTTGCAAAATTACAGGTTTGGTCCCTTGGTTTTGTGGAAATTGCATATATGGTCCTTGTGTTGTTACCTATCCAATTGGACCCTTTTATTACCCTTGGCCCAAACAAATTACCCAATCCAATCCCTGGCCCAATACCCTTTACCCGTTTTTAACCCGAATCCAACCCACCTTTGTTTAATACCGGTCAAATGGGTTTGACCCATCCACTTTCCCTCTCTCCCTCACGAGAAGCCATAACCATCATTTCCCCCCCCCCTGCAACCTCCTGATACACTCAACCATCATCACCTACACCCCCCCCTCCAAACACAAAGAGCCAAGGAAGCATTAAATGCATTATCCCAACCTCACTCAATCTCACAAGTTGTTAAACCAATTTTGGCGCCAAAAACATTTAAAGGGCCAGGATTGCTTCTACTCATCCTAGGGTCCAGATTGTTGGTGGGAACTATTCAGAAAGAGGAGAGAGACACTTGGGAGCTTATAAAGAGCCAAGAGAAGCAAGAAAGAGAGAGTTAGTTTTATTTTTTTTAGCAATGTATGTCGTTTCATGTTTTTTTAGTCTAAAATAGATTTGCAGTTGTAGTTTAAAGCTCCATTGTACTCAAGTAAACCTTTTCAGTGAATTTTAACTTGATTCAAGTAATAATTTCAGTTTATGTTCAAATTCCATCTTTATTGTTAACTGTTGAAATCTTAAGTTTAAAACTCATTTGTCAAGCTTGTAGCAATTCAATTTCAACTTCAAATAAGTTCATATAAGCTCATAAAAGCTTTCCATAAGCTCATAATTCAGTTTCACTCACTTGTGAACCTTGGTCAACAAAAGTCAACACGGGTACAAAAATTGAAGCAGAAGGGAAATGGGTTGATGCAGACATGAGAATGGGTTGCTTTGGATTGATTTGGTTTGGTTTGTATTAGGTAGTGGTTCTTTTTTCACATTTGGCTAGCCATTGTGGCTTGGACATTTGTAAGTCAAATTTATAAGCTTCTTAGCATAATTAGTTCTTGTGGTTTAAACTTGTTAAAACTTGTTCAAATAGCAGTAATGAAGTCATCTTAAGTTAGTTTGATCATAAACATAAGTTGGTTTTGTGATTGGATCTGTTTTAGTTACAAAATCAAGTCATAAAGGGGTGTTTGGAATTACTGTTCTTTCTGTCTTTTAAGCTTATACAGTGGTTCAATGTTATTGCTTCATGTTTGTTAAGTAATTCTTATGTTCAATTGAGTCAATATTGGTGCCTGCGACAACAAAAAGTCAATCTTGCACTCAAATCTCTCTCACCTGTTAACTGTTGGATTTTTAGATCTGCTATTGCTTATTTTGTGTTAAGTAATCATCAACACTGCTTGCATTACATTTGTTCCATCATATAACATTAATCTCAGTCACAAATATTGGATCCAAAGTTCAACTTAGTCAAAGTTCTTAATATCTTCAAAAGTCAAAAAGTTAAAAAAGTGGTTTTAGGCTCAGATAGAAGGATTTTTCTTGAGCCAACCTTTGGGTCTAATCAAGTGAATCTTGGTATTTCAAAAAGCTCAGCTGGGGCTCTTTCTTGCCATTATTTTACCTGATTTTTACAATTTTTTCAAAAGCTTCAAATCAGCTTCTCTTTTAGGCCAAATGTGCCCTGCTCCAAAAGTCAGTGAATACTGACTTTTTCACAGATATTGTAACTTGTACACAGTGCTCATAAGAGCTTGTCATAAGCTGATTTTTGGAACAATTACTCTCACCCAGGTCCTTTACAAGTCTCAATTGGTAGTTTTCCATTTGAGCTTATTTTCAAGCTTGTGCATGTGCCCAAACTTAGCACTTAGAATCTGTTGTAGACTTAAATTTCATAGATATCAAATCCTTGTAGTTGTTATTCAGTGATTGAAGTTTGTTGATTTTGGTTGCAATTGGTCACTTTTAGTAGTATAGAACATCTGTATTCAGTAGGTAGCTTGTTTATTCCATTTGGCTTATTTTAGTGCTTATTAATAAGCACTTGTTTAAGCAGTTTCATATTTCTCCAAACAAGTGCCTGTTTTTCCATTTTTCTTATATTCCTAGTATTAATTTAGACTTTTCCTGAAATTTTCAGATTTTTCCAAGTTGTTTAGCTATTTTTCTTAATTTAAATTAGTTTTTAAGCATTTTTAATTAGCTTTTAATATAAAAAATTCAGAAAAAGTTCAAAAAAATAATTTTTCAATTTTATTAAGTTTAGATAAATATAAGAAGTGAAAAAAGTAATTTTCCAGATTTTTCATAGTTTATTTGGTAAATTTTAGTAATTTAATTAGTTTTAAATAGTTTAAAATTCATAAAAAATAGAAAATAATCAGAAAAATACAAAAATAGTTTTGAAAATTCTAGTTTGTTATTTTAGACTTTTCCATTTCATAATTTGATTTTTCTAGCTTTGTTTCCTCATTTTTTGTATTTTAGGTAATTATTAAATAGTTAAAAATAGTTTTTAATTAATAATAATTAGATAATTAGTGATAAAAATAATTTTCTTTTTCCATATATTTTCTTTTATCATTAGGTTTATAAAAATATCATTTTCATATTTTTAGGGTTAATATTGTTCTAGTTTCACTTTTTAATTTGTACGTCGCGTAGATTTTTAATTCAGTTTTATAAAAACATAAAAACAAAAACATCATTTTAAATATAGTGATAGCGTTTATTTAATAGATTTTATCTTTTTACTTTTCTTTAATTTGCATTTAAGCCGTTGTAATTTGTTGGCTTTTCTGTAGTTATAATATCATTCAGAATCCCTTTCTCGTTCAAACTCCTCGATCACTAAACGTTTGATAAATCATCGCATAGCTCGCTGGGACATAACGACCCGGGGAAACACTATACTCCTCAGATCTTCATTGATTTCGTGCTTAAGCAGTTTTAAGCTGGTTACGGTCCGCCATTCACAAGTGGCGGGCTTGTGTGATAAAGCTTGACTGTTCGGGAGCGAATCAAATTTTTGGCGCCGCTGCCGGGGAGCTGTGCTGATCTATCTTCCGTGTAGCAGATTAGTTGTTTGAATCCTCACTCATTTGTTTATATCATCCATATCTGTATATACATATATCCATATTTTCTTCTAAAAAATCCAAAAACTCAAAAACATCCAAAAACGTATAAAACACAAAAATATTTTTCCTTTTGTTTCTATATATGTATCAATAATAAAAATACAAAAAGATTCGTCGTTTTCTTAATAATAAACAACTTAAAAGATTACCACCGAAAACCAAGGCAGTGCACTACCTAACTGGGGGTGCGACCATAATAAGTTCCCGAACTAAAGATTTAAAACTTGCCTTTGTGTCCTTGTGATTGGTGTACCTTTTTCAAAGAAGCCATTCATCTTGGATTATTGGTTAAGTTCACTGTTGTTTTGCCTCGATTTTGTGTTAATTGATTTTGTTATGATATCGACGTTTCGAACCGTAAAACCCATAAAGATTCTCCTCACCCCATTTTTATAAAACGTCTTCATAATTCTCATTCTCATCTGAAATATCTTCATAATTCCATTTCTCTCCTTAACTCTGAGATTCCTTAGAGTTAACTCTAGTGCATGCGCATTCGTTCTTCTAGATCATTGAGTCCTTTGCGTGATCTAGCAGAAATTCCTAGAAGACGTTTCGTAGCGTCTGCCCAAATAGTCGAACCCGAGATTCGTACTATTTCAAGCAACAACATGGCGAACGCATTATGGCGGAAATGCTCCAAGCACCCACCGAGGGTTATGGAGATGCCATCGTTTTACCGGTTATCAACTCTGATCACTTCGAATTGAAGACACATTTGATCACACTTGTGTCTACGAATCAATTCCGCGGGTCTGATCGAGAAGACCCGTATGCACACATCCGTTGGTTTAACAAGTTGACTTCAACTATCAATATCAAGGATGTACCACAAAAAGTCATCAAGTTGATGCTTTTTCCATTCTCACTTGAGGGACACCCGGATTTGGCTGGAAAAAGAACCCCCTCGATCCATCGAAACTTGGGAGGATCTTGTTCAAAAGTTTGTCAATTACTTCTTTCCTCCATCAAAGACGACTAATCTTAAAAATGAAATTTCTGGATTTCGTCAAAATTTCGATGAAAATTTTGGAGAGGCATGGGAGAGATTCAAAGATCTCCTCAGGAAATGCCCCCATCATGAATTCACGGAGCTTCAACAAGTCAATATCTTTTATAATGGGTTGAACGGTAACGATCAAGATTCTTTGAACGCATCCGCGGGTGGCAATATCTTGAATCGTAAACCTAAAGATGTGCTTGAAATTTGCGAGAGTAAATCAAAAGTTCCTATTTCTCGAAACAAAGTCAATGTTCCGAACACTCCTGCTTCTTCATCCGGTAACTCTTCCGAGTTAGCCGCTCCGTTAGCCGCTCTAACGGACATCATCCATTGTATGATAAAAGAGGTAAAGGAAATCAAAAGCGAAATTCATAAGTCGGAACCAATCAAAGCCATAAACAAGGTGTGTGAAATTTGTAGTGGTCCTCACGCGTATTATGATTGTCAAGCAACCGATGCTTCTTTTTACCAAGCTCCCGTAGCTTCGGTAAACCACAATGAATACCGACCACAAGTGATCCTCACTACCGTGCACCTAGCGGTATGACACCACCTGGTTTTCCTCCCGTGCAAAACCATGGCAATCAAAACCATGGCAATCAAAACCATGGCAATCAAAATCGCTTTGTTTCGAATCAAGGACACAACTTCAATAACTCTCAAAATTTCAATCAAAACCGGAACAATTTCAACCAACCATATCAAGCTCCTAATCATCAAAGTTATCAACAACCTCCTCAAGCTCCCATACCAAATGACTTCATGAAAATGACTGAGTCAAACATGCGTTCAATGCAAACTCAGATCAATAACATGAGAGGTGAGCTAAAAAGGGAAATTGATACCACATTGTCTCGGCAGACAAATGAGTTAAAGAATATGATGAGCAGTTTCATGAACATGAATATGAACAAAGCTTCGCCATCTTCTGGAGGACTCCCAAGCAATACTATTCCCAATCCTAATGCCGAGTTGAAAGCCGTCACCACTCGTAGTGGTAAGACGCACAATGGACCTTCGACTCCAATGCCCCCTCCTCCTGTGGCATTTAGTCAAGTTGCCAAGGAGACAACGGACAAGGTGCATTATTCAAGCCCACGAAGTACCGCACACGTCCCACCTTCGGTAGTCCAAGCTTCAAGTCCCGAACCCGGTTCGAAGAAAAATCCCGAGCCACAAACACTTCCATCCCGCTCAAAAGTCTAGTCAACTTCCTTACCCATCAAGAATGAATGATGAGAAGCTCAAAGACAAAAACAAAGAGCAAATGGAAAAATTTTCCAAATCTTCAATGAGATTCACTTTGATATAAGCTTCGTTGATGCTCTCGTTCTAATGCCTAAATTTGCATCCACGCTTAAAGGCTTACTCACCAACAAAGACAAGCTATCAGAGATGGCGAAAACCCTCTAAATGAGCAATGCTCAGCGGCCATTCTTAATAAGCTTCCCGAAAAGCTTGAAGATCCCGGCCGGTTTTAATCCGTGTGATTTCTTGGGGATGTTTCAATGCTCCGCCTTGGCCGATCTTGGCGCTAGCATTAACCTCATGCCACTCTCAATATGGAAGAAACTGTCTCTTCCCGAACTTTCATCCACTCGTATGACACTCGAGCTAGCGGACCGTACCGTAACTCGTCCACTTGGGATAGCCGAGGATGTCGTGATGAAAGTGGGAAAGTTTCACTTTCATGTTGACTTTGTTGTAGTAGACTTCGATGCAGATCCTAGAGTTCCCCTTATCTTAGGGAGAGCTTTCTTAAGAACGAGTCGTGCTTTGATTGATGTGTTTGCTGAAGAGTTGACCATACGGGTTGACAACGAAGAGCTCACATTGAATATCAACCAGAACTCTAAACCTCTGTACAAACAGAGTGTTGCCACAATTGATCAAAAATCCGAAAGAATCAATGCAACACTCTCAAATTTCACGGTTAAGAGTGTTCACCAAAAACGTGCTGAGCTCAAAGCTTTGAAAATTACCCCTGGTTCAAACAAATGGTTTGAAAGCTGTAACAGGGAAGTCAAGAGTGTTCTTGATGATGATGACGATGATCTAGAATCGGAGACTTCATCGGAAGTGGTGGAAACTGCTAGCTCTAAGAGCACACCACTTGTCCCACCTCCGGCATCAGTTTGTCGCGTCGAGATTGTTAAGTCGTGGATGAAACCAAACTCTCTTCAGTTTCATCTGAGTTGGATGATGATGTTTGTGATCCAATGGGAGACATTCTTCCCATGGATGATTTGCTCAAAAAGAATCCATCATCTTCTAGTCTTATTCCCGACTCTTCCATCCCTTCTCTCACTCCTGATGAGGAAGATGACAACTTTTGGAATGAAGTCGAGACCTTTCTTAGTGATGAGTCAATTCCAACGGGAATTGATAACACTTACCTTGATCCGGAGGGAGACATCCTTTTTCTGGAAAGTCTGTTGATTGAGGAACCATTTCCCACCCTCCCTCCCGGACATTTTCTTGACAATCACCATCTAAGCTTCAAGTTTAAGCTTAAAGATGTCAAACCTGGTGATTTGCTTCTCTCTGACGAGGAATGGACTTGCATTCTCATGTACGTCTTTATTCCATTCTTCACAGATGGTGTGGTTGCTCTTTCCCTTTTCTCTTTCGGGAATGAGGACACCATCTTTGACCCCGGTATCATCCTTTATAGATTCTTCTATTAACAGATACCGCGGTTATATCTCGTCGGTGTGGAACTTTCTGATGTTCATATGTTCATTAACATTGTGAACGAAAGTCCGATCGAGATTGGTTTTCCACGTTACTTTCCCCATGAACCAATGAATTCGGGGTCGAGTCAAGCTAGCGACTCGGTCACCAAAAACAATAGCACACACCATATGGGTTTTCACCCATATTTCTGACTTCTTTCTACTTTCTACCACCCTAGTGTGGGGGTTGCCCACATGTTGTAAAAAATCTTCTTTCTAAATAATGGCCGTAGTATTTCCCTTTTATATTCTATGTTTCGGCATAACCGCCGGTACTTTGAATATTGAGGGCAATATTCATTTCTAAGTGTGGGGGGGATTCTCACGAATTTATCATATAATTATACCGCCCAATTCCCCCGTTTTTGGCCCAAAATTTTTTTTGGAGTAAGTGTTTTACACTTTCTCATTTGGTTATCAGTCCGCCATGTCTGTAAGACAAAAGGATTGGCTAATCCAGGAGCAAACGGCTCTTGGTAAAGATTTCTCAAATCCGGTTATATGGCTTGCAATTTGCCCAAAATTGTATGGTATTCAGCTCACCATATCCTAAAAAGTGAAGAGTTGGCTAGCCCGCAAGATTATGGCTTGTGGTAAAGGCAGTGGAAAAACCATAATTGGTATTCAACTCACCAAAGATAATACTGATAATTTATCTAAGAGTTGGCTAGTCCAGAAGGGTACGGCTTCCGGTAAAGACACATCAAATCCGTTATATGGTTTATGATTTGCCAATAAATCAGATGGTTATCGGTGTACCATGGTTCTTACTTGAACTGAAACATTTGGCTACTCCAGAAGTAATGGCTTTTGGTAAAGAGTTTAAAATCCATTATGTTTTCTCAAATCATTGCTAGGGACTAGCAATATCTTAGTGTGGGGGATTGATGAGTGTGTAAATACTCATCATTTTTGTATAAAATAAACTGCAAAATCATCTGAAAACACTCAGAAACACATCAAAATGATCAAAATATCACAAATCAGTGTTTTATGTGTTTTAAATGCAAAAATATCAAAATCAGATGAAAAACATATCAATTTTGCAAAAATTGCGTTTTCCCCAAGTTTCTAAAATTGTCAAAAATAGTCCCTGAGTCAAAATTTCAAAAGAAAAATCATCAAAGGTCCTTTTAAAATCATAACTTGTCAAATTTGGTCCTTTGGTGAAAAATGTAAAAAGTTTTGAGAAAATTACAAATTGGTCCTCCAAGTTTGCAAATTGGCAGAAATGGCCCCTGGAAAAATTGAAAATGGCAACTTTGGTCCTTGTAATGTCAACACTTGTCAATTTCAGTCCATAAAACACCTTTTCAAAATTACAGGTTTGGTCCCTTGGTTTTGTGGAAATTGCATATATGGTCCTTGTGTTGTTACCTATCCAATTGGACCCTTTTATTACCCTTGGCCCAAACAAATTACCCAATCCAATCCCTGGCCCAATACCCTTTACCCGTTTTTAACCCGAATCCAACCCACCTTTGTTTAATACCGGTCAAATGGGTTTGACCCATCCACTTTCCCTCTCTCCCTCACGAGAAGCCATAACCATCATTTCCCCCGCAACCTCCTGATACACTCAACCATCATCACAACTACACCCCCCCTCCAAACACAAAGAGCCAAGGAAGCATTAAATGCATTATCCCAACCTCACTCAATCTCACAAGCTGTTAAACCAATTTTGGCGCCAAAAACATTTAAAGGGCCAGGATTGCTTCTACTCATCCTAGGGTCCAGATTGTTGGTGGGAACTATTCAGAAAGAGGAGAGAGACACTTGGGAGCTTATAAAGAGCCAAGAGAAGCAAGAAAGAGAGAGTTAGTTTTTATTTTATTAGCAATGTATGTCGTTTCATGTTTTTAGTCTAAAATAGATTTGCAGTTGTAGTTTAAAGCTCCATTGTACTCAAGTAAACCTTTTCAGTGAATTTTAACTTGATTCAAGTAATAATTTCAGTTTATGTTCAAATTCCATCTTTATTGTTAACTGTTGAAATCTTAAGTTTAAAACTCATTTGTCAAGCTTGTAGCAATTCAATTTCAACTTCAAATAAGTTCATATAAGCTCATAAAAGCTTTCCATAAGCTCATAATTCAGTTTCACTCACTTGTGAACCTTGGTCAACAAAAGTCAACACGGGTACAAAAATTGAAGCAGAAGGGAAATGGGTTGATGCAGACATGAGAATGGGTTGCTTTGGAGTGATTTGGGTTGGTTTGTATTAGGTAGTGGTTCTTGTTTCACATTTGGCTAGCCATTGTGGCTTGGACATTTGTAAGTCAAATTTATAAGCTTCTTAGCATAATTAGTTCTTGTGGTTTAAACTTGTTAAAACTTGTTCAAATAGCAGTAATGAAGTCATCTTAAGTTAGTTTGATCATAAACATAAGTTGGTTTTGTGATTGGATCTGTTTTAGTTACAAAATCAAGTCATAAAGGGGTGTTTGGAATTACTGTTCTTTCTGTCTTTTAAGCTTATACAGTGGTTCAATGTTATTGCTTCATGTTTGTTAAGTAATTCTTATGTTCAATTGAGTCAATATTGGTGCCTGCAACAACAAAAAGTCAATCTTGCACTCAAATCTCTCTCACCTGTTAACTGTTGGATTTTTAGATCTGCTATTGCTTATTTTGTGTTAAGTAATCATCAACACTGCTTGCATTACATTTGTTCCATCATATAACATTAATCTCAGTCACAAATATTGGATCCAAAGTTCAACTTAGTCAAAGTTCTTAATATCTTCAAAAGTCAAAAAGTTAAAAAAGTGGTTTTAGGCTCAGATAGAAGGATTTTTCTTGAGCCAACCTTTGGGTCTAATCAAGTGAATCTTGGTATTTCAAAAAGCTCAGCTGGGGCTCTTTCTTGCCATTATTTTACCTGATTTTTACAATTTTTGCAAAAGCTTCAAATCAGCTTCTCTTTTAGGCCAAATGTGCCCTGCTCCAAAAGTCAGTGAATACTGACTTTTTCACAGATATTGTAACTTGTACACAGTGCTCATAAGAGCTTGTCATAAGCTGATTTTTGGAACAATTACTCTCACCCAGGTCCTTTACAAGTCTCAATTGGTAGTTTTCCATTTGAGCTTATTTTCAAGCTTGTGCATGTGCCCAAACTTAGCACTTAGAATCTGTTGTAGACTTAAATTTCATAGAGATCAAATCCTTGTAGTTGTTATTCAGTGATTGAAGTTTGTTGATTTTGGTTGCAATTGGTCACTTTTAGTAGTATAGAACATCTGTATTCAGTAGGTAGCTTGTTTATTCCATTTGGCTTATTTTAGTGCTTATTAATAAGCACTTGTTTAAGCAGTTTCATATTTCTCCAAACAAGTGCCTGTTTTTCCATTTTTCTTATATTCCTAGTATTAATTTAGACTTTTCCTGAAATTTTCAGATTTTTCCAAGTTGTTTAGCTATTTTTCTTAATTTAAATTAGTTTTTAAGCATTTTTAATTAGCTTTTAATATAAAAAAATTCAGAAAAGGTTCAAAAAAATAATTTTTCAATTTTATTAAGTTTAGATAAATATAAGAAGTGAAAGAAGTAATTTTCCAGATTTTTCATAGTTTATTTGGTAAATTTTAGTAATTTAATTAGTTTTAAATAGTTTAAAATTCATAAAAAATAGAAAAATAATCAGAAAAATACAAAAATAGTTTTGAAAATTCTAGTTTGTTATTTTAGACTTTTCCATTTCATAATTTGATTTTTCTAGCTTTGTTTCCTCATTTTTTGTATTTTAGGTAATTATTAAATAGTTAAAAATAGTTTTTAATTAATAATAATTAGATAATTAGTGATAAAAATAATTTTCTTTTTCCATATATTTTCTTTTATCATTAGGTTTATAAAAATATCATTTTCATATTTTTAGGGTTAATATTGTTCTAGTTTCACTTTTTAATTTGTACGTCGCGTAGATTTTTAATTCAGTTTTATAAAAACATAAAAACAAAAACATCATTTTAAATATAGTGATAGCGTTTATTTAATAGATTTTATCTTTTTACTTTTCTTTAATTTGCATTTAAGCCGTTGTAACTTGTTGGCTTTTCCTGTAGTTATAATATCATTCGAATCCTTTCTCGCTCAAACTCCTCGATCACTAAACGTTTGATAAATCATCGCATAGCTCGCTGGGACATAACGACCCGGGGAAACACTATACTCCTCAGATCTTCATTGATTTCGTGCTTAAGCAGTTTTAAGCTGGTTACGGTCCGCCATTCACAAGTGGCGGGCTTGTGTGATAAAGCTTGACTGTTCGGGAGCGAATCAGTACTATACGCGTAGCTTTGTTATAAACGTTGTCACGCTTAAAGCTTTAATTTTTGCACTCAAAAATTCAAGATTCTTGTGGTTTAAGGTTTATTTGGTGCTAAAGTTTCAGTTTTTTGCAAAAAGTTCGAAGCTTTACGCGTTTTGGTTAAGTTTTAAACTCGTTTTTGGTTCATTGGTCATTTCTACTCGTAACTTTTATAAGCACTTTGGGTGAAAAAGGTCAACATTTTTGGATTATTCGAGTGTTTTTAAGGATATCTGTGCAAGAGACATCGTTTGAATCATTGGAAATTTCTTACGAGTAGAAGTCAAAAAGTCAAAACCCTAGTTTTCTACTCATAACTTTTTGGTGAAGAATCTTCGAGTTTCAAAGGTTACTCAGTGCTTCCCTCACTTGGATAAGTGTGTGGAACACTTCGACTTTTGGATATCTCTTACACTGTGATAGTGTAAAGGATTTTTGGGCAAAACCCTAATCTTACGCATAAGTTTCGACTTACGCGTAGAATACTTTACGCATAAGCATTTTTCTTACGCCTAAGTTTTCCTTACGCATAAGCTAAATCTTACGCATAACTTTTTCTACTCGTAACTTTAAACTTACGCATAAGATCCTACGCCTAAGGAATCCTACGCCTAAGATCCTACGCCTAAGGAATCCTACGCATAAGCTTCCTACGCCTAAGCCATCCTACTCGTAACCATTTCCTACTCGTAACTTTCTGTTTCTACGCCTAAGCTCTTTCTACGCATAAAGGTTAAAAAAAAATTGGCGGGAAAACTTGAGTAAAATTTAAAATTTTGAGGATACTAAACGTTCAATTTTTACGCGAGATTCAAATTTTGGTTTAACTGTGAAATTTTGGTCAAAAATTCAAATTTTTTGGGCCTAAATTCAAATTTTTCGGGTCAAATTTGGCGTCAAAATTGTCATAACTCAAAATTTTCATATGACCTTAGAATTGATTTTTATAGTGAATTTCAAATTTTGAGAGAAATTTTTTACGCCTAAGAACCAAGGTTACGAGTACGACTTTCAGAAAAACCTCAACCGAGCTTAATCTTCATCAACCACAACTCCTTTATCGTTGAATCGATCCTACATCAACTTTATCATACATACCTTCATCAATGGCAACTCAGGAAGATCGTCTCATAACTGCTTTCTTAAAAGGATTCTTCAATGAAGTAAACATTAGTCCCACTACACCAAATAACAACAACCAATGGATTTCATCATATAATCCGCAGTTTGCTCAACCGAGTATACATATGGGTCAAGAAGGACAAATGGTTGATGTTATTCGGAATCAGAATGGATTTGCTACGGGTATACAAATGGGGAATCGATGCAATATGCGGCGCTTTGTTGGACATCAAGGGGGTCGATTATGAATCGAATATGGGATATCAACATGGGAATAACTGTTATATGACTTCGGTTCGAATGCTACCTCCGAACCTCAAAGCCAAAATTCAGGTTATTTTAGTTCAGAATCTAGTGTCAAACGACCGACGAAGCTTGAAAGGCTCCAGTACATGTTGATGTTAGCACAGAAAGAAGAGTTGGGAATTGAATTGACGATGCGAATACGCATTCATGAATCCAAAACGGGCGATAAAGCAAAAATACCGCAACCTCCAGTCATAGAATCAATCCGCAGGACACAACATCAAGTGGTACGTTTGATACACCTCCAGCCTATGACACGATCCACTCAATGAGGTACCAAATTATCGTAATGTTTCTAGTCGGTTTACTCATGATGAAGATTTCTGTGACATCGGCACCTACTTATGATACATACCTGGACAATCAGAGTTGTAGCAATACGAACTCAAACTCCGATGTGGATCCTAATGGAGGCTGTGTGGCACAACATACTGAGACTGATGAGGAAACCCGTGCTTATTTTGAAAAATTAATTAATAATTGTGGTATTGAAATCGAGAAAGTTAGTAAGGTCAATCGCGAAGTTAAGGCCGCGAATGTTAAATTGACCGCTGAGCTTGAGAGTTACAAGGAGAACGCAAAAGCCTTTGAATTTGAGAAAAACAAAGAATCAGAATTAGAAATTGGTTATCGAAATTTGGTTTCTAAAGAAAAGAATTGCAAATCAAGTATAACACACTTGATGTGAATTCGAACTTGAAAATTAAATCTCTAAACAAGGAAATTTCTGATTTAAATAACCAACTTTCTAAACAAAAAGAAATGTTTTCTAATCTTGAAAAAGAAAAGAAGCAGTTGATTACTGATTTTTCAAAACGAGAAGATTCTCTTCTTGATGAAATTCTTGATAAGAATGAAAAGATAAAAACTTTGGAAAATTTGCTTCTTAAAACGGGTCATTCTGCTCAAACAATCAAGATGCTTTCTAATCAAGTAAATCCGCGGTTTCATACTAACAATAGAATGGCACTTGGTAACGACCCTTCTTCGTTCCTCAAGAAAGCTCGAAATCTCGAATGTGTTAAACAATGGAAAAGCTTTACATGAACCCATTATTGTTCGTGATTCTCTTGAAACGTTAGAACTATCTGAGGAGAGTAGATCAAAAATGAAACAAAAGAATCCGGGAATCAAACCAATTGATTATAACAAATGGAACAAAATTAACGGAATTACTTTTGTCAATCAAAAAGAAAAGTCAAAATTCTCCATCACACCAAATGTTTCAAACAAAGAGTCAACACCTGTTTCAAAATCTGTTTCAAAACCAGTCGTTGTCTCAAAATCTCTTTTGAACATTGAACAATGTCTTCAAACAATCCTTTTAACACAAGTGATGCGAGAAGTATTTTAGACAATGTAAAAACTAGAATTGTGGATCTTCAAGACACTGTTAAAACTAAAACCACTATTACACCTAACAACCGGTTCTCTAGTTTTGACATCGAACAAAGAAAGTTTTTTGAAACTCAAATTGCCCCTCACCGACTGGCATCGGTCGAGGGTAATTCATTTCGAACAAGCGTTTTGGAAAGAAACAGCTGACTTTGTCAAGGACCATAAATCCCTGGTAAAGCAAGCTAATGAAAGTGTTGAACACATCAAAGTTTTGGAAACTTTAAATGACTCACTCTTCGAAGATGTTCTGACTACTGATATTATGTCCATCATTTTGCAAACATATTCTGTTGAAGATCATGAAAGACTCCAGTCTGAGACCTCCGCAATTGTTTCAAAATATGAAAATGCTCTTGCAAAACTTGAAAAAGAAAACGTGTCATATTTTAAACAACTTGATCGAAAATCTGAGGAATGCAAGTATGACAAACTGTCGTATGAGCGTGCTTACAAGGACATGAAAGAGCAAAATGATCTTTTGAGTGCTCAACTGGGAAGTCTAAAAGGAAAGGCTGTGGATACTAAGTTTGCAAAACCATTGACTGAGGAGAAAACAAATGTTCCCAAACCGGTTTTCAAACCAAAAATGTCAATTTCTATGCCTCCTCCAAAAGTCAATGAGAAAAATGATTTGTCAAAACCAGTCACTCCACAGTCCCCGCCTATTAAAAAGAGAATTGTCAAAAGTTTTGAAAAAGGAAAAGCATTTGCTGAAACACCAAAAGTGATTACACCTAGCATCTCTAAGACTAGTACACGAAATGTGACCAAAAATCCAGCTTAAAGAATCATTGGTTCTAACGACATGGTCAACAATCACTATCTAGAAGAAGCTAGGAAAAAGGCACAGACTCGAAAAGACGGAATTCTAGGTGCAACATCTAGGGTGATGAATTCTACAAGATTTCAAGGCACTGCTAGTAGCAGTAAACCATTACCTAGGAACACTCTACAAACGACTAGGGATTGGCTTGCATCTAAGAGTAGTTGCGCAAAAGAAAATTCTATGCCCTTAGATAACAACACTAGGAATTCTAAGTCTTTTTCGAACCAGAATCAATTTCCAAAAGACTGTAGTGACAAAGTTAAAGCTGCTGTTTTAAACAAGAATATTGAATTTGTCTGTACTACATGTAAAAAATGTATCTTTTCAGCTAATCATGATGCATGTGCCTTACAATATCTCAAGAAAGATAATTCTCGTGCCAAGGCACAATCCACTAAGACACCAAATAGAAACAAGCCCGTTGATAAAATGTCAAACAAACAGAAACCTAATAGGTGGATCTCTTCAGGACGTAATTTTTCCAAAATTGAGTCTTCCGCTGCATCTGATGAGAAAACAACTCCTAGATCTTACCTTAGGTGGATACCCACGGGCAAAGTTTTCAACAAAATAGGTCTTAGATGGATTCCCACAGGAAAGATTTTTGATACTTGCACCAACACAGATAATAGTGAAACTCATCATGTTAAGGAAGTCGAATCTACTACAACCGTTGATAGTGATCACCCTCGCCGTGAGGAATCATCTACTTCTAACACTGTTATTTGTGCAAATTCTTCTTCTGTGGATGCAGGTACTTGTAAAAGTGTTGAAGGTTCATACACCCCATGTGGTAAAGAAGAACTTTATGCCAATTTCGCATATGGAAATCCTTTTCTAGTTCCACTCTTAACTCCACTTTTCCTTGTCCCAACTTAATCTTCTTTCTTCAAATCTTCTTTGTAAATATCTTTTGAAAAAACAAAATACAAAATTTGAAAAACCAACAAAAGCAAAATATAAAAATATAAAACTTTCAAAAATTCAAAAACATTATAAAATGCAAAAATCCAAAAAATATTCTTCTCACGACATGTCTCTCGTATAATCGATATTCTATACGTTTCTAGAAATGTCATTCAACAATGATACGGGCATGTACAGATGCTTGAGCGAGAGTTCTTTAAATGTTTTCTAAAACATGTCGTTTCTCAAAATTTCTTCATATGATGGCTTTCGGATACTTCAGTACGAAACCCGGACTTCAAATTAATGGCTTCTTGACACATCAGTTCAGGACCCGTGCTTCAAAGAAAGGAAAGTGCTTAACCAAAACAAAGGTTTTAAATATTTTTCAAGCACTATTCTTAAAAACATAATGGCTTGCGCATTACTTCAGATCAGTAACCCGATCTTTAAAGAAAGGAAAGTGCTACACAAAATTGATTTTCATAAATATCGAGCACTTATCCTAAAACAAATGAAGATAATTTTTCTCTAAATATCTTCAAAAGATTTTCAAAATCTTCTTTTCATCTTGCATTACCATTGATTCAAATTTTTCAAAAGATTGTTTCAAAATCTCTCACATTTGGTACCAAGATAACTCCCTCTAAACCCTTAATTGATTCTAAATTTTCTGTATCAAAAATATGCTTTCGTTAAGGGGGAGTATAAAACAAAAAATTGTTCCAAAATTCATGCTTAAATCAAATCCGTTTGTCTCCCCAAAAGATTCTAAAATGTTGTTTAATCCGTTGATATCAAAAATATCACGAATATGCTATTTTTGAGGGGGAGGAGACGTGATTAAAATGTGATCAAAAAGTTTAATGATCGTTGTTTGAATCTCAAAATGAGCTTGACTCAGACGGAACCAACGAATTGACGGGAATCAATGTTAGTAAATGTACCATCTCGAGAAACTTGTGATAGATATGCACCTTCATGGGTCTAACCTCCTTTTCAAGGAGTGTTTACAACTTCAAGTTAGTTATTAGAGCTAGTTGTCACCTAAAAACTGACAATGGAACTCTTTAACTAAGCAACGTAACCGTGTCTCGTGGGGAATTGTCTATCATAAGCCGATCAATTCGAAAAGTGCGAACTCTACCTCTCTGCATGCAGATTTCAGTTAAAACAATATAAGCATATGTGAAGGGGGAGTGTTTCTGATAATATAAAACTCTCGGAGTGTTTCAAACATGTTTTCTATCATAAACACTTTGAGAGATTTTCAAAGAAAATGATTTTATGGCAACAATAGGACAGTCACGGAGTTATAAGGTGACCAAGGATAGGAAATTCGTCCTATGATCCGCCAGAGCCGGAGGGATCTACCCAAGGACATTTCAAATAGTTAGTATTAGAAGTCCTTAGGAATGATTGAAAAAAGGAGTAATGTGAGAAAGGAGAAAGAAGGTGTTGAAGAATTAAAAAGAAATGTAATGAAAAAGGGTGAAAAGAAATAGCCTTCTATAATCAACCTTAGGGCGTAAACCGGTTCAATTCATCCACTGGTTGTCACTAAGTTGACACTAGTATTGAAGACAAAGACGTCATGGACCCAGTGATGCACTGCACTAAATCTTCTAGCCACTCAATTCCTCTCAAAAGGGATTTGTTTCATTCTCATTGGGAACCCTACATAATCTATCGACTTTCTCTTAGAGATTGTTGATATTGAAGAAGGAGACCCTCTCCCTAGTCTCCGCTCAGGAAAACCAAAATGCACTATTGAGTCTAGAGCCACGAGATTCATCAAAAGATCTCATAGGAACACATGACATGACATCGCTTGTTGTTCATCAATAAGGACACAAGTGATATATTATAGAGTCCTACGCAGATCTTAGCAATTTGCCAGAACATTATGAGAAGTTTCACTTCGTGATCTTCATGATTGAATGGAAATTCCCGCCAAGGTCAACATCAAGCGACCAGCAGTCACTTCGTTAACTCCCCGTGGATTACGCTCAGTGTGTCTCAAACGGTCTACAGTCGTGGGGTGATGCTTCGGTGTACCTCAGCGACTCATCTGACCTGTAGATGTACTTCGGTATATCGCGTTATCTCACTTGTGGGACTCCAGTTCAGGAACGGCCTTTGTAAGAATTGGAGTTGTGTTTTCACACTATGCTGTTAACACTCTCGAAGTTCAAACTTGTAAGTGCCGGAATCCGCTTATTACTAACCTGTTTTTATGTTTTCTTCTTATGGAAGCTCCGGAGCGGATGGATCGTGCAGACTCGCCACATGCTCATACCCACAACACATGAAAGTTCTCATCAAAATCAAAGGCAACTCAAAGTTAAAGATGATTCTTCGTCAATGTCAAAGAATCTACAAAGTTTAAAGACTCGAGAACTTCATCATTGGAAACTCAAAGTCAAATAGAAGTGTGAGCATGGTGGAGAAAGACGTGGAGACACCTAACCAACGAAGTTAACAACGGCAGACAACCACATTAACTGGTCACAAAGCATGAAGGAACAAAGAAACAAGACTATTCTATATCTACACACAAAGTTCGAGCTCAAGAAAAGTAAAGACCTAATCAAGTGGAGCATCATTTGAATGACCACCCCTTAGGGGGAGATTGTTAGCCTTAATAGTTTTATTAGAAGTGATGGTCATTCACGTTTAGGAACTTTGTAACGTGTGTTAGATATCGTGATAGAATAGTCAACGGGCTCGTGGATTGGACTAAGCTAAATGGGTATTAGTTTAGTTAAGCTAGCCTTATATCAATCCATGTCCAATCCAACCCATACGAAGCCCATACAAGGCCCATGGCCAAGCCTTAGGGCATCATCTCTCTTACTATAAATACCCCTCAAGTATGTCATTTGAGGGGTGTGCTTGAGTGTGTGTGTGTGTGTGTGTGTTTTCCTTTGAAGCAATATAACAACTTATTGTTTTCATCTTCTTTTCTCTACCTCTCTAACATACACGAATTCATATTCAAGTCACCAAGTTCTTATCTTCATATTATTTATGCATAAAGTGTTGGTTTAACGTGGTATACTTGTGTTCGTTAAGTGGGTAAAGTGATAAGGTTGATATATCTTAGGTCCTACAAATTAACAACCATAAACAATTTATCTCAAAAATAAAAACTCCAACTCTATACTTATAGACTTAGAATCAAAACTACATTATAAAATTTATAATTATTAAGGCAGGTTTGAACTTCAATAAGTTAATCGCAATGCTAATAAAACCAATATTTTGAACTCTATACTTATAAACTTAGTATCAATACTACATTATAAAATTTATAATTTTAAGGCGTGTTTAAACTTCAATAAGTTAATCTCAATGCTAATAAAACCAATATCTTGGTAAACTTATATGAAGTTTGGAATTGAGTAGACAAGTAAATTATCTGATTGTATAATAAAGGATACTGGACCTTCATTTTAAGGAAGGAAAATGTAATGAAAATTGTACATAAATGAGAACTTAATCAATTTTGTAACCCACCAGTCTATTCATATACAGGTATTAAGAAGCTATTAACCTCCATTAAGGAGGTTTAAATACTCATTATATGAGATTAATTGTTGTTAAGACAATGGCTGAGTAATTTATATCAAGAAGGATATGAACCAAAAAACCCTTCAATGGAAAAAATTAATAATCATTATATGTGCTTAAATGTTGCCATGAAGGTGTATATAAATTTTACCGCATGACTTTATCCGGGCATAACTACATTTTGATATTTCCATACAATGACCGACCAACATGGAAGTTCAACTCCCGTGTGTTCATTGATGCGTTGGATGGTGATTCACCGGAACATTGTTGTTACACTCTGCACGATATTGGATGTCAAAGCTACAAATGCGCATCTATTGAATACGATTTTGTTGTCTCGATCCAACGGTAATGATTAAACATGTTGTTTACAGCATTTCGCACTTTTACCGATTTCCACACAATATTATTGCAGGGCAATGTAATCCACCTGACCGCGAATGCAACTATAGCATACAATTTTCACGGGTTAGAAAAAGGTGGTCTATTCGCAATAGAAGATTTTGTTGTGTGGGCTAACAAAGAAGAATGTCGCGTTAGAAAAAACAATACCTTTAAGCTTGAATTTGACGGTAAAACCCACTTAAGAAAGACTTCCGTCCTTTATGATCAAGATGTTAGGTATCCTTTGGTAAAGGTTCATATTGACAATATGAAACCTACAAGGAACAAATCTCTTATTGGTAAGTTTGTATTAATTTTATATAGCAAATAATTTTTTATGATAAATGATCTATTTCCTTAAGACTTACACTATTACCTTTCAGATGTATGCAAGTATGTGACCAACATTGCCAAGATGAACCACAAAAAGACCGGTTCCAAAAATCTTGATTTCTACCTAACAAATCATAGGTTAGCACAATTATTATGCGGATAATTAAAATAAACAATATCTAAAATGTTATATTGCTTTTACCAACTTAAAAGTTTCTTGCATATGCACCAGGGGGGACAGACGGGTAACATTATGGGGAGGGTTAGGTGATTTGCTTATTGACAATAAAATGAAGCACGTAGTAATGTGTCCTATTGTCATAAATTCTACAAGTGCATACCATTACTACAGATATGTTTTTCCTATAACTTTCAAACTTATGTGTATCAATGATGTAAAACGTGTAAAGCTGAATTTGTACATCCCGTTCCAGATAAGTTGAATCTATCCAAAAGTCCATCAGCCATGGATATTGACCAAGCTAACATACCTACATTTAAAGAGTTTAAATCATCCTCTGGGTAAGCATTTATATATATTTTTGCTTCAGTGTTAGAGTAATGAGAATTGTACATCAATGAGCATGGTTAAAAAAATGAGTACAGTAATATATATTTATTTACGAATTTTCTATCTGTTAGTGGTGTTGGGCAGATAAAGGCTGGAATATGTATTAAGGATTGTGTCCCTAAAGATGGAACAATCAAAACCATTTTGATGATGTCACGCAATCAAACGAATGATGTGAGTAATAGTCTCATATTCCCATACCTATATTACCATCCTATTGCACATTTGTTAAACAATTCCTCATCTACAGTTGCCAACTTTCCATTTGAAAGCAACGATTGGAAATATCAGGACTGAAAAGGGATGGCGATTCCCATCATGTGGTGGAAAACAATGTCAAAAAGGTACAACCAGAATGGGAGGAGATTTTTGGTGTAATGGATGTGAAAAGCAATTTACATACTATCATATGAGGTGATATTATAGTTTATACTTATGTAATGTTATTTGGACTAAAAAACATCTAATCGATAACGTACCTGTAAAACATGCATATAACAGGTATAGGCTCGCTTTAGACGTGTTTGACAATACTGATAAATCTGTGTTTATTCTTTTTGATGAACCTGCAACTCAGTTGGTAAAGTTTCCAGCATCATCATTCAAGCTAATGGATCACGATGTGAGTATGAAACATTTTTAATTTTTCACGCATTACCCTTTTACTAACCTTCCTTTATAGCCTTCAGATGAGCGTAGGAGGATCTTGCCACCACCACTAGCCAACCTCATTGGTACAACACACGTTTTTGAAATCAAGAGTCACACCTACTATGATCATGGAATATTTGAGAGCTTCATATGTTGTGCTATATGCCCACTTGAATTGTCTGTTCCAACAATTGCCACACCTTCCAAATCTACAGAGTCTAAGAAAAATAAAAGGTTGGTTCTCAATAACCTTTACAACCATTAAATAACAAACATTAAACAGAAATATAATCAAAAGTTCAATGAAAATCTTACTATTTCAGGTATGTTATGACTGATTCGATCGAGAAGAGGAAGAAGCCTCACCAAAAGCGAACTCGAAAGAAAATGAAATTAATGACGAAGCATCAATCAACGATGAAGACACATCTTGGTTGTTAAGATTTAGAAAAATAAAGAGGAAATGACCTCAAAAGTTTGTTGGAATATGTCATTTAGACAAAGAAATTTGTTTTAGTCTGTTTTTTAATGAATAATTTTGGTGTTTTAAACACAACGAATATTTGATATTACTTTTGCTTGGTGACTAAGTTATAAAATTCCGCTTATGCTTAAAATTCAAACTCCAATATTTGTCAAACAGTTATGCATGAAATACATACTCAAATATATGTAATCCAGTTATAAAAGTTGTAACAAAAATAGGACCAACTCTGATTTTTAAGCAATGTTTGAAATTTAATAAGTGCATCTCAATGCTAATTAGTAAGTAAAAAACTTGGATTGTATAATAAAGGTAACGAAATTTCATTTTAATAAATCAAAATGTAATCAATGTTGTTCACATATGAGAAATTAAACAATATTGGAATATATAGAAATGAAATCAATAATACAATCTAAATTGTAGAAATTTCAAAGAAGAATTAATCTACAACTTTTATATCTTAAACAATATGTTATGTTGTGAAGCTAAGAAGTATTCCACTAAATAAATTTTGTATATTCTATAACTAAAATGAAAAATAACGATTGCAGCCTAATTTATTACAATCACAAAGATGATATAGAAGTTAGAAATTACCAAGTAGTGGTTAATAGTTGCCTGCATACCTGCATATGAAGAGACGTGTAGGTTACAAATCTTCTTAATGAAGATTAATAACTGTTTGTATATAAAGAGACCTGTCTTTTCTTATTCATATTAATTGTAGTGTTCAATTACATGATTATGAACCATAAGCATCAAAATCTTTACATTAGACAATGTGAGTTAGGTATGGATAATAATATTCCATCTTTCTCTAACATACTCAACAATAAAATCATCATACAATCACATACAATTGTTAACAAAGATGGGAGTTACCAAAGTTACTGTGGGCTGAAGTTAATACACATTCCAGAGATAGGTAATCACACAAATCCTTTGTTGCACATTTTATTAATTTTTTTACAATAAGATTATCAATAAGAATCAAATATGTTATTGCAGAGGAACCATCCCAACAAGTTGTTACACAGACAAACCACAGGCGTGGAGGTATTAAATACATAAAAATGGCTCTAAATCATATATATATATAAATATTATATATTAATTCAATATTTTAAATTATATGCAAATCACTTTCAACATCTGTGACTTTTTAGGTAGACGAAGAACAAGTGAATCAAGGATACTACCAAAACAAGCGCCCTCACATCATCGTATTTCTAAAAAATGAATTTCAGATTATGTAGATCTTTAAAATAACCAACTTATTTAAAATTTTACTACTTATTATCTTTTTAATATAGGTGTTTCTGTTTCTTATGCTAAGCTTGGACCACCATCTTATCAATGCTATAGTTGTAATGCAAACATGTGGTATGAAGAGAGAATTGATAAAGATAAAAACCGTGAATCCTACTTTTCACTATGTCGCCAGGATGGTAAAGTCTTGCTACCGAAATTCAAAGAACCACCATTGCCATTAAAGACTCTCCTTGATTTCACAAATCCTACAACTACAAAATTTAGAGAAAAATCGAGTGTATAATGGGATGTTCACATTTACAACCTTTGGAGCAAGGATAGATCATTCAATAAATAATAGAAGGGGTGTGTATACATTTAGAATAAATGGGCAAAATTATCATCTAATTGGGTCACTCCTACCTGTACAAGGAGTTCAACCCAGGAATGCTCAGTTATATTTCTTTGATACACAGAATGAACCTAGGAATCGTATGAATGCTTTCATGAATAATGAAATAAATGATCAAGTGGATGAGTCCATCGTCAAAAGTTTGATTACCATGTTGGATGAATCGAGTGCAGTTGCAAAAGCATTTAGAATGGCAAGAGATTGGTGTCATTCTAATCAATCAGAACTTTGAATTGCGTTTACTTAGTGAGAGAAGAACATCAAAGCAAAGATAACGTTCCAAATCGAAGTAGCGCTCGATAACTAATGATTTTGGAGATGGTATTCCTACAAAGGATATCATTGTTAATTGCAAAACAACTGGTACAACCCGAATATCAGAATTGCATCCATCCTACATGGCATTGCAGTATCCTTTGTTATTCCCGTATGGAGAAGATGGATATCACGATAAGATACCATATCATTCCAATAACGGTAACAACAAGACTAAACGTGGATATGTTTCAATGAAGGAATATTACGCATATTTGATTCACAAATCGAAACAACCAAGCCAACACTTTACTTAAAGGGGCAAGTTATTCCAAAGAATTTTGGTTGACGCATACGCATCAGTTGAGGAACAAAGACTAAAATGGAATAGACATAATCAAGACACGTTACGAGTAGATCGTATCATAATTTGCGTGACGCAGCTACAAGGGGAGACACAGATGCAAAGGCCTTGGAAAAAGGATTGTCTTACCCTCAAGTTTTACTGACGGACCACGTTATATGATGCAAAACTACCAAGATGCAATGGCTCTGTGTCGTACTTATGGGAATCCAGATCTTTTTATCACATACACATCTAATCCAAAATGGCCAGAAATTGATGAAATATTGGCATTTATACCAGGACAAAAAGCACATGATCGGCCAGAAATAGGGACGCGTGTTTTCAAAATGAAGCTAACTCAGCTATTAGATGATCTAACAAAAAACCATATATTTGGACCACATTGTGCAGGTAAATAATAATATAATATACAATAATTATTTACAATCTCATACTAATTTTTCAAACAACCCTTAATTTTGTTAAAATATATACTTGCAGTGGTGTATGTAATTGAATTTCAAAAACGAGGGCTCCCACACGCACATATACTCCTGTGGTTGGAAGAAGATTACAAATGCAAAACTGGAAATCAGTTAGATAATATGATATCTGCAGAACTACCATGTCCAACAAATGATCCAGAAGGCTACAAAGCCGTCAGTGAGTATATGTTGCATGGTCCATGTGGTAAAGACGCAAACTATGCTCCATGCACAATTGAAGGGAAATGTACAAAAAGTTATCCGAAATCATTCTATAAAGAAACAATGGTGGATGAAGATGGGTACCCAGTTTATCGACGAAGAGACACAAAAGTATTTGCTTTGAAAGGCAAATTTACTTATGATAACAGAAATGTCGTTCCTTACAATCGATATTTATTGTTAAAATATCAGGCACACATAAACGTTGAATGGTGCAACAGATCTAAAGCAATAAAGTACTTATTCAAGTACTTAAACAAAGGGCCAGATAGAGCAACTATTGTGGTGCAAGAGAACGTGGTGACAAACAACGATGAAGGGGGACAAAGAATCAATGCAGTTGATGAGATCACAAACTATTTAAATTGTCGGTATTTAGCACCATGTGAGGCGTGTGGCCTCTTCTCTTTCGATATCCATTACTCTTATCCATCACCATGAAATTAAACTTCCACTTACCAAATCAAAACTCAATCACATTACGTGATTCACGAGTTTACCAAAGACTTCTTCAAAGGGAAGATATCAAGAGAACGATGTTTACAGAGTGGTTTGAGTTAAATAAACGAGATAAAGCAGCCAGAAAACTAACCTATGCTGAATTACCAACAAAATATGTGTGGCACGAACAACTGAAGATATGGAAAGAACGAAAAAAAAAGTATTGGCCGGATTTTTTACACAAGCCCAGCCAGGGAGCGTTACTATCTCAGAATGTTGCTAAATGTGGTAAGAGGCCCTAAATCTTTTAAAAAGTTAATGACTGTTAACAAAAAGGTCTATGGAACTTTTAAAGAAGTATGTTTCGCATACGGCCTTCTCAATGACGACAATGAATGGACACAAGCTATAACTGAAGCAAGCTTCTGGACATTAGGTCCTAAGCTACGGGACCTGTTTGTAACAATTTTGTTGTTCTGCGATGTTAGTAAACCATTAAAGCTTTGGGAAGAAACATGGGAGATTTTGTCAGAAGATATCTTACACCACAAGCGTAAAGTTTTCAACTATCCTGAGTTAGAGTTAACGGAGGAACAAATAAAAAACTACTGCTTGATAGAAATTCGCAGCTTGTTAAATAGAAACGGAGATCTTTAAAAGATTTTCCTGATCTTCCACAACCTAATCGAAACCTCCTAACTAATTTGGATAATCGTTTGATTAGAGAAGCACTCGACTTTGATTCAAAAGAAAGTAAGATTGAACATGATCAGCTGCATTCGTTATTAAACCCCGAGCAAGAATTAATATATGAGCATGTAATTGAATCATTCCATTCTAAAAAAGGGGAGTTTTCCTTTGTTTACGGACCCGGAGGCACAGGAAAGACATTCTTATATAAAACCATAATTTCAACGATTAAGATCGAAAAGAAGATTGTGTTAGCAGTTGCATCTTCAGGTAAACCTTTCATAAAATTCTATATACTTGATTGAATAATTAACAATTACATTATTAAACTTATGACAAATTTAAAATATTTAATTAGGAATCGCGTCATTGCTACTTCCTCGAGGTAGAACCGCCACAGTAGATTTGTTATCCCGCTTGAGCTAATGGAAAATAGCACATGTGGGATTAAACAAAATACGACTTAGCGTAATTATTACAAGAAGTTGAGCTAATAATATAGGATGAAGCCCCTATGACTCAGAGGTATGCTTTTGAAGCTAGACGTAACGCTAAGGGATATATTAGGATACGAAAACAAAGAAAAAGAGAAAACTCTTTGGTGGGCTCACAGTGTTACTTGGAGGTGACTTGCGACAAATATTACCAGTCATCACAAAAGGCAAACGTCAAGAAGTAGTGCAAGCATGCATAAATCGTTCACATTTGTGGAAGTTTTGCAAAGTTTTCACACTGACACGCAGCATGAGAGTGAATGAAATTTCACCGGATGGTTCAATTAACTTAAGAAAGCAAGAATTCAACAGATGGGTTTTAAAGTTGGGCGATGGAAACTTGCCAGCAATAAGCAAAGCAGAGGAAGATGAGCCTACTTGGATTGAGATTCCCGAGGATTTCATTATCGAAACATGCAATGCTCCTATTGCTCAGATAGTTAAGGCAACATTTCCTGATTTTACTACTAGACAAGTTGAAGATGCATATCTCAAAGAATGAGCAATACTAACACCAAGAAATGATGACGCTGATGCTATTAACGCATACATGTTTGAACAATTAAAGGGCAAAACTATTACCTACAAGAGTGCAGATGAAGTATGCAAAGCATCAACTGATCAGTTGTATCAACAGAATTTATACCCAACAGAGTTTTTAAATTCGCTAAATTTACAAGGGATGCCACCCCACGAGCTGAATTTAAAAACAGACCTACCAATAATGCTCTTGCGGAATGTTAATCCAGACAGGGTTGTGTAATGGAACAAGGCTAATCATCACGATCTAGGCCAGCTTTGTCCTACGTGCCAAAATCCTAACAGGTTCAAAGATTGGAGAAACCGTCTTAATACCAAGAATAACACTAACAAGTACACAAACACAATGGCCATTCGTAATGAAGCGGAGGCAGTTTCCAGTGAAACCATGTTACGCAATGACAATTAACAAGAGTCAAGGGCAGTCACTTACACATGTAGGCGTCTATCTGCCAACTCCCGTGTTCATCACGGACAACTTTATGTCGCGTCAGGGTTACAACCCCTAATGGTCTAAAGATACTTATGGTGGGAGATGAAGAAGGTGAATTCAAGGGTCGAACCCGTAATATTGTTTACAAGGAAACTTTCAACAACTTATTTTAATAATTATATTTCTGTTTGAGAACAACTCTTTGTTTAGACATATACATTCACAAAATTCAATCAAACCGAGATTTACTTCATACTTTCAACCAAACTTTGAAATCCATACTATCTAACAATCTAAGAACTAATATAAACCAAAGATTTCAACATAGACACACCAACTAATCCAAATGCATCCTCCTATTACAACACTAAACAAGTCAAAAATTCAAAATTCCCATATATGCCTATCAATCACAAATTTGGAAACAAGCACACTTAGTAAACCTTATTGAAGGGATTAGCCACTAAGTATCATTCATATACAAATTCAGCAAGGATGATAAATATAAAGCAATATATAATTACAACGATTTAAAACAAAATTAAAACTATAAAAAGTAAACTAACCATTCGATCATCCACTGGAAATTTGACATAAAACACAATTCCCAATTGAGGTTTCAAACAATTGTGCATCTCCAAGCATCCATCAACCCAATTCTGAGTACATGTTTTCATAAAAAAAAATCTCAAACAACTACCCCTTCATAAAATCAACATATGAGACCCCTTGCACAATCAACAAAGAAATACCAAATCCATAATAAACAGCACTTATTATAATTACCTGCATATAAATCCGCTATCCTTTCATAACAATTGATTCCACACTCTTAATTAAACTGATAATATGCTTTAATTTCAAAAGAATATTGTGAAATTGAATATCCCCAAATTTAGATAAAAACCCTAATTTAAATCGCCTATGTTCACTATAATGTGTGTTGACTACACTATGTGTGAGAGAAAAAGCACCAACTTTTTTATATCAAATAAATTAGGAAAGAAAAAAAAATACACCAATGAAATTAAGATTAAAAGATAATATTCATTTCTGATATAATAATAAAGATTTACATCATATTCATTATATCATCATCATTAAACAACAACTGATAATAACTTAAAACAACAAAAGATGAACCATGATGATGAAATACACAAAAAAAAACTCCAACAAACACCTAATCATAAACTTCAAGAATGGAGATGTGATTCTCCTTTTCGGTCAACCCTTGACGAAGCTCAAGCAAGAGGGCAGTAACCACCTCCAACCTCCTACGCAGGCTGACAAGATCCTCATGCTCACATTCATAGACATCACCAACAGACTCCTCTTCATCATGATTGAGAGACCATAACTCGCCAATCGATCGATTTTTGTTGGATTGTGGTTTGAAGTTGATCACGTCTTTCTCCAAGAAACCTTATAAAAACTTCGTCTTCCACATGCTCATAGAAATTTGAAAGCTTTGTGCAATTCTGCGTTCGAAACATTTTTAGTTCATTGAGTAGAGGGGTTTCATCAAGATCGGCCATTGATTGAATAATTAGGGCACAAGTATTTTTTTAGGTATAAAGTTAAGTATAAAAAACAACAACCTAATGAATAATTATAGATGAATCGAGATGGAAACCAATAGTCGTGAATCATGATTACAAAAATAAACTCATCAATTAATTTGCAGAGATGGTTTATTTTCCCATGCGAAAACATCAAATAGGTTTCATACATGAATTTAGTAATAACACATTCAACCCTTCAACTTATGATAATAACAACTTACAAAACAAAGTGGTACTTACAAAATATAAGATACATTCACAACTTACAATACAAATAATAAAAAATTTTACCAAAAATTATACTATAGTAAATTAGATAGAACAACAATGCTTCTTATTCCAATAAACAAAATAAAAACTCATATTCTTAAATTTTTAAATAACAAAGTATAATTATTTCCCTCACCATACTAAACTATAAATATGCATACACCCGACAAAACACACAACAATTATGTGATGAACTATTAAATTCAAACTCTGCAAATAACACGGGAACCATAACAAAAGACAAAAAAATAATTCATATTCTTAAAATTTTAAAGAACAAAGTATAAATATTTCACTTAGCATACTAAACTATAAATATGCATACATAAACTGAACCTTGAATCAAGAATCCATTCATAAACTTAATATATACATAATACATCCATACCATTTCCATTCAAATATGATAGATTAAACAAAAGTACATAAACCTAAACACAAAACAAACGGCCAAACAATCCTATTATTCATAATCCGATCCAAAAATCTGCGATAGGCCGTGCGTAGCACGGGTTCTGAATGCCTCGTTTTGTATAATATACACCAAATAATTAATTGCAATTCTCAATTTGAAAATATCTAATCGTGTAGTTGTTGTGGAATTGAGTTTACTATAAGCAATGTTTAAACCAGGTTCTTTAAATGATCCGGTTGAGTCGTCGATTCAACCGTCGGATCAAACCGATCCTATACATATGTATCTTTTTAATAACAATTTGATAGTTATGTGTCCAATTTCGATATTACATTCAACAGATAAAAATAAGATAACTCTGTTATATTATAGTTTTTTATTTTCATATCTACAATGCTAAAAAAATGTAAAAGCAATCGATCTATAATTATAGTTGACAATAGTTTTTTTGTTCTAGTTATGAAAAGAGATATTTTTATAGTGTTTTTAGAATCCTATCTTTATAAATAAACTTTTTAAATAAAACAAATATAATAGCGACATTAATTTATAACTTTAATTGTTGTTTCATCAAAACTAACCACATCATGTCATCACAATTTAAACTTTCCATTTTAACTATAAACTTTCCTGATAATTAATTAGGAAAAAAGCTATAAATTCATAACGTACTTTACATAAAAACTCATTATGCTCTCTCTACTTCATTTTATTGTTATTATAGATTCGCATTTTATTTGTTTAGTTTTATCCGTTTTAAATCGTCCATTTTATCCGTTTTCATTTTAATATATCCGTATAAAACAGATAAAACGGATAAAACCGCTTTGACATGGATAATAAAACGGTTTTAACGTTTTATCTGCTTTTTATCCGGACAGATTAAAATAAAACGGATAAAATGGACGATTTTTAAAAACGGATAAAAACGACGAAAATAACCGAATAAAATGAAAACGGTTATGTATAATGATATCGACCGGAAACAACATTAAGTATAATGACAATAAAAAAAGTTGAGAAAGCACAATGAGTTATTTTGATAAAGTACATTAAGCATTTATAGCTTTTTTACTAATTAATTAATATAGTTGTGGTTAAAATAAAAGCTAAGTGAAATTTTTATAGCCAATTAAGAGTATGATTTTAAATCTTTGAACTTTGTGAGAAAATTAAGTTTAGACATTTTCTTCTACTTTCCAAAATGCAACAAATATATCACATATTGACGCTAAGTTAGTGTAGTGGAATGGATCTAGTGTGGTGTGGCGTGCAAGGAAAAGCCTACTGGAACTGAAATACATATATTCCATAAAATGCTAAGGTCAGTCTTCAAACCATTTATCACAAATTCAAGGGGATTGTTATTCTTTTCGTGTTGAGTTTTAAAATGATTTCTAAACTTTTTCCGATTAATTTACAACGTACAAGTTCATGGCTATACCACTTCAGGTTGGTTTGCGTATTTTAAACTTGAATAGGTAATAGCTTCCATTTTTTATAAAATTATTCAAATACTCATTGAACATACTTTCTAATAAATTGTCAAAACAAATTATTATTTTTATCAAACTAGTTTTTAACTCCGTGCATACACGAGGTTTGTTAAATACGAATTTTCTATAAAATTATGTAAAATCTTGTATACTTATATACTTATAATACTCGTGCACACGGGTTTTACATAAAATTTTCATCGTGTATATATATTGATTAATATTTTGTATAAATTTTTGTTGGACGAAAAATTTCTTTATTTAATTGGTATGGTGTTGAGGTTAATGTTGTATAAATTCAAAGGGCAATTTCATATCTTCCCTTCTTAAATCTGAAAATTTCATATTTAAACAAATATGTTTCAACAATATTGTACATTATGCGTTCAAATGTTGTACTATAAGTATATGAAATTAACCATGAAAGCAGGGACAAATATGAATTTTTTCATAAATTCAACTATTTAATATCATGTTCTAGATATTATTCGTGTTTAATAACACGTAATGACCCTTGAATAAATATGTGTCGTATCTATATGTACAATCCCATGTATTTATTTTCATCTCATAGTAACCCGTGGGGCTATGCTTTCATTTTGATATTTATATTCTTGTTAATAATAATTTAGCGGAGTATTTAATTTTAAACTTGTGTACATGCGGGCTAAACTTAAAAAGAGAATAACACGAGTCGTTATTTAACGCGACAAGAAAAACATAAGTACTTTTCGACACCCTTATTTAATCTCATAAAGAGGAATAACATGAGTCGCCAGATATGTATAATCTCATGTATTCATTTACATATCACAGAACTTTGCTTTGATATATATAATTTCGCGCATGCACATTATATTAATATATAATGATAATAATATTTATTAATAACAACATATATGTTGTTTTTAAAATAATAAATATATATATATATATATATATATATATATATATATATATATATATATATATATATATATATATATATATATATATATATAATTTAGGTTATTAAAAAAAGTGATAATTTTACATAAGTCCATATAATCTATTTTAAATTTAACAACTAAAGTTTATTAATTACTTTTTTTTCTTTTGCAAAATCGACGCATTAGCTTTTATACATATTTTATTTGACGGATGAAATTTAGATATGTTTGACTAAATTGAAACCAAATTTGACTTTTATTGGCCAATAGGAATTCTTTATTTTGCCTATTGGCAAAATCGAGCTATTCCATTGGTCAAATTGAAGCTCTCCAAAGATTTAATTTCTTGTTTTGTATGTTTTCTTATTATATAAGAGATCACATTTCAAAGCCCGTCCGATAAACGAGCTAGTGTCGTGAAATTCAAACAATATAAAACCATGTGTTTTGGCTATATAAGATACTTATAAAAATGCATAAAAAGGAGCAAGTAACTCGAGAGAGAGGAGAAGGAAAAAAAAACTTGAATGATCATTTAGTTAAGAAAACGTTGTAAACTAAGAAATACATATGTAGAAGTGTGTGCGACACTTCCTTAGGGTGGAGGGTATGGTTGAGGGTTTTCCTTCGTCACATCAGAGACACATTAGCTTTCTTCTCTCTTCAAAATATTTTTTTTCAACTTTCTCTCAACCACTACAACACCTTCTCTCTCTTCTATTAATTCTTTTATATTTTTTCTCATTCAAAATGCCCAATAAACACAAATACTCACTCACAACATAATAAAATATTTTTCTCTCTCTCTAAAACATTTCTCTCTCTTATAATCTCTCGGGACTTAACTCCCGTGTGCAAAAAAAATTGTATGTTACCGAATGGTAGGTATGGTGGTCCCGCAGAGAAAGAAGAAATTTTTTGATTCTTTTGAGTTTCCCGAGTTCCACACCTTACACACTTATATATAACATTGTATGTTTTGTTAATATAATTACCATCATTGTCAACTAAAAACACGTAAGTCTTTCTTGCTTTTGACCCTTTAAACATCAGCATATAGTTGACCGTGGGAGTGAATCGGGCATTGCAAAGGAAAAAAAAAGTCCATGTAAACAATTATAAATAATAGTAACATAAGATTTTTGAACTAAGAAAACTCAAATATGAATATGCACAACAAAATACAGTAAACCTTGTATTTAAAGCCTATAAAAACCTTCTTTGTAAACCACATTTGAAGTGTAATTTGTGTACTTTACATCTTTGTTGCAATTTCTTGCACTTCAAATTTCCTTCAATAATTGGACATACCCGAGCACAAAAAGCTTTGTAGGCATGCAAATGATTCAAACTTTTGAGTAATGACTATTATGATACAAACCAAATATCATCAAAATTGAACATTGTGCATTATTTGAGCCAAGTTACTTGAAAGGATCATCTCCTTATAAAAATTGGCACAATGGTCCTCCCATAAGCTTTACAAGGAATATCAAGAGAAGGCACACTGAACCAAACAATATAAGTTTTTGTTATCAAAACTAAACAATGAGAATCTTATATTTTTAAATGAGTATCACTTTTCACAAAACCACAAGGGGTGATCTAACGGTAAGGGTGCAGTCTAAAGGACGAAAGTACCTAAAAGCCCTGGGTTTGGATTGTGGGAGAAATTATCTCCTCTTGTGGCCACGAAGATTCACTTTTCTTGACTACGAGCTATTCTAAAAGGTAGCCTAAAAAAAAAAAAAAAAAAAAAAAAAAAAAAAAACCCTCTAATTTAGTTTACATAATAAGAAGAAATATTAACCGCACATTTCAAATGAGGTGGAAAATATAAGAGGAGATGATCTATTTTTTCGATGCATCCAAATGTGTTATAGTTTCTTCTCATATTTTTCATTTTAATTTTATTTCTCGGTTAATCCATACTCATGGATCAAATGCATAAAATAATACAGTTTCGCTAAAACAAAGGGTCAACTATGAGGAGTAGGTAGAAGTTTGCCAAAAGTGTACTAATTATGCCTACAACCTCCTTAAATTACCTTAACAAAAGTTCAGATTATAGGTATCATAGTGATAACTACAAGGGTTATATATCGATAGGTTCCAACTTTCCAACTTTGTTTCGCCAAGTTACCTAACTATTTTTTGTTCAATCAGTGTATTGGATTACACGGGATTGACATTCAGGTTATCTTGAACTTCAAAATAAGTTCATTCGGTTCTTGAATGATTAAATTGACGAAAAAACCCTTCTTTTCATTTTAGTTAAGTACATAAATGGTCCCTCTGGTTCGCCTGGTGTTACGAATTCAGTCCAATTTTCACTTTTGTTACGTTTTCATAAGTTTTCGTCCGTGGTTATAAATTTTCGCCCATTTTCTTCCGTTTTTATACATTTTCTTACGTTTTTATCCGTTTTCTTACGTTTTTATGCGTTTTTATACGTTTTCAATTACAAAATCCCAAGTAATGCCCGAAACCGTTATGTAAAATCATTTATAAAAGAAAGCGACACACTCTCTTTTAAACGTTATGTGTTTCACCTATTAAATGACCAAACACACCCTAACTACTAACAAAACGCACTCTGATCGGTGGAAATCCACAAACACCCCCTTTATACACTTATCAAATAAGCAAAAAATAAGCTAAGAAATAAGTTGAAAAATAAGTTCGAGTAAACATGCAAAAGAAGTAAGCTGGAAAACAAGCAAACAAACAGACGCCCCTCGTGGGTGAACCGAATCTCAATTAAACATTCACACCATATGTGAGTTCTTTAGTTGACCGAGAGCACACAAAACACCCTATGTGGATTGATTGTTTAACCGAGAGTAACACAACAAAGACTCACACCCTTGTGTGTGTCTCGTTAGCCAAACAAAAACCAAACAACCCTATTGGTGTTTCGACGACGATTTCACAAAACAAAACAAACACACTCGACACCTTTAACGTATAAAAATGGATCGAGACGAGGAAAAACGGATGAAAACGGATAAAAACGTAAGAAAATGTATAAAATGGAAGAAAACGGCCGAAAACGTATAAAAACGGACAAAAACACATAAAAGGGACAAAAACGTATAAACACAGACGAAAACTTATGAAAACTTACGAAAACGTAACAAAAATGAAAAATGGACTGAATCCGTAACACCGAGGAAACCGTAGGGACCATTTATGTACTTAACAAAAATGAAAAGAAGGGTATTTTCGTCAATAGTAACCTGATTGAACACACTTTTGAAGTTCAGTAACCTGAATGTCAACCCCGTGTAGTCCAATACCCCGTTTGAACAAAAAATAGTTGGGTAACTTGTAGAACAAAGTTGAAAAGTTGGCAGTAACCTATCGATATAAAACCCTAACTACAATTATAATAGCGAAGCACTTTCTTTTCCTGAAAAATTGCTTTCCAGCAAAAACCTCGCATAGAAATAGTCAATAAAAAAGCTTATTTCGCTAAATGAAATTGCAATCCTAACTTTCATAATCGTTTGTTATAAATTCTAAACATGGGATTACAAAACTACAATGGCAATTTGATTGGTTTCTATCAATATAGCCAGTACTTGTTGAATATTTTACACTGCATTTTGATTAATTTCCGTTACTATTATGATGATTCGGAAATGACGGAAAAAGAGAGGAAAAAACATGTTTGATGAGACAAGACAAACCACTCACTCTAACGCTTTCCAGGGACTCATCATCACATCACACTCAATTCCATCTGCACAATCCATCACTAACTTCCAAACACCTCATTTGTCCAAAATATTACATCTTGTATGCAACAATAGAAACTCCGAGTGTGGACAAATTCAAATCAGCCCTTTAACGAAAATTTTACTTTATCAACGTCACTGGTTCGCAATAAATTTGTTTCTTTATGTAAAAGATAATTTACTTGGTAAAAAATAGATGAGTTAATGTCCAGCGACTAAAATTTAAAATTGTTAAGTTAAACAAAAACTATAAGAGCACAAGGTATGAGGTGCTATCGTGCCAAATGCATGTTATTCGTGTGCCAACCATACCGGAGCATCGTGCCATTCGTGAGCCAAACGTTTTGAGCCAATGCAATGGCTCAAGCCATTTGCATTCTTGTGTATTTTTTTTTCTTTCTTTTTGTGTATTGTGTGAGTAGAAGTATTTTAAGTGGGACCCAATAACATGTTAGTGGTGTGTTATAAGGAATGGTGTTTTAGTTATTGGTGTGTTATTGGGAGGTGTATGATATGGCCGACGCCAAGATACTTCCTCCCATACCTTTTGCTCTTAGAAATGTGATTTTTGGACTTCTAAATCAAAATAACTAAATGCGGGCATTTGTCTGTCAATAAAATGATCCTCAGGATTTAATACGGCCACATAGCCACTCCTGCGTGGTAATCACTTGAGCAGAAAAAAAGTAAGCGGTGTCGACATAATATAAGTGTACAAATAATCTTCCATTTGAAACCACAAAGAGGTCTGTCTTCCCGTACTCCCCAACTCCCAATCCAAAGCTAGTAATTTACATCCGTGTCTTGATAAACAAAGTCACTTCCCTTTATGCTCGTAAGTTTCACAAGTAATGTTACTTCGTCTTAAAAATATTTTTAGATGACATTTGACAAACATTTATACTGTTGTTAAATTTTAACACCGGACACTAATGTTAAGAATCTATATAATTTTGCTTTTAGGAAGACGATTAAGACACTACCATTTTGAGTTTTTGACCATATCAAGAAACCGTTACTTTAAAAACGTAAAAAAGTTCAAATCATTACTTGGCATCCATTTACAAAAGGGTCCACTACCTGACCATCTCCTTTTGAACGATCAAGTCCATGGTAAAGGTGTAGGCGTGTAGCATACTACAAAACCTAACGTATGCTTCTGATGTTCATCTCAAGCATTGTAGTAGAGAACAACCTCTGTGGACCACATTAGTCTTCTTAAAAGCACTATACCAAGTTTCATCTGCTTTCTAAGTTGCTAACCTTCAGGAGCCTTGGAGCAAGCCTGAAACGATCTCTAACAAGCATCACCGTCTAACATCTGCCAACAAATTAAAAACAAAAATTAATATTTCCAAAATAAATGCCAGATAAGTTGGGTCAAAACGAGTAAGTGTTTGTGTGACCCACAAACAATTTTTGCCACTTCCTATAAGAAATTAATAATCAATGCCATATCAATATGATTATGAAATAGTTCTCTCTCGATGACAAACCAGTTTCTTGAATGAAGTTACATAGGCTATATTATGCACTAAAATTACATTTTCAATGACTTTTGACCCATTCAGCTCATTTGACATGTTTCCATTTTTGCCATATTCATAGAGATCAAACCTAACCAAAACACACATTCATAGCTAAATGCGTAAATAGATTGTAACTACCACTTATAGTAAACACATTTGTAGTAGCAAAGCTATCAAACCTAACCCAGACACACATTCATAGCTAAATCCATAAATAGAACAGTAATTACCACTTCTAGTAAACACATTTGTAGTAGCAAAGCTATCAAACCTAACCCAGACACACACATTCATAGCTAAATCCATAAAAAGGAAAGTAATTACCACTTCTAGCAAACACATTTGTATTAGCAAAGCTAAAATTATGGATTACTTGAGGTTTCAGTTCTTCTTTAGGAACAAATTTCGCAACTCCTCGTTAGATTTTGGCTTCTCCTCTCCACCTTCAGCTGTTACTGATGCTGTCGGCTTGCTCAGTATAGACCAACCTAGGGCTCTAACAGTTCTAGGAACAGCAAAAGTGTTTCTCCCCTTAAGCTCAACTTTTCCATGTCCTCGGTCTTCGCCTTGGCCTGCCATTACACCAATACGTAATGATGTATTGTTAGACATAACCAAATCATAAATGAAACTACATTTCCATGATAAAAAGCTACATTGGTTCATACAAAATTCGCAAAACACTTGAGGCGATCAGCCCACCAAGAAAATAACTTCACACATGACAAGGTACAATTAAAAAAAAGGTAAATGGTACAACACAACATAGCAATTGCTTCTGGTGTTCGAAGTAATTTTCTGGTGTGCAAATCATATCCATTCTAGAAACTTGCAAATAATAGAACTAGGAAAAAAATAAATCAGTACCTAATGATAGTTATCTACATGATGAAACCATAGAAACTCAAGTAACAACCAAGTGAATTATCTTAACAGATAACCTACATACTAGAATCCTACACACTCGTTGTTCCAGCTGATTAAATGATCCAGATCTCTCTCTAAATGGTTTAAAGCAACTTTGGCGGTAGTTAACTTGTTAAAAAGATCTAGGCATTTGATTTTCTGGCATAGTTTGAAATCATAAAATATTCAGACTAATTGAAGTCATTTTGATCAACTGTGATATAAAGCTATAAATGAGTGGGTCTCGAGAAGGGGAGAGAGAAAAACACCATAAAAAAGAGAGAAAAGAACCAAAGGGGTTTTCCATCAGAGTCATGCTAACAAGACGAAATTCCACATCACTTTGTTAACCCTAACAAAACTAGAAAACTGATTAACCTTTCTATTTGGTAGTTCCATTCTCCATTTATGCTCACAGTAAAATCAATAATGAGACCCATGAAAATGTAAATGACGAATAATAAATGATCAAATGCAGGAATACTACAAGTCTTTTCAATATAAAGATAATAAAGTTAAAAACAATATGAACGGATCCTAAATACTTCCTAACAGTTCATTCTCAAGATAGGATATATAATTTTTCAAAATATTGGTTAAAACTATAGTCCTTGCCCAAAACAAGGCAGCTAACGAAACACTGCATTCACTAACACAGGCTTCGCTAAAATTGCGCAACACGAGTTGAACACCAATATCATATTATAAGCACATTCTACGTGGAATTATATAAAAATGGTGGAACTCCCAAGACAGGATGACATAGCATGATGGGCAAACATTCAACTAGACAATGCCTTATGGGTAACAATTTCATCTACTAAAATAGATCTGCATTAGATGTATATATCTTGATAGCACAAGCATTGCTAACGACATGTTTTCTTTACAGCATGCAAGCATGCCTATATCTCACTATGTCACTAACAAGATGTTTACAATCAGCTCTTTGCTATAATCCTTAATCTTATCTCCATTTCCACTTATGTTCAATTGATAAGTTACTTATCAATAATAATATTCTCACTATGGCTACTAAATCATAGCCAAAAGGACCTAATAACAGAAAACAAGCAAGCCAACCTCCATTTCCATTGCTATAATCCTTAATCTTATCTCCATTTCCACTTATGTTCAATTGATAAGTTACTTATCAATAATAATATTCTCACTATGGCTACTAAATCATAGCCAAAAGGACCTAATAACAGAAAACAAGCAAGCCAACCTCCCCAAAGGGAAGTGTTTTACCCGGTTTGAGTGTGTTTATGGTGGGCTCAAGGCTCAAGCCCCGCGGATTAGTGGCCAAAAGGTCAGAAACCATGGTTACCCGAAAACAAAGAAAGAAAACAAGCCCTTGACCATTAGAATTTGACTGTAAAATGATACTAACCTATCTTTAAAAACTTAGAATATCATAATGAGAGAAAACAAATCCCTTTTGACTGAAAAATTAGGCATTGCCAATAGTAAAACCACTTCAACAAAAGATACTTTTAAACGGTCAAATAAGGGCCTGTCAGTACCCATGACCACTGACGTAATAGACTTGGCTAGTGGCGTGTTTGCTCCACCATTAGCACATCTATTGATGTAAGCAGTGGTGTGTTAGTCCCACTGTTTAGCCAAATCTGAAACATACACAGGTGCGTACTGAATTATAAATACTCAATATTCAAACAGGGAAGCATTGACACATACACACATACAGACAATCACACACACAGTAAGTATGCCCTGACCTTTTTCTGTTGAAGCTTTATGTCCGGCCGAACCCTTTCTTTTGCCTTTAGGATTTGAACGAGCAATGCTTAACTTCCTCCCAAGAAGCATTTGCTTATTTTTGGCAACTGCTGCCTCAAGGTGTGTATCATCAGAGAAGTCCACATATGCTAATCCCTATATAAGAAGTCAAAGTGTTAAAAACAATCGAATTAATATTACATATAATGTGGTGTTTTGGCAAGTACGATATTCAAGGGAAAACAATTAATGAGAAATTGTCTCTTATTAAACCCCGAGATTCCAACACTGTTAGTGTCTTGCTGTAGGCTTAAAAATAACCCCACCAAACTTTAACACGTACAGATTGGGAGGCATTGAAAACTTGTATTAGTATTTTCAGCAATAAAATGTCGGTTTTTAAAATCAGCTCAGAATTGTTTACATGTCAACTGATGAATATTTTTCTATTTATAATGCACATGAATGATGGGATAAACATGAGTTGCATAAACCCTATTTACAATTTATAGAAAGATACAGCTAAACTCAAACTATAATGTGCTCTTAAAAAGCCTATATGGCTAACCACGCAGAGAGTAGTTTTGCAACGTTAAACTAAGTGGAGAAAGAGAGACGAAACTGCAAGAATAATTTCCTTTCATTGAAACTAATATAACTCTGAAAAATTTCAGCAATATCCCAGATATAAGCTAATCAATCCGGCCACTAAATGGCAACTGACGAAAGAGTAATACTTGATGGAATCATGGTTTTGTGTAATTATTTCAAGCACGTTACAGTGCCAAACAATGTACAAAAGAAATGAGCGGTAGAGAGTTGTTCTTATTCTTATCCTTATTTTCTTCTCAGTTCTTACTTGATCCTTACTCAGAGTCCGTGTGTGTGTATATATAGACATACACACATACATATATTTATGTATATATACTAGTAGGGTACCAGCACTGTACTGCAGGGGTATGAGGTGGCAGTGACCGACAATAACTGAAGCGGGATGTGTTGTTGCATGTATGTTATCTTTTTTTGCTGTAAAATCTGATTACTTTTTTTAAATTTTAACGGCATAAAAACAGATTACTAGACTACTTACGCATGTAGTGTAAATCGTCATTATAAGGAAAATACTAAAGAAATATACCTAAAAATAATATAAATCATAGATTGATGGTCATAGTTAAGGAGAGGGGGAAAAAATGTATAAAATGGAAATGATAGTTCGTAAATAGGGTTAGAAGAGTAGCTTTTGATGGTATCCATACACAAATACACAATATTATTGCTTTTGAGATTCCATGTGTTAGTAGGCGATTCGATTTTGTTAAAAGGGTTATAACAGTAATCGTGTTACTTCGAATTAAGGGAGGGAGGGAGGAAGGGAGAGAATTATACCTTTGATTTTTTAGTAAATTTGTCCAACAATATCCGGATAGCAACAACACCACCAACATCACTGAAGAAACTACGTAAGTCGTCAGAATTTGCCTGCAGATGTCACAAGTATCTCAGTAAGCTCTAGAAAAAATTTGATTATGGTTCAGAACACATTAATGTTAAAACAGTGCAAAAAGAAACTTTACCTTCAGATTGAGATTTGATATAAAGGCAGTGCATTCATCACTGTATATCTTGGATTTATCAGGTATGGCGTCTTTGGTTTTTGTGTTGTCTTCACCATGAGGAGTGTCTTTTAGAGCAACAGTGGTTTCCGCATTATTTGCTTTAACTGGACTCTTAGAATGAGTATTATCCTTTTTATGCTTTGTGGCATCTTTTTGCCGCTTTGCTGGTGACTCTTCATTAGGTAGTTCTTCCGAGCAGACTTTCTTTTCACCTTTTTTTTTCTTGGGAGCATCCTCATGATTTGTTGACGAAGCAATCGCTTTGCTCTCTTGCTGCAATCTAAAAAGCTGTAGCTCCCCAGCGAGGAGTTACCTGGAAATAAGAACGTGTGCATCAGAAAACAAGATCCACCAGAGATCCAAAATAGTATTTCACAGAAAAACATAATTATATATGAGAGAAAATTTCAGGTTATCAGGCAATGAAGATAATAAATAAAATAACAGCACCACAGCAATGAGATATAACTTTCTTATAAACTGTTGAGGCATTGCTTTGGCCACCAAACTAAGACACTTAAAATTTGATAATTCAGACAATTACCAAATCCTTTATATTGCTGGTGGTAAATAAAGGCATACAATAAGCAAAACAGCAGTTACCACGTCTTCATATCAGTTACATGTGAGACTTATCAATCACTTGAATTGGTTCAGGTGAATCACATACCGGCATTGAATGGTTGAACATGTTTCATTTAATTACTAGTAACGTTGATATAAGTACTAGTGTCAAGAATACACATTGTCACGTGAAGTGTTGTCAAAGCCTATGTGCCACGATAAAAGTAAGTATTCCAAAAGTGTCAATTTACAATGTAGCAGTTCATACGTTTGAAACACTGCTAGCATTTATAAGATATTAAAATATTAGCATACAATGTTACAGTTGCCAAAACAATAAAAGTTACCTTCTGTGAAGCATGATCAAAATCTTCCAGTGAACCAAACTCCCTCTCAAACTGTATCCATGAGTTGATTATGTCCTAAATGAAATTGTTGTTAGGATACAATGCCACATTGTAGAAACTGAAAGGACCTAAATACTCTCTAGCACACCATAAAAATAGAATGGCATTGCACTTTGATATACTCTCCTCGTAAAACATCCCCCAAACTAATTAGGTATTCAAGAAAGCTAAAAAAGTTTCAATAATGTATTAAATAGTCAGTTGGTAGCTTCCCAACAGAATACTTGATCAAAAATAATCTCGTTTTAAGTGTCACCAAGCCTGATATGGGATCTCTAGATACAAACAAGATATCCCTATGAGTTTTCGATAAAAAAATTCCACCACTTGACCCACAAATGGTCTAGTGGTAAGGCACTTGACTTCCTCACAAGAGGTCAAAGGTTCGAACCTCAATAAGTACACATCTGGGGGTGGCCAAGGAAGGGCCAGAAACTGTCTTGGGGATACCCCTAGGTTAGCCACACATCTGAGTCAAAAAACTCGCCCTCCTTGAGTAAACTAAACAGAGAACCTCATTTTGTTACCCGCTTTACTTGACACACAAAAGTAGTATATTTAGTTTGGTATAGCACAACCTCTAGCTACATTCCTTGCCTCTCAACTTTGATAACAATAAACTGATGTAGATATGTTCATATGCTATATGGGACGATTCCATTTCTCATTTTCCTTATCAATCTAACTTTGCCACATGCATTTACCACATAGTGTCCTTATATATATTTGGTCACAAACGGACAACTTGGCCTCAACTTTTGTTAGAAGGTCAGCTACAAAAAGAACTAAAATAAAAAAGACGCGACACTAAATGTACCTCAGAACCTGTTCCAGAAAACCTTTTAGTATAGCATCGCTTATATAAAGATCTTGCTTCCTTTATGTGCCCCGTCTCAATTTCCATCGAAATATAAGCTTGCCAGGCTTCTAACATAGACCCACTAAGGATAACACATTTCCAGAAACATAAGTAACATGTAATAGCATAACAAGAAAAAAGTTTGTACATGGGCAAAGAAAATCTGTGAACCTGTTCTTAAGCAAGCTTTCCCATACTCCACGAGCTGCAGTTATATCTTTTCCAATATTGACCTCCAGACGGGCCCAGTAGCTATGTATTTGTAGCAATCTGTGTGTGTTCTCTAACTGTGGCTGCAAATAATCACACGCCCTCTGGAATAGAGCATAAACTATCATAAATTAACAGTCATTACGATAATAGTTATAAACTGATAAAAGATGACCATGAAGGTAGTCAAATAAGTAGTTAACAACTGAAGTAAAAAAGAATAAAACGAATCAAGATACACCTTTTGAGTTTACATGTCTTGTCTGTGAGAAATATCAAATGACTACAAGGAGTGAAAAACTGTAAGACAATATTTGGAACCTTATTTGATTTCCCATCTTCTTAGGCATTACATACTATAAACCAGTAGTACAAATTCCACTCCTTAGAGAACATGAAAAATATAGTTGCCATAAAAGGAGAAAATTGCTAATGCACCATCCCAAATTTATTGTCATCTAGGACTTGGATAAATTTTGAAATCCAGATATCTCTATGAGAGCAAGGCTATTAGTGAGACATTAGAAGCAAAAATTAAAACAATCATTTTACCGTAAAGTATACATTCCTATTATCTCTAAAAAGTTTTTGAAGCAAAAGAACCGTTCAATGACCTATATATGATTATAAAACAAGCAAAGGGAGATCTGCCACAAACACATGAAACAATGCTATGTAGTAAGAGAAAGGTATTGTAAATCATGTGTATTAGATTAGATGCGACTCTTTTAAACTAAAGGTTAAGAAACACGTATCATTATCAAAAAGAAAAACAGGAAGATTACCACAAGGTACAAAACCTTAACAAAATTTAGCAATAAAAAAGAAATTACGGTATTTTGAACATTATTTATGAGTACAAGACAAACCTGAAAAGTATCCCTTATCAGAGAAATATCTAAGCCATCATCCAGTTCTTTGGCAAACATGAGTCTCCTCCTCAGGCCATCAACTCTAGTGAGATATATGTCTACATACTGAAAATTAAGTCCAATTGTAAGTAAAGAGCATGCATTATAATATCTTAATTGTATTTGACAAATGCAAAGCTATCAGGGATCACAACTTATATAGCATGTCATGAATAACGCATTAGAATATGATTCTTTAAGGCATTAGAATACAAACTCCATAGTTTAAGACCAAAGGAATAAGCATGTTAACATGTATGTTATATGTAGTGAACCTCTTTTAGTTAACAAGAGGCACAAAAGCTCTTAAATGAGTATATTGTTTACACAGAATTTACACTAGTCCCAAACAAATACTGGTAAAACTTCGACATCATCATAGTTAAGTGCAAGGGTTCACAAGTACCAGACTTTGAACATCTGAACTCACTTCGGATACAACTACTCAATCCTCCTCAAATCATGGCTTGTTTAATAATTGTGCATAAATATTGGCAGCAAAATATCAGCTTTAATCATAATAAATGCTTAATTATAGCACATAAAGTTGCCGTATTTGTATCAAACAGAGAATTTTGTTTTACCTCATCTAAGGTAGAGAATT
>OU343222.1:90598606-90841856 GCA_910596185.1 Chrysanthemum makinoi | reverse complement strand
TTTAATTCTAGATTGAGATCTTCTCGGGAAACTTAAGACCCTTGGACTGTGGTCCATTCACCATTACCAAAGTGTTTCCATGGGAACCGTCCGAATTATCTCAAATAGACGGTCCCAACTTCAAAGTGAATGGACATAGGTTGGAAGCATATTTGGGAGAGGACATCCTCATGTGGTTGTCCCAGATCTACAAACTTTCCCCACGAACCAATAATGCGGGATCGAGTCAAGCTAGCGACTTCGGGAATCAAAACAATAGCCCACCATATGGGTTTTCACCCATATTTCTGACTTCTTTCTACTTTCTACCACCCTAGTGTGGGGGGGGGGGTTTCCCCACATGTTGTGTATATAAGTAAGTTTCAAAAAAAATATTCTTCTAAATAAGGCCGTAGTATTTCCCTTTTACGTTCTTTGTTTTGGCATAACAGCCGGTACTTTGAATATTGAGGGCAATATTCATTTCTAAGTATGGGGGGGAATCTCACGAATTTTATCACGTAATTATCCCACCCAATTCCCCCGTTTTTGGCCAAAATTTTTTTTGGAGTAAGTGTTCTACACTTTCTCAATTGGTTATCAGTCCGCCTTGTCTAATAAACAAAAGGGGGGGGGGGGGTTGCCCCACATGTTGTGTATATATTAGTAAAAAAAAAAAAAAAAACTCTCTTTCTATATGGCGTAGTATTTCCCTTTACGTTCTTTGTTTCGGCATAACCCACGGTGCTTTGAATATTGAGGGGCAATATTCATTTCTAAGTGTGGGGGGGAATTCTCACGAATTTCATCATGTAATTATCCCACCCAATTCCCCCGTTTTTGGCCAAAATTTTTTTTGGAGTAAGTGTTCTACACTTTCTCAATTGGTTATCGAGTCCGCCTTGTCTAATAAACAAAGGATTGCTAATCCAGGAGCAAACGGCTCTGTAAGATTTATCAAATCCGTTGACGGCTTGCAATTTGCCCAAAATTGTATGGTTTCACTCACCATATCCTAAAAAGTGAAGATTTGGCTAGCCCGAAGTTTATGGCTTGTGGTAAGGCAGGGAAAACCATAATTGGTAATCGACTCACCAAAGATAATATTGATAATTTATCTAAGAGTTGGCTAGTCCCGAGCAAACGGCTTCTGGTAAAGACAAATCAAATCCGTTGGAAGCTGGTGGTTTGCTTAAAATCACATGGTTATCGGTGTAACAATAATTCTTACTTGAACTGAAACATTTGGCTACTCCAGAAGTAATGGCTTTTGGGAAAGAGATTCAAAACCATAAGTTTTCTCAAAAATATGCTAGGACTAGCAATAGTTTAGTGTGGGGGATTGATGAGTGTGTAAATACTCATCATTTTTGGGTAAATCTGAACTGCAAAACGTCTAAAAATGCTCACAAATGCATCAAAATACTGAAAATATTCCAAAATTGCATTTTATATGTTTCAGATGCAAAATGTTTAAAAACAAATGAAAAATGAGCAAAGTTTGCATAATTGGCAGTTTCAGTCCCCCAAGTTTCAAAGATTGTCAAAAATAGTCCCTGAGCCTTAATTTCAAAAGAAAGATCACCAAAGGTCCTTTTTAAATCATAACTTGTCAAAATTAGTCATTTGGTGAAAAATATAAAAAGTTTGAGAAAATTACAAGTTTGGTCCTCCAACTTTGAAATTTGGCAAAAATGGCCCTGGAAATTTGAAAATGGCAAGTTTGGTCCTTGTACTTTTTGAGATTGTCACTTTTAGTCCTTGGAGCAACTTTTCAAAATGGCAGCTTTGGTCCTTGCATTTTTCAGAAATTACAAAAGAGTCCTTGTCATTAATAGCCTAACCATTGGACCCTTGTCACAACCATTTGGACCCCTGCCTTTTAGCCTTTGGACCCCCTGTCAATACCATTTTGAACCCCCCTTGCAATATTAAAAACAACCCAACCCGCCAAAGTCTCACCCCCTCCAACTGCTGCTTCCCTGCATGCCTGCAACTCACTCAACTCCCATCCCCACTCATATCTTGTTCCCCCCTCCTCCACCTCAATCCAAATATCATTAATTTCCCTCCCCCTCATCTCACTCAACCTCAACTGCTAAAAACCCATTTCCCGCCAAAATTGGATTCAATGGTCAAGATCAGTTTTATCAATCCAATGGCTGAGAAACATGCTGGGATATATTCAAAGAGAGAGAGACACTTGGAGTATAAAAAAAGCAAAGGAGGAGAAGAGGGAGTCTTGTAATTTTTAATTTCTCTAAATGTCGTTTTTTAACTTAAAGTCTTTAACTTAGTGTAAAACCTGTTGTATTTTGTTTCTTTGTATCAAACTAAGTGTATTGTATCATTATAAAATATTTCCAGTTATAAATTCAAGTTATGTTAAGAATTCATGTTTAAAGCTTACTGTTGAAAGTTTCCATTTCAATTTCTCATACAAAAGCTTCACATAACTTGTTTCTCAGCTCTAATAAGCTTATACAAGCTTCTCATAGCTTTTTGTAAGCTCAAGTTTAAGTTTCAATTCATTTTGGATATTGGTAAACAAAAGTCAAAATGGGCAAAAATGATGCAGATGTGGTCAATAGGTGAAGCAGTGCTTGATTTGGGTTGATTTGGAATCCAGTGGGTTGATATAATTAGGTTAGTGTTCATTGGTTTCAGTTTCAAGCCATAGTGGCTAAGGACCATGTGTAAGTGATTTTAAAGGTCTCTTTGCATTACCTTCATTTGTAGTGAAAACTGGTTCAAATCTGTTTAATAAGCTGTATTTAGGATATATAGATGTAGCTTGATCATTAACACAAGTTTGCTCAGTGTTTGTATGATTTAAAATTGCAAAACAGTCAATTAAAGGTGTGTTTGGAATTACTGATATAGCTGTGTGTCAGGGCTTGTTGTGTATAACTCTTGTTGTTTTAAGTTTACTTAGCTCATATTAACTCATATTTGTCATAATCTTGAGCCTGCACACCTTTAAAGTCAATATGCATCTCAAATTGTCTTAAACTGCTAACTGTTGGAGTTTTTGAGAATCAAAGTCTTGAATTGTGTTTAAAATACATAGATAAAGGTTGCTTTAGTGTCATTTCATCATATAACACCTAGATCAGTCCTTACATTTGAATCAAAGTTCAAAAAAGTCAGAGTTTCATTTTCACTTCAAAAGTAAAAAAAAAACCTGAAAAGCCTGTTTTGAGCCAACTGAGGTGAATTTTCTTGGATTCATTACTGGGCCAAATTATGTGAATCTTGTTGTTTTAAAAAGTTCAACTGGTCTATTTTGTGATTAGCATTTTTATACATTTTTGTGAATTTTTTTAAAGCTCAAACTGCTTGTCTTTTAGGTCTCATCTGCCCTGTTCACCAAATCTCAGCTTAAGCTGAGCTCTCACAGTTTTGTGCAGGTCTGCACATAGCTCATTTGAGCTTGTTCAAGGCTATAATTTGGCTCATAAGTAGTTGGATAGGTCTAGTGTAGGTTCCAAGTTTTGTTTTGATTTCTAGCTTATTTGAGTGCTTATTTTGTAGCTGCAAAACTGACCTGAAAACTGTTTTAGCTAATAATCTCATAACATCAAATCTTGGTACCTTGCAATTCAGTGGCTATGGCTTGTTGTTTTTAGTTTCATTTGGGTTATTATAGCATATTAGGACTTCTGTAATCAGTTGGTGGCATTTGGTGCTTATTTGGCTTATTCAAGTGCTTATTTATAAGCCCTTGGCTTAGCAGTTCCATATTCTTACAAACAACCACCTGTTTTTCCATTTTTCTTAGATTCCTTATATTATTTTAAGCTTATCTTGAATTTTTCAGATTTTTCTAGGTTAGTTTGCTATTTTTCTTGATTTAATTAGTTTTAAGCCTTTTAAATAGCATTTAATACAATTAATTAAGAAAAGTTTCAAAAAAATAATTTTTCATTTTTCTTAAGTTAAGATAAATATAAAAAGACAAAAAAATATTTTTCTAGATTTTTCTTGGTTAAATTTGTATTTTTAAATAATTTAATTAGTTTTTAATAGTTTTTAATTCCTAGAAAATCCAAAAATAATCAGAAAAATACAAAAATAGTTTTGAAAATTCTATTTTGATATTTTAGATTTTTCTAAGTCATAATTTTATTTTTCTAGCTTTATTTCCTATTTTCTTGTATTTTAGGCTATTATTTAATAGTTAAAAATAGTTTTTAATTAATTAAATAGTTATAGAATTAATTTTCTTTTTCTATAAATTTTCTTTTGTCATTAGGTTTGTAAAAATGTCATTTTCATATTTTTAGGTCTTTTATTTCTTAGATCTCACGTTTTTTTATTTGTACGTTACGTAGTTTTTAATTTAAACGTAAGTTTTAGATTTTAAACGTTAATCAATTTCAAAAATAGTGATAGCGTTTATTTAATATTTTTTATCTTTTTAAATTTCTTTTAATTTGCATTTAAGCCTCTGTAATTTGTTGGCTTTTTCTGTAGTTATAATCATAATTCAAATCCTTCTTTTCCCGTTCAAATCTCTCGATCACTATACGTTAGGTGATCCATTGCATAGCTCGCTGGGACATAACGACCCGGGGAAACCCTATACTCCTCAGATCTTCATTGCATTCGTGCTTAGGCAGTTTTAAGCATATTACGGTCGGCCATTCACAAGTGGTCGGCTTGAGTGATTTAGCTTGACTGTTTGGCACGCATCAAATTTTTTGCGCCGCTGAACCTAACTGTGTTGATTATCTATCGTTTAGCAGATTAGTAGTTTGAATACTCACTCTTTGTTCATATCATCCATATCTATCTATATATATATATATATATATATATCCATATTTTCTTATAAAAAATCCAAAAACCCAAAAACATCCTAAAACGTATAAAACACAAAAATATTTTTCTTTTGTTTCTATATATGTATCAAATATAAAAAAAATACAAAAAGATTTGTCGTTTTCTTTAATAATAACAACTTAAAAGATTACCACCGCAAACCAAGGCAGTGCACTACCTAACTGGGGGTGCGACCATAATAAGTTCCCGAACTAAAGATTTAAAACTTGCCTCTGTGTCCTTGTGATTGGTGTACCTTTTTCAAAGAAGCCATTCATCTTGTGATTATTGGTTAAGTTCACTGTTGTTTTGCCTCGAGTTTGTTTTAATTGATTTTGTTGTTATATATACTTATCATAATCAGAAAACCCAAAAAGATTCTTCTTTCCCCATTTTCATAATTCTCTTATTTCCTTGAGTTACGACTAGTGTATGCGCACTCGCTCGCAAGCTCGTAGACGTAACCATAACCAAGCAAACGTACCCGAGATACGTACCGTTGAACATCCCACCATGTCTGGAATCCATAAGGAAGGACCTCAAGTCCAACCCGATCCACAAAATCCAGCTCCCGATCTCCGAACGATGGAGGAGCTTTGCCAACCCACGATGAATGGACGTGGCGGTCCAATTGCCCCGGTCAACATCGAGGCAACGGATTTTGGACTTAAACATCACATGATTCAACAAGTCCAAATTTTTGCCAATTTCACGGATCACCGGGTGAAGATGCCAACAAGCATCTTGACAAATTTCTCACTGTCACCCAAAGTATGAAGCAAAATGGGGTCACCGATGACGCCCTTCGCTTATACCTCTTTCCTTATTCCTTGACGCTTCATGCCACCGCATGGTTTGATCGTCTTCCCAAGAACTCAATCCATAGTTTCGATGAAATGATCTCCAAGTTCTTGGCGAAATATTTTCCACCGTCGATGGTGACGAAACTAAGGAATGAAATCAGCAATTTTAGGCAACTTCCCGACGAGTCCTTATTCGAGGCATGGGAACGCTATAAGCTTTCAATTGACCGATGTCCGAACCACAACATGTTGCTTGTCACCCAAATAGATACATTCTATAACGGGTTAACACTGAGACATCGTGACACAATCAATGCTGCTGCCGGTGGTACCTTTATGAAAAGGCGACCCGAAGAGTGCTATGATCTCATCGAAAATATGACTGCCCACCACAATTATTGGGATTCCTCTGCCGAGAGGAGTGAGTCAGCGAGATCCACCACCCTTCCATCTTCGGAATTCACCACTCTCAACAAAAAGTTGGAAGAAATATCAGCCGCCATGCTTAAAATGAATCACACAAATGCTAATCAACAAGTTAATGCCGTGAACAAGAGTTGTGAGACTTGTGGTGGTCCACATCCTTATTTTGAGTGTCCAGCCTCCGGTGGTTTCACTCAAGAGAGCGTATATGCTGCTCAAGGTTCCTACAATTCGGGGGGTAACTCCTACCAACCGCAAGGGGACCGTAACCTTCTAAGCTATCGTTCTAACAATTACCTTGGACCACCTGGGTTTAATCAAAATCAGAACAATCAAAACAGAAATAATCAGTTTAATCAGAATCAGAATCGGAATTTTCAAAATCAAGGTTCTCAAAATCAAGGGAACTATAATCAAAACCGATTCCAAGCTCCACAACAAACTGTTCAAGCTCCACCTCCTCAAGCTTCCATTGACATTGTTAGTTACATCAAAAACAATGAAGCTAAGATGGTGTCCATGCAAAATCAGATTACCTCTATGAGAAATGATTTACATCGAGATTAGAACAACTAGTAGCAAGATTGATCAACAAAATAGCAAGATCGATAGCGTGCTTGCTCTTCTCGTAAGTCAAAAGAATCAAGCTTCAACTTCAGGATCTCTTCCAAGTAACACCATTCCCAACCCTAAGGGTGAGTTGAATGCTATTACCACTCGTAGTGGTAAATCTTATGAGGAACCCTCGATGCCTACTCCTTCTCCGGTGAAGGATGTGGAACGAGAAACCGAGGTGACAAAGGACGAGGTGCATATCTCAAGCCCACGAAGTACCGCACAAGTCCAACCTTCGGTCGTCTTACCTCCAATTCCGGAACCCGCTGTTCCGATGACCAATCCTAAGCCTTCACTTCCTTATCCTTCAAGGCTTAATGATCAAAAGGCCCGCGACAAAACTAATCAACAAATGGAGAAGCTTATCCAAATTTTTCAAGATTTGCACTTCGAGATTAGTTTAGCGGACGCTCTTCTTCTTATGCCCAAATTCGGTCCAACAATCAAAAGTCTGCTGACTAACAAGGAAAAGATTTCTGAATTGGCTAAAACTTCTTTGAATGAGAATTGTTCGGCGGTTATCCTTAAAAAGCTTCCCGAAAAGCTAGGAGACCCCAGAAAATTTCTCATCCCATGTGATTTTCAAGGAATAGTTCAATGCTCCGCCTTGGCCGATCTTGGTGCAAGCATTAACTTGATGCCACACTCCATGTGGAAAAAGCTTTCATTACCTCCGCTTACACCTACATGTATGATCCTCGAGCTTGCGGACCGTACAAGTTCTCGTCCGCTAGGTATAGCCGAGGATGTATTTGTGAAAGTAGGAGAATTCCATTTCCCCGCCGATTTTGTTGTTGTCGAATTGGATGCTGATCCCCGAGTACCCCTCATTCTTGGGAGGTGCCTTAAAACGGGTCGTGCATTGATCGACGTTGATAAGGGGGAAATCACCTTGAGATCAAACAAGGAAGCAGTTACTTTCAATCTCGATCAAGTTACGAGATATTCCCCTAGTTATGAAGACATTTCCGTCAACATGATTGATGTCATTGACATTGTGTCGGAGGAATATTCTCAAGAACTTCTTGGATTCTCGAGTGGCAATCCCACTTTGGTTGATCCCATCGTTGCTCTCTCTTCCAGATCTCTCACTCCGTTTGAGGGAAGTAACTCTATTTCGGAAGAGATTGAAGCATATTTGTCTAGTGATTCGGTTTCATGGGAAATTGATCACGCCCCTATTGACATCGAGGGAGATATTCTTCTCATCGAGAAGTTGCTCAATGATGATCCCTCATCTCTCCCTCCTCAAGAACTTCATAAAGAGGAAATCAAAACGATTGAAAAATCTGATGATCCTCCAGAGGTCGAACTTAAGGACTTACCACCTCATCTCGAGCATGCATTTTTGGAGGATGACAATAAATCACCCGTCATCATTGCTAAGAACTTGAGTGAGGATGAAAAAGCCGCTCTCATAAAAGTTTTGAAGTCACACAAGCGAACCATCGCTTGGAAACTTTCCGACATCCAGGGGTTGACCCGAGATTTTGTACTCACAAAATTCTCCTGGAAGATGACTCCAAACCAGCGGTTCAACATCAAAGAAGAGTGAATCCTAAAATCCATGAAGTTATCAAAGCGGAAGTCATAAAACTTCTCGATGCCGGATTGATTTACCCTATCTCGGATAGTCCTTGGTTAGCCCCGTTCATTGTGTGCCCAAAAAAGGTGGCATATAACCTGTTGTTGAAAATGATGAAAACGAGTTGATTCCTACTCGATTGGTCACAGGATGGCGTGTTTGCATTGACTATCGAAAGTTAAATGAAGCCACCCGTAAAGACCACTTTCCTTTACCTTTCATGGATCAAATGCTTGAGAGGTTAGCGGGAAACGAATACTATTGTTTTCTCGATGGTTTCTCAGGTTACTTCCAGATACCCATTGACCCCCAAGATCAAGAAAAGACCACATTCACGTGTCCTTATGGAACATTTGCCTACCGACGCATGCCTTTCGGCTTATGCAATGCTCCTGGTACGTTCCAAAGGTGTATGATGGCCATTTTCCATGATATGATCGAAAAGACTATGGAAGTCTTTATGGATGATTTTTCGGTCTTTGGGGATTCTTTCCAAACATGTCTCTCCCATTTGGACAAGATGCTTGAACGTTGTGAAAACACGAACCTTTGTCTAAATTGGGAGAAATGTCACTTTATGGTCAAAGAAGGCATTGTCCTTGGCCATAAAATCTCTAAGAAAGGGATTGAGGTGGACAAAGCCAAAGTTGATGTTATTTCAAAGCTACCTCCTCCCACTACTGTCAAAGGAGTTATAAGTTTCCTTGGTCATGCCGGTTTCTATCGTCGTTTCATTCAAGATTTTTCGAAAATATCCCGGCCTATGACCCGACTTCTTGAAAAAGACACTCCTTTCGTCTTCTCTAGTGAGTGCATTGAAGCGTTCCAAACTCTTAAAAAGAAACTCACTGAATCACCAATTCTTGTTGCCCCCGATTGGGATTTACCATTCGAGCTTATGTGCGACGCAAGTGATTTCGCCATAGGTGCAGTCTTGGGGCAACGCAAAGCTAAACATTTCCAGCCTATACACTATGCTAGCAAAACCTTGAACGAAGCTCAAGCACATTACACCACGACGGAAAAAGAATTACTAGCCGTGGTGTATGCTTTCGAGAAGTTTCGGCCATACTTGATCTTGTCCAAAAGCATAGTGTATACGGATCACTCGGCTCTCAAATATCTTTTTGCTAAGCAAGATGCTTAGCCGAGATTGCTCCGATGGATTCTCCTCCTACAAGAATTTGATATCACCATTCGTGATAAAAAGGAGCGAGAACCTAGCGGCTGATCATCTTTCCCGTCTTGAAAATCCTCATCAAGGTGTGCTCGATAAAAAGGAGATAAACGAAACGTTTCCTCTCGAGACACTTAATGTGGTATCTCATCGTGGAGATTCTAGTACCCCATGGTTTGCCGACTTTGCAAACTATCATGCGGGTAACTTTGTTGTGAAAGGGATGTCGTCCCAACAGAAAAACAAATTCTTTAAAGATGTTAAGCATTACTTCTTGGACGACCCCTACTTGTTTAAGGTTTGTGCGGATCAAGTCATCCGACGGTGTGTTCACGGCCAAGAAGCCGATGAAATTCTCAAGGCTTGTCATCATGGACCCACGGGGGGACATAATGGCCCGAACTACACCGCCAAGAAGGTGTTTGATTCTGGTTTCTATTGGCCCACAATTTACAAAGATGCCCATGACCTCGTCAAATCTTGCGACTCTTGCCAACGTCATGGTAACATCTCTAAAAGAGATGAAATGCCTCAAAATGCCATTCAAGTGTGCGAGATATTTGACGTATGGGGCATTGACTTTATGGGACCGTTCCCGTCTTCTCGAGGGAACAAGTATATACTCGTGGCGGTCGATTACTTGTCTAAATGGGTGGAGGCGAAAGCGCTACCTACCAACGACGCCCGAGTAGTGGTGAAGTTTTTAAAGTCTCTCTTTGCCTGTTTTGGAACTCCTCGTGCCATCATTAGTGATCGCGGTACACACTTTTGCAATGACCAATTCGCAAAAGTAATGCTTAAGTACGGTGTCACCCACCGTCTCTCCACTGCGTATCACCCACAAACTAGTGGGCAAGTGGAAGTTTCGAACCGTGGTTTGAAAAATCTTGAGAGGACCGTAGGCGAAAAATCGTGCCTCTTGGTCGGACAAATTAGAAGATGCACTTTGGGCCTTCCGTACCGCTTACAAAACACCCATCAGGTGTACTCCTTACAAGCTCGTGTATGGAAAGGCGTGTCATCTCCCGATCGAGCTTGAGCACAAAGCCTATTGGGCCTTGAAGCATGCAAATTTCGACCTCAAGTCTTCGGGTGATCATCGGAAAGTTCAACTCAACGAATTAAATGAACTCCGTGATCAAGCCTACGAGAACTCTTTGATCTACAAAGAAAGGACAAAGAAGATCCATGACTCAAAGATTAAGAACCGCGTTTTCAACGTTGGTGACCGAGTCCTTCTTTTTAATTCTAGATTGAAGATCTTCTCAGGGAAACTTAAGACCCGTTGGACTGGTCCATTCACCATTACCAAAGTGTTTCCATATGGAACCGTCGAATTATCTCAAATAGACGGGCCAAACTTCAAAGTGAATGGACATAGGTTGAAGCATTATTTTGGAGAGGACATTCCTCATGTGGTTGTCCCAGATCTACAAACTTTCCCCACGAACCAATAAATGCGGGGATCGAGTCAAGCTAGCGACTCGGGAATCAAAAACAATAGCACACCATATGGGTTTTCACCCATATTTCTGACTTCTTTCTACTTTCTACCACCCTAGTGTGGGGGGGGGGGGTTGCCCCACATGTTGTGTATATAAGTAAGTTAAAAAAAATATTCTTTCTAAATAATGGCCGTAGTATTTCCCTTTTACGTTCTTTGTTTCGGCATAACCGCCGGTACTTTGAATATTGAGGGCAATATTCATTTCTAAGTGTGGGGGGGAATTCTCACGAATTTTATCACGTAATTATCCACCCAATTCCCCCGTTTTTGGCCAAAATTTTTTTTTTTGGAGTAAGTGTTTTACACTTACTCAATTGGTTATCAGTCCGCCTTGTCTAATAAACAAAAGGATTGGCTAATCCAGGAGCAAACGGCTCTTGGTAAAGATTTATCAAATCCGTTGACGGCTTGCAATTTGCCCAAAATTGTATGGTATTCAATTCACCATATCCTAAAAAGTGAAGAGTTGGCTAGCCCGCAAGTTTATGGCTTGTGGTAAAGGCAGTGGAAAACCATAATTGGTAATCGACTCACCAAAGATAATATTGATAATTTATCTAAGAGTTGGCTAGTCCCGAGCAAACGGCTTCTGGTAAAGACAAATCAAATCCGTTGGAAGCTGGTGGTTTGCTTAAAATCACATGGTTATCGGTGTAACAATAATTCTTACTTGAACGAAACATTTGGCTACTCCAGAAGTAATGGCTTTTGGTAAAGAGATTCAAAACCATTAAGTTTTTCTCAAAAGATTGCTAGGGACTAGCAATAGTTTAGTGTGGGGATTGATGAGTGTGTAAATACTCATCATTTTTGGTTAAATCTGAACTGCAAAACGTCTAAAAATGCTCAGAAATGCATCAAAATACCGAAAATATTCCAAAATTGCATTTTATATGTTTCAGATGCAAAATGTTTAAAAACAGATGAAAATGAGCAAAGTTTGCATAATTGGCAGTTTCAGTCCCCCAAGTTTCAAAGATTGTCAAAAATAGTCCCTGAGCCTTAATTTCAAAAGAAAGATCACCAAAGGTCCTTTTTAAATCATAACTTGTCAAAATTAGTCCTTTGGTGAAAAATATAAAAGTTTGAGAAAATTACAAGTTTGGTCCTCCAACTTTGAAATTTGGCAAAATGGCCCCTGGAAATTTGAAAATGGCAAGTTTGGTCCTTGTACTTTTTGAGATTGTCACTTTTAGTCCTTGGAGCAACTTTTCAAAATGGCAGCTTTGGTCCTTGCATTTTTCAGAAATTACAAAAGAGTCCTTGTCATTAATAAGCCTAAACCATTGGACCCTTGTCACAATCCAATTTGGACCCCCTGCCTTTTAGCCTTTGGACCCCCTGTCAATACCATTTTGAACCCCCCTTGCAATATTAAAAACAACCCAACCCGCCAAAGTCTCACCCCTCCAACGCTTCCTGCCATGCCTGCAACTCACTCCAACTCCCATCCCCAGCTCATATCTTGTTCCCCCCCTCCTCCACCTCAATCCAAATATCATTAATTGCCCTCCCCCTCATCTCACTCAACCTCAACTGCTAAAAACCCATTTCCCGCCAAAATTGGATTCAATGGTCAAGATCAGTTTTATCAATCCAATGGCTGAGAAACATGCTGGGATATATTCAGAAGAGAGAGAGAAGACACTTGGAGTATAAAAAGAAGCAAAAGGAGGAGAAGAGGGGAGTCTTGTAATTTTTAATTTTCTCTAAATGTCGTTTTTAACTTAAAGTCTTTAACTTAGTGTAAAACCTGTTGTATTTTGTTTCTTTGTATCAAACTAAGTGTATTGTATCATTATAAAATATTTCCAGTTATAAATTCAAGTTATGTTAAGAATTCATGTTTAAAGCTTACTGTTGAAAGTTTCCATTTCAATTTCTCATACAAAAGCTTCACATAACTTGTTTCTCAGCTCTAATAAGCTTATACAAGCTTCTCATAGCTTTTTGTAAGCTCAAGTTTAAGTTTCAATTCATTTTGGATATTGGTAAACAAAAGTCAAAATGGGCAAAATGATGCAGATTGGTCAATGGGTGAAGCAGTGCTTGATTTGGGTTGATTTGGAATCCAGTGGGTTGATATAATTAGGTTAGTGTTCATTGGTTTCAGTTTCAAGCCATAGTGGCTAAGGACCATGTGTAAGTGATTTTAAAGGTCTCTTTGCATTACCTTCATTTGTAGTGAAAACTGGTTCAAATCTGTTTAATAGCTGTCAGATTTAGGATATATAGATGTAGCTTGATCATTAACACAAGTTTGCTCAGTGTTTGTATGATTTAAAATTGCAAAACAGTCAATTAAAGGTGTGTTTGGAATTACTGATATAGCTGTGTTCAGGGCTTGTTCAGTGTATAACTCTTGTTGTTTTAAGTTTACTTAGCTCATATTAACTCATATTTGTCATAATCTTGAGCCTGCACACCTTTAAAGTCAATATGCATCTCAAATTGTCTTAAACTGCTAACTGTTGGAGTTTTTGAGAATCAAAGTCTTGAATTGTGTTTAAAATACATAGATAAAGGTTGCTTTAGTGTCATTTCATCATATAACACCTAGATCAGTCCTTACATTTGAATCAAAGTTCAAAAAAGTCAGAGTTTCATTTTCACTTCAAAAGTCAAAAAAACCTGAAAAGCCTGTTTGAGCCAACCGAGGTGAATTTTCTTGGATTCATTACTGGGCCAAATTATGTGAATCTTGTTGTTTTAAAAAGTTCAACTGGTCTATTTTGTGATTAGCATTTTTATACATTTTTGTGAATTTTTTATAAAGCTCAAAACTGCTTGTCTTTTAGGTCTCATCTGCCCTGTTCACCAAATCTCAGCTTAAGCTGAGCTCTCACAGTTTTGTGCAGGTCTGCACATAGCTCATTTGAGCTTGTTCAAGGCTATAATTTGGCTCATAAGTAGTTGGATAGGTCTAGTGTAGGTTCCAAGTTTTTGTTTTTGATTTCTAGCTTATTTGAGTGCTTATTTTGTAGCTGCAAAGCCGACTACTGAAAACTGTTTTAGCTAATAATCTCATAACATCAAATCTTGGTACCTTGCAATTCAGTGGCTATGGCTTGTTGTTTTTAGTTGCATTTGGGTTATTATAGCATATTAGGACTTCTGTAATCAGTTGGTGGCATTTGGTGCTTATTTGGCTTATTCAAGTGCTTATTTATAAGCCCTTGGCTTAGCAGTTCCATATTCTTACAAACAACCACCTGTTTTTCCATTTTTCCTAGATTCCTTATATTATTTTAAGCTTATCTTGAATTTTTCAGATTTTTCTAGGTTAGTTTGCTATTTTTCTTGATTTTAATTAGTTTTTAGCACTTTTTAAATAGCATTTAATACAATTAATTAAGAAAAGTTTCAAAAAATAATTTTTCATTTTTCTTAAGTTAAGATAAATATAAAAAGACAAAAAAATATTTTTCTAGATTTTTCTTGGTTAAATTTGTATTTTTAAATAATTTAATTAGTTTTTAATAGTTTTTAATTCCTAGAAAATCCAAAAATAATCAGAAAAATATAAAAATAGTTTTGAAAATTCTATTTTGATATTTTAGATTTTTCTATGTCATAATTTTATTTTTCTAGCTTTATTTCCTATTTTCTTGTATTTTAGGCTATTATTTAATAGTTAAAAATAGTTTTTAATTAATAATAATTAATTAAATAGTTGTAAAAATAATTTTCTTTTCTATAAATTTTCTTTTATCATTAGGTTTGTAAAAATGTCATTTTCATATTTTTAGGTCTTTTATTTCTTAGATCTCACGTTTTATTTTACGCTAGTTCGCGTAGTTTTTAATTTAAACGTAAGTTTTAGATTTTAAACGTTAATCAATTTCAAAAATAGTGATAGCGTTTATTTAATATTTTTTATCTTTTTAAATTTCTTTTAATTTGCATTTAAGCCTCTGTAATTTGTTGGCTTTTTCTGTAGTTATAATCATAATCAAATCCTTCTTTTCCGTTCAAATCTCTCGATCACTATACGTTAGGTGATCCATTGCATAGCTCGCTGGGACATAACGACCCGGGAAACCCTATACTCCCCAGATCTTCATTGCATTGGTGCTTAGAGCAGTTTTTTAAGCTTATTACGTCGGCCATTCACAAGTGGCCGGCTGGAGTGATTTAGCTTGACTGTTTGGCGCGCATCAAATTTTGGCACGGGGAGCTGTGTTGATTATCTATCGTTTAGCAGATTAGTAGTTTGAATACTCACTCTTTGTTCATATCATCCATCTCTATCTATATATATATATATATATATCCATATTTTCTTATAAAAAATCCAAAAACCCAAAAACAGCTAAAAACGTATAAAACACAAAAATATTTTTCTTTTGTTTCTATATATGTATAAAAAATAAAAAAAAAATACAAAAAGATTTGTCGTTTTCTTTAATAATAACAACATAAAAGATTACCACCGCAAACCAAGGCAGTGCACTACCTAACTGGGGGTGCGACCATAATAAGTTCCCGAACTAAAGATTTAAAACTTGCCTTTGTGTCCTTGTGATTGGTGTACCTTTTTCAAAGAAGCCATTCATCTTGTGATTATTGGTTAAGTTCACTGTTGTTTTGCCTCGAGTTTGTTTTAATTGATTTTGTTGTTATATATACTTATCATAATCTAAAAACCCAAAAGATTCTTCTTTCCCCATTTTCATAATTCTCTTATTTCCTTGAGTTACGTCTAGTGTATGCGCACTCGCTCGCAAGCTCGTAGACGTAACCATAACCAAGCAAACGTACCCGAGATACGTACCGTTGAACATCCCACCATGTCTGGAATCCAAGGGGATGGACCTGAAGTCCAACCCGATCCACACAATCCAGCTCCCGATCTCCGAACGATGGAGGAGCTTTGCCAACCCACGATGAATGGACGGGGCGGTCCAATTGCCCCGGTCAACATCGAGGCAACGGATTTGGACTTAAGCATCACATGATTCAACAAGTCCAAAGTTTTTGCCAATTTCACGGATCACCGGGTGAAGATGCCAACAAGCATCTTGACAAATTTCTCACTGTCACCCAAAGTATGAAGCAAAATGGGGTCACCGATGACGCCCTTCGCTTATACCTCTTTCCTTATTCCTTGACGCTTCATGCCACCGCATGGTTTGATCGTCTTCCCAAGAACTCAATCCATAGTTTCGATGAAATGATCTCCAAGTTCTTGGCGAAATATTTTCCACCGTCGATGGTGACGAAACTAAGGAATGAAATCAGCAATTTTAGGCAGCTTCCCGACGAGTCCTTATTCGAGGCATGGGAACGCTATAAGCTTTCAATTGACCGATGTCCGAACCACAACATGTTGCTTGTCACCCAAATAGATACATTCTATAACGGGTTAACACTGAGACATCGTGACACAATCAATGCTGCTGCCGGTGGTACCTTTATGAAAAGGCGACCCGAAGAGTGCTATGATCTCATCGAAAATATGACTGCCCACCACAATTATTGGGATTCCTCTGCCGAGAGGAGTGAGTCAACGAGATCCACCACCCTTCCATCTTCGGAATTCACCACTCTCAACAAAAAGTTGGAAGAAATATCAGCCGCCATGCTTAAAATGAATCACACAAATGCTAATCAACAAGTTAATGCCGTGAACAAGAGTTGTGAGACTTGTGGTGGTCCACATCCTTATTTTGAGTGTCCAGCCTTTGGTTTCACTCAAGAGAGCGTATATGCTGCTCAAGGTTCCTACAATTCGGGGGGTAACTCCTACCAACCGCAAGGGGACCGTAACCTTCTAAGCTATCGTTCTAACAATTACCTTGGACCACCTGGGTTTAATCAAAATCAGAACAATCAAAACAGCAATAATCAGTTTAATCGAATCAGAATCGAATTTTCAAAATCAAGGTTCTCAAAATCAAGGGAACTATAATCAAAACCGATTCCAAGCTCCACAACAAACTGTTCAAGCTCCACCTCCTCAAGCTTCCATTGACATTGTTAGTTACATCAAAAACAATGAAGCTAAGATGGTGTCCATGCAAAATCAGATTACCTCTATGAGAAATGATTTTACATCTGAGATTAGAACAACTAGTAGCAAGATTGATCAGCAAAATAGCAAGATCGATAGCGTGCTTGCTCTTCTCGTAAGTCAAAAGAATCAAGCTTCAACTTCAGGATCTCTTCCAAGTAACACCATTCCCAACCCTAAGGGTGAGTTGAATGCTATTACCACTCGTAGTGGTAAATCTTATGAGGAACCCTCGATGCCTACTCCTTCTCCGGTGAAGGATGTGGAACGAGAAACCGAGGTGACAAAGGACGAGGTGCATATCTCAAGCCCACGAAGTACCGCACAAGTCCAACCTTCGGTCGTCTTACCTCCAATTCCGGAACCCGTTGTTCCGATGACCAATCCTAAGCCTTCACTTCCTTATCCTTCAAGGCTTAATGATCAAAAGGCCCGCGACAAAACTAATCAACAAATGGAGAAGCTTATCCAAATTTTTCAAGATTTGCACTTCGAGATTAGTTTAGCGGACGCTCTTCTTCTTATGCCCAAATTCGGTCCAACAATCAAAAGTCTGCTGACTAACAAGGAAAAGATTTTCGAATTGGCTAAAACTTCTTTGAATGAGAATTGTTCGGCGGTTATCCTTAAAAAGCTTCCCGAAAAGCTAGGAGACCCCGAAAAATTTCTCATCCCATGTGATTTTCAAGGAATAGTTCAATGCTCCGCCTTGGCCGATCTTGGTGCAAGCATTAACTTGATGCCACACTCCATGTGGAAAAAGCTTTCATTACCTCCGCTTACACCTACATGTATGATCCTCGAGCTTGCGGACCGTACAAGTTCTCGTCCGCTAGGTATAGCCGAGGATGTTTGTGTGAAAGTAGGAGAATTCCATTTTCCCGCCGATTTTGTTGTTGTCGAATTTGATGCTGATCCCCGAGTACCCCTCATTCTTGGGAGGTGCTTCTTAAAAACAGGTCGTGCATTGATCGACGTTGATAAGGGGGAAATCACCTTGAGATCAAACAAGGAAGCAATTACTTTCAATCTCGATCAAGTTACGAGATATTCCCCTAGTTATGAAGACATTTCCGTCAACATGATTGATGTCATTGACATTGTGTCGGAGGAATATTCTCAAGAACTTCTTGGATTCTCGAGTGGCAATCCCACTTCGGTTGATCCCATCGTTGCTCTCTCTTCCACATCTCTCACTCCGTTTGAGGGAAGTAACTCTATTTCGGAAGAGATTGAAGCATATTTGTCTAGTGATTCGGTTTCATGGGAAATTGATCACGCCCCTATTGACATCGAGGGAGATATTCTTCTCATCGAGAAGTTGCTCAATGATGATCCCTCATCTCTCCCTCCTCAAGAACTTCATAAAGAGGAAATCAAAACGATTGAAAAATCTGATGATCCTCCAGAGGTCGAACTTAAGGACTTACCACCTCATCTCGAGTATGCATTTTTGGAGGATGACAATAAATCACCCGTCATCATTGCTAAGAACTTGAGTGAGGATGAAAAAGCCGCTCTCATAAAAGTTTTGAAGTCACACAAGCGAGCCATCGCTTGGAAACTTTCCGACATCCAGGGGGTTGACCCGAGATTTTGTACTCACAAAATTCTCCTGGAAGATGACTCCAAACCAGCGGTTCAACATCAAAGAAGAGTGAATCCTAAAATCCATGAAGTTATCAAAGCGGAAGTCATAAACTTCTCGATGCGGATTGATTTACCCTATCTCGGATAGTCCTTGGGTGAGCCCCGTTCATTGTGTGCCCAAAAAAGGTGGCATAACTGTTGTTGAAAATGATGAAAACAAGTTGATTCCTACTCGATTGGTCACGGGATGGCGTGTTTGCATTGACTATCGAAAGTTAAATGAAGCCACCCGTAAAGACCACTTTCCTTTACCTTTCATGGATCAAATGCTTGAGAGGTTAGCGGGAAACGAATACTATTGTTTTCTCGATGGTTTCTCAGGTTACTTCCAGATACCCATTGACCCCCAAGATCAAGAAAAGACCACATTCACGTGTCCTTATGGAACATTTGCCTACCGACGCATGCCTTTCAGCTTATGCAATGCTCCCGGTACGTTCCAAAGGTGTATGATGGCCATTTTCCATGATATGATCGAAAAGACTATGGAAGTCTTTATGGATGATTTTTCGGTCTTTAGGGATTCTTTCCAAACATGTCTCTCCCATTTGGACAAGATGCTTGAACGTTGTGAAAACACGAACCTTTGTCTAAATTGGGAGAAATGTCACTTTATGGTCAAAGAAGGCATTGTCCTTGGCCATAAAATCTCTAAGAAAGGGATTGAGGTGGACAAAGCCAAAGTTGATGTTATTTCAAAGCTACCTCCTCCCACTACTGTCAAAGGAGTTATAAGTTTCCTTGGTCATGCCGGTTTCTATCGTCGTTTCATTCAAGATTTCTCGAAAATATCCCGGCCTATGACCCGACTTCTTGAAAAAGACACTCCTTTCGTCTTCTCTAGTGAGTGCATTGAAGCGTTCCAAACTCTTAAAAAGAAACTCACTGAATCACCAATTCTTGTTGCCCCCGATTGGGATTTACCATTCGAGCTTATGTGCGACGCAAGTGATTTCGCCATAGGTGCAGTCTTGGGGCAACGCAAAGCTAAACATTTCCAGCCTATACACTATGCTAGCAAAACCTTGAACGAAGCTCAAGCACATTACACCACGACGGAAAAAGAATTACTAGCCGTGGTGTATGCTTTCGAGAAATTTCGGCCATACTTGATCTTGTCCAAAAGCATAGTGTATACGGATCACTCGGCTCTCAAATATCTTTTTGCTAAGCAAGATGCTTAGCCGAGATTGCTCCGATGGATTCTCCTCCTACAAGAATTTGATATCACCATTCGTGATAAAAAAGGAGCAGAGAACCTAGCGGCTGATCATCTTTCCCGTCTTGAAAATCCTCATCAAGGTGTGCTCGATAAAAAGGAGATAAACGAAACGTTTCCTCTCGAGACACTTAATGTGGTATCTCATCGTGGAGATTCTAGTACCCCATGGTTTGCCGACTTTGCAAACTATCATGCAGGTAACTTTGTTGTGAAAGGGATGTCGTCCCAACAGAAAAACAAATTCTTTAAAGATGTTAAGCATTACTTCTGGGACGACCCCTACTTGTTTAAGGTTTGTGCGGATCAAGTCATCCGACGGTGTGTTCACGGCCAAGAAGCCGATGAAATTCTCAAGGCTTGTCATCATGGACCCACGGGGGGACATAATGGCCCGAACTACACCGCCAAGAAGGTGTTTGATTCTGGTTTCTATTGGCCCACAATTTACAAAGATGCCCATGACCTCGTCAAATCTTGCGACTCTTGCCAACGTCATGGTAACATCTCTAAAAGAGATGAAATGCCTCAAAATGCCATTCAAGTGTGCGAGATCTTTGACGTATGGGGCATTGACTTTATGGGACCGTTCCCGTCTTCTCGAGGGAACAAGTATATACGCGTGGCGGTCGATTACTTGTCTAAATGGGTGGAGGCGAAAGCGCTACCTACCAACGACGCCCGAGTAGTGGTGAAGTTTTTAAAGTCTCTCTTTGCCCGTTTTGGAACTCCTCGTGCCATCATTAGTGATCGCGGTACACACTTTTGCAATGACCAATTCGCAAAAGTAATGCTTAAGTACGGTGTCACCCACCGTCTCTCCACCGCGTATCACCCACAAACTAGTGGGCAAGTGGAAGTTTCGAACCGTGGTTTGAAAAGAATCTTGGAGAGGACCGTAGGCGAAAATCGTGCCTCTTGGTCAGACAAATTAGAAGATGCACTTTGGGCCTTCCGTACCGCTTACAAAACACCCATCGGGTGTACTCCTTACAAGCTCGTGTATGGAAAGGCGTGTCATCTCCCGATCGAGCTTGAGCACAAAGCCTATTGGGCCTTGAAGCATGCAAATTTCGACCTCAAGTCTTCGGGTGATCATCGGAAAGTTCAACTCAACGAATTAAATGAACTCCGTGATCAAGCCTACGAGAACTCTTTGATCTACAAAGAAAGGACAAAGAAGATCCATGACTCAAAGATTAAGAACCGCGTTTTCAACGTTGGTGACCGAGTCCTTCTTTTTAATTCTAGATTGAAGATCTTCTCGGGGAAACTTAAGACCCGTTGGACTGGTCCATTCACCATTACCAAAGTGTTTCCATATGGAACCGTCGAATTATCTCAAATAGACGGGCCAAACTTCAAAGTGAATGGACATAGGTTGAAGCATTATTTTGGAGAGGACATTCCTCATGTGGTTGTCCCAGATCTACAAACTTTCCCCACGAACCAATAAATGCAGGGATCGAGTCAAGCTAGCGACTCGGGAATCAAAAACAATAGCACACCATATGGGTTTTCACCCATATTTCTGACTTCTTTCTACTTTCTACCACCCTAGTGTGGGGGGGTTTCCCCACATGTTGTGTATATAAGTAAGTTCAAAAAAAAAAAAAAAAAAAAATCTTCTTTCTAAATAATGGCCGTAGTATTTCCCTTTTACGTTCTTTGTTTCGGCATAACCGCCGGTGCTTTGAATATTGAGGGCAATATTCATTTCTAAGTGTGGGGGGGAATTCTCACGAATTTTATCACGTAATTATCCCACCCAATTCCCCCGTTTTTGGCCAAAATTTTTTTTTTGAGTAAGTGTTCTACACTTTCTCAATTGGTTATCAGTCCGCCTTGTCTAATAAACAAAAGGATTGGCTAATCCAGGAGCAAACGGCTCTTGGTAAAGATTTATCAAATCCGTTGACGGCTTGCAATTTGCCCAAAATTGTATGGTATTCAGCTCACCATATCCTAAAAAGTGAAGAGTTGGCTAGCCCGCAAGTTTATGGCTTGTGGTAAAGGCAGTGGAAAACCATAATTGGTAATCGACTCACCAAAGATAATATTGATAATTTATCTAAGAGTTGGCTAGTCCAGAGCAAACGGCTTCTGGTAAAGACAAATCAAATCCGTTGGAAGCTGGTGGTTTGCTTAAAATCACATGGTTATCGGTGTAACAATAATTCTTACTTGAACTGAAACATTTGGCTACTCCAGAAGTAATGGCTTTTGGTAAAGAGATTCAAAACCATTAAGTTTTTCTCAAAAGATTGCTAGGGACTAGCAATAGTTTAGTGTGGGGGATTGATGAGTGTGTAAATACTCATCATTTTTGGTTAAATCTGAACTGCAAAACGTCTAAAAATGCTCAGAAATGCATCAAAATACTGAAAATATTCCAAAATTGCATTTTATATGTTTCAGATGCAAAATGTTTAAAAACAGATGAAAAATGAGCAAAGTTTGCATAATTGGCAGTTTCAGTCCCCCAAGTTTCAAAGATTGTCAAAAATAGTCCCTGAGCCTTAATTTCAAAAGAAAGATCACCAAAGGTCCTTTTTAAATCATAACTTGTCAAAATTAGTCATTTGGTGAAAAATATAAAAAGTTTGAGAAAATTACAAGTTTGGTCCTCCAACTTTGAAATTTGGCAAAAATGGCCCCTGGAAATTTGAAAATGGCAAGTTTGGTCCTTGTACTTTTTGAGATTGTCACTTTTAGTCCTTGGAGCAACTTTTCAAAATGGCAGCTTTGGTCCTTGCATTTTTCAGAAATTACAAAAGAGTCCTTGTCATTAATAAGCCTAAACCATTGGACCCTTGTCACAATCCAATTTGGACCCCCTGCCTTTTAGCCTTTGGACCCCCTGTCAATACCATTTTGAACCCCCCTTGCAATATTAAAAACAACCCAACCCGCCAAAGTCTCACCCCCTCCAACTGCTTCCCTGCCATGCCTGCAACTCACTCCAACTCCCATCCCCAGCTCATATCTTGTTCCCCCCTCCTCCACCTCAATCCAAATATCATTAATTGCCCTCCCCCTCATCTCACTCAACCTCAACTGCTAAAAAACCATTTCCCGCCAAAATTGGATTCAATGGTCAAGATCAGTTTTATCAATCCAATGGCTGAGAAACATGCTGGGATATATTCAGAAGAGAGAGAGAAGACACTTGGAGTATAAAAAAGAAGCAAAAGGAGAGAAGAGGGAGTCTTGTAATTTTTAATTTTCTCTAAATGTCGTTTTTAACTTAAAGTCTTTAACTTAGTGTAAAACCTGTTGTATTTTGTTTCTTTGTATCAAACTAAGTGTATTGTATCATTATAAAATATTTCCAGTTATAAATTCAAGTTATGTTAAGAATTCATGTTTAAAGCTTACTGTTGAAAGTTTCCATTTCAATTTCTCATACAAAAGCTTCACATAACTTGTTTCTCAGCTCTAATAAGCTTATACAAGCTTCTCATAGCTTTTTGTAAGCTCAAGTTTAAGTTTCAATTCATTTTGGATATTGGTAAACAAAAGTCAAAATGGGCAAAAATGATGCAGATGTGGTCAATGGGTGAAGCAGTGCTTGATTTGGGTTGATTTGGAATCCAGTGGGTTGATATAATTAGGTTAGTGTTCATTGGTTTCAGTTTCAAGCCATAGTGGCTAAGGACCATGTGTAAGTGATTTTAAAGGTCTCTTTGCATTACCTTCATTTGTAGTGAAAACTGGTTCAAATCTGTTTAATAAGCTGTATTTAGGATATATAGATGTAGCTTGATCATTAACACAAGTTTGCTCAGTGTTTGTATGATTTAAAATTGCAAAACAGTCAATTAAAGGTGTGTTTGGAATTACTGATATAGCTGTGTTCAGGGCTTGTTCAGTGTATAACTCTTGTTGTTTTAAGTTTACTTAGCTCATATTAACTCATATTTGTCATAATCTTGAGCCTGCACACCTTTAAAGTCAATATGCATCTCAAATTGTCTTAAACTGCTAACTGTTGGAGTTTTTGAGAATCAAAGTCTTGAATTGTGTTTAAAATACATAGATAAAGGTTGCTTTAGTGTCATTTCATCATATAACACCTAGATCAGTCCTTACATTTGAATCAAAGTTCAAAAAAGTCAGAGTTTCATTTTCACTTCAAAAGTCAAAAAAAAACCTGAAAAGCCTGTTTTGAGCCAACTGAGGTGAATTTTCTTGGATTCATTACTGGGCCAAATTATGTGAATCTTGTTGTTTTAAAAAGTTCAACTGGTCTATTTTGTTATTAGCATTTTTATACATTTTTGTGAATTTTTTATAAAGCTCAAAACTGCTTGTCTTTTAGGTCTCATCTGCCCTGTTCACCAAATCTCAGCTTAAGCTGAGCTCTCACAGTTTTGTGCAGGTCTGCACATAGCTCATTTGAGCTTGTTCAAGGCTCTAATTTGGCTCATAAGTAGTTGGCTAGGTCTAGTGTAGGTTCCAAGTTTTTGTTTTTGATTTCTAGCTTATTTGAGTGCTTATTTTGTAGCTGCAAAACTGACCTGAAAACTGTTTTAGCTAATAATCTCATAACATCAAATCTTGGTACCTTGCAATTCAGTGGCTATGGCTTGTTGTTTTTAGTTGCATTTGGGTTATTATAGCATATTAGGACTTCTGTAATCAGTTGGTGGCATTTGGTGCTTATTTGGCTTATTCAAGTGCTTATTTATAAGCCCTTGGCTTAGCAGTTCCATATTCTTACAAACAACCACCTGTTTTTCCATTTTTCTTAGATTCCTTATATTATTTTAAGCTTATCTTGAATTTTTCAGATTTTTCTAGGTTAGTTTGCTATTTTTCTTGATTTTAATTAGTTTTTAAGCCTTTTTAAATAGCATTTAATACAATTAATTAAGAAAAGTTTCAAAAAAATAATTTTTCATTTTCCTTAAGTTAAGATAAATATAAAAAGACAAAAAAATATTTTTCTAGATTTTTCTTGGTTAAATTTGTATTTTTAAATAATTTAATTAGTTTTTAATATTTTTTAATTCCTAGAAAATCCAAAAATAATCATAAAAATATAAAAATAGTTTTGAAAATTCTATTTTGATATTTTAGATTTTTCTAAGTCATAATTTTATTTTTCTAGCTTTATTTCCTATTTTCTTGTATTTTAGGTTATTATTTAATAGTTAAAAATAGTTTTTAATTAATAATAATTAATTAGATAGTTATAGAATTAATTTTCTTTTTCTATAAATTTTCTTTTGTCATTAGGTTTGTAAAAATGTCATTTTCATATTTTTAGGTCTTTTATTTCTTAGATCTCACGTTTTATTTCGTACGTTACGTAGTTTTTAATTTAAACGTAAGTTTTAGATTTTAAACGTTAATCAATTTTAAAAATAGTGATAGCGTTTATTTAATATTTTTTATCTTTTTAAATTTCTTTTAATTTGCATTTAAGCCTCTGTAATTTGTTGGCTTTTTCTGTAGTTATAATCATAATTCAAATCCTTCTTTTCCCGTTCAAATCTCTCGATCACTATACGTTAGGTGATCCATTGCATAGCTCGCTGGGACATAACGACCCGGGGAAACCCTATACTCCTCAGATCTTCATTGCATTCGTGCTTAGGCAGTTTTAAGCTTATTACGGTCGGCCATTCACAAGTGGCCGGCTTGAGTGATTTAGCTTGACTGTTTGGCACGCATCAAATTTTTGGCGCCGCTGCCGGGGAACTGTGTTGATTATCTATCGTTTAGCAGATTAGTAGTTTGAATACTCACTCTTTGTTCATATCATCCATATCTATCTATATATATATATATATATATATATATATATATCCATATTTTCTTATAAAAAATCCAAAAACCCAAAAACATCTAAAAACGTATAAAACACAAAAATATTTTTCTTTTGTTTCTATATATGTATCAAATATAAAAAAAAAAAAAAATACAAAAATATTTGTCGTTTTCTTTAATAATAACAACTTAAAAGATTACCACCGCGAAACCAACCGGCAGTGCACTACCTAACTGGGGGTGCGACCATAATAAGTTCCCGAACTAAAGATTTAAAACTTGCCTCTGTGTCCTTGTGATTGGTGTACCTTTTTCAAAGAAGCCATTCATCTTGTGATTATTGGTTAAGTTCACTGTTGTTTTGCCTCGAGTTTGTTTTAATTGATTTTGTTGTTATATATACTTATCATAATCAAAAACCCAAAAGATTCTTCTTTCCCCATTTTCATAATTCTCTTATTTCCTTGAGTTACGACTAGTGTATGCGCACTCGCTCGCAAGCTCGTAGACGTAACCATAACCAAGCAAACGTACCCGAGATACGTACCGTTGAACATCCCATCATGTCTGGAATCCAAAGGGAAGGACCTCAAGTCCAACCCGATCCACAAAATCCAGCTCCCGATCTCCGAACGATGGAGGAGCTTTGCTAACCCACGATGAATGGACGGGGCGGTCCAATTGCCCCGGTCAACATCGAGGCAACGGATTTTGGACTTAAGCATCACATGATTCAACAAGTCCAAAGTTTTTGCCAATTTCACGGATCACCGGGTGAAGATGCCAACAAGCATCTTGACAAATTTCTCACTGTCACCCAAAGTATGAAGCAAAATGGGGTCACCGATGACGCCCTTCGCTTATACCTCTTTCCTTATTCCTTGACGCTTCATGCCACCGCATGGTTTGATCGTCTTCCCAAGAACTCAATCCATAGTTTCGATGAAATGATCTCCAAGTTCTTGGAGAAATATTTTCCACCGTCGATGGTGACGAAACTAAGGAATGAAATCAGCAATTTTAGGCAGCTTCCCGACGAGTCCTTATTCGAGGCATGGGAACGCTATAAGCTTTCAATTGACCGATGTCCGAACCACAACATGTTGCTTGTCACCCAAATAGATACATTCTATAACGGGTTAACACTGAGACATCGTGACACAATCAATGCTGCGGCCGGTGGTACCTTTATGAAAAGGCGACCCGAAGAGTGCTATGATCTCATCGAAAATATGACTGCCCACCACAATTATTGGGATTCCTCTGCCGAGAGGAGTGAGTCAGCGAGATCCACCACCCTTCCATCTTCGGAATTCACCACTCTCAACAAAAAGTTGGAAGAAATATCAGCCGCCATGCTTAAAATGAATCACACAAATGCTAATCAACAAGTTAATGCCGTGAACAAGAGTTGTGAGACTTGTGGTGGTCCACATCCTTATTTTGAGTGTCCAGCCTCCGGTGGTTTCACTCAAGAGAGCGTATATGCTGCTCAAGGTTCCTACAATTCGGGGGGTAACTCCTACCAACCGCAAGGGGACCGTAACCTTCTAAGCTATCGTTCTAACAATTACCTTGGACCACCTGGGTTTAATCAAAATCAGAACAAACAAAACAGAAATAATCGTTTAATCAGAATCAGAATCGGAATTTTCAAAATCAAGGTTCTCAAAATCAAGGGAACTATAATCAAAACCGATTCCAAGCTCCACAACAAACTGTTCAAGCTCCACCTCCTCAAGCTTCCATTGACATTGTTAGTTACATCAAAACAATGAAGCTAAGATGGTGTCCATGCAAAATCAGATTACCTCTATGAGGAATGATTTTACATCTGAGATTAGAACAACTAGTAGCAAGATTGATCAGCAAAATAGCAAGATCGATAGCGTGCTTGCTCTTCTCGTAAGTCAAAAGAATCAAGCTTCAACTTCAGGATCTCTTCCAAGTAACACCATTCCCAACCCTAAGGGTGAGTTGAATGCTATTACCACTCGTAGTGGTAAATCTTATGAGGAACCCTCGATGCCTACTCCTTCTCCGGTGAAGGATGTGGAACGAGAAACCGAGGTGACAAAGGACGAGGTGCATATCTCAAGCCCACGAAGTACCGCACAAGTCCAACCTTCGGTCGTCTTACCTCCAATTCCGGAACCCGTTGTTCCGATGACCAATCCTAAGCCTTCACTTCCTTATCCTTCAAGGCTTAATGATCAAAAGGCCCGCGACAAAACTAATCAACAAATGGAGAAGCTTATCCAAATTTTCAAGATTTGCACTTCGAGATTAGTTTAGCGGACGCTCTTCTTCTTATGCCCAAATTCGGTCCAACAATCAAAAGTCTGCTGACTAACAAGGAAAAGATTTCCGAATTGGCTAAAACTTCTTTGAATGAGAATTGTTCGGGCGTTATCCTTAAAAGCTTCCCGAAAAGCTAGGAGACCCCGGAAAATTTCTCATCCCATGTGATTTTCAAGGAATAGTTCAATGCTCCACCTTGGCCGATCTTGGTGCAAGCATTAACTTGATGCCACACTCCATGTGGAAAAAGCTTTCATTACCTCCGCTTACACCTACATGTATGATCCTCGAGCTTGCGGACCGTACAAGTTCTCGTCCGCTAGGTATAGCCGAGGATGTTTGTGTGAAAGTAGGAGAATTCCATTTCCCCGCCGATTTTGTTGTTGTCGAATTTGATGCTGATCCCCGAGTACCCCTCATTCTTGGGAGGTGCTTCTTAAAAACGGGTCGTGCATTGATCGACGTTGATAAGGGGGAAATCACCTTGAGATCAAACAAGGAAGCAGTTACTTTCAATCTCGATCAAGTTACGAGATATTCCCCTAGTTATGAAGACATTTCCGTCAACATGATTGATGTCATTGACATTGTGTCGGAGGAATATTCTCAAGAACTTCTTGGATTCTCGAGTGGCAATCCCACTTCGGTTGATCCCATCGTTGCTCTCTCTTCCAGATCTCTCACTCCGTTTGAGGGAAGTAACTCTATTTCGGAAGAGATTGAAGCATATTTGTCTAGTGATTCGGTTTCATGGGAAATTGATCACGCCCCTATTGACATCGAGGGAGATATTCTTCTCATCGAGAAGTTGCTCAATGATGATCCCTCATCTCTCTCCTCAAGAACTTCATAAAGAGGAAATCAAAACGATTGAAAAATCTGATGATCCTCCAGAGGTCGAACTTAAGGACTTACCACCTCATCTCGAGTATGCATTTTTGGAGGATGACAATAAATCACCCGTCATCATTGCTAAGAACTTGAGTGAGGATGAAAAAGCCGCTCTCATAAAAGTTTTGAAGTTACACAAGCGAGCCATCGCTTGGAAACTTTCCGACATCCAGGGGTTGACCCGAGATTTTGTACTCACAAAATTCTCCTGGAAGATGACTCCAAACCAGCGGTTCAACATCAAAGAAGAGTGAATCCTAAAATCCATGAAGTTATCAAAGCGGAAGTCATAAAACTTCTCGATGCCGGATTGATTTACCCTATCTCGGATAGTCCTTGGGTGAGCCCCGTTCATTGTGTGCCCAAAAAAGGTGGCATAACTGTTGTTGAAAATGATGAAAACGAGTTGATTCCTACTCGATTGGTCACGGGATGGCGTGTTTGCATTGACTATCGAAAGTTAAATGAAGCCACCCGTAAAGACCACTTTCCTTTACCTTTCATGGATCAAATGCTTGAGAGGTTAGCGGGAAACGAATACTATTGTTTTCTCGATGGTTTCTCAGGTTACTTCCAGATACCCATTGACCCCCAAGATCAAGAAAAGACCACATTCACGTGTCCTTATGGAATATTTGCCTACCGACGCATGCCTTTCGGCTTATGCAATGCTCCTGGTACGTTCCAAAGGTGTATGATGGCCATTTTCCATGATATGATCGAAAAGACTATGGAAGTCTTTATGGATGATTTTTCGGTCTTTGGGGATTCTTTCCAAACATGTCTCTCCCATTTGGACAAGATGCTTGAACGTTGTGAAAACATGAACCTTTGTCTAAATTGGGAGAAATGTCACTTTATGGTCAAAGAAGGCATTGTCCTTGGCCATAAAATCTCTAAGAAAGGGATTGAGGTGGACAAAGCCAAAGTTGATGTTATTTCAAAGCTACCTCCTCCCACTATTGTCAAAGGAGTTAGAAGTTTCCTTGGTCATGCCGGTTTCTATCGTCGTTTCATTCAAGACTTCTCGAAAATATCCCGCCTATGACCCGACTTCTTGAAAAAGACACTCCTTTCGTCTTCTCTAGTGAGTGCATTGAAGCGTTCCAAACTCTTAAAAAGAAACTCACTGAATCACCAATTCTTGTTGCCCCCGATTGGGATTTACCATTCGAGCTTATGTGCGACGCAAGTGATTTCGCCATAGGTGCAGTCTTGGGGCAACGCAAAGCTAAACATTTCCAGCCTATACACTATGCTAGCAAAACCTTGAACGAAGCTCAAGCACATTACACCACGACGGAAAAAGAATTACTAGCCGTGGTGTATGCTTTCGAGAAATTTTGGCCATACTTGATCTTGTCCAAAAGCATAGTGTATACGGATCACTCGGCTCTCAAATATCTTTTTGCTAAGCAAGATGCTTAGCCGAGATTGCTCCGATGGATTCTCCTCCTACAAGAATTTGATATCACCATTCGTGATAAAAAAGGAGCAGAGAACCTAGCGGCTGATCATCTTTCCCGTCTTGAAAATCCTCATCAAGGTGTGCTCGATAAAAAGGAGATAAACGAAACGTTTCCTCTCGAGACACTTAATGTGGTATCTCATCGTGGAGATTCTAGTACCCCATGGTTTGCCGACTTTGCAAACTATCATGCGGGTAACTTTGTTGTGAAAGGGATGTCGTCCCAACAGAAAAACAAATTCTTTAAAGATGTAAAGCATTACTTCTGGACGACCCTACTTGTTTAAGGTTTGTGCGGATCAAGTCATCCGACGGTGTGTTCACCGCCAAGAAGCCGATGAAATTCTCAAGGCTTGTCATCATGGACCCACGGGGGGACATAATGGCCCGAACTACACCGCCAAGAAGGTGTTTGATTCTGGTTTCTATTGGCCCACAATTTACAAAGATGCCCATGACCTCGTCAAATCTTGCGACTCTTGCCAACGTCATGGTAACATCTCTAAAAGAGATGAAATGCCTCAAAATGCCATTCAAGTGTGCGAGATATTTGACGTATGGGGCATTGACTTTATGGGACCGTTCCCGTCTTCTCGAGGGAACAAGTATATACCGTGCGGTCGATTACTTGTCTAAATGGGTGGAGGCGAAAGCGCTACCTACCAACGACGCCCGAGTAGTGGTGAAGTTTTTAAAGTCTCTCTTTGCCCTTTTTGGAACTCCTCGTGCCATCATTAGTGATCGCGGTACACACTTTTGCAATGACCAATTCGCAAAAGTAATGCTTAAGTACGGTGTCACCCACCGTCTCTCCACCGCGTATCACCCACAAACTAGTGGGCAAGTAGAAGTTTCGAACCGTGGTTTGAAAAGAATCTTGGAGAGGACCGTAGGCGAAAATCGTGCCTCTTGGTCAGACAAATTAGAAGATGCACTTTGGGCCTTCCGTACCGCTTACAAAACACCCATCAGGTGTACTCCTTACAAGCTCGTGTATGGAAAGGCGTGTCATCTCCCGATCGAGCTTGAGCACAAAGCCTATTAGGCCTTGAAGCATGCAAATTTCGACCTCAAGTCTTCGGGTGATCATCGGAAAGTTCAACTCAACGAATTAAATGAACTCCGTGATCAAGCCTACGAGAACTCTTTGATCTACAAAGAAAGGACAAAGAAGATCCATGACTCAAAGATTAAGAACCGCGTTTTCAACGTTGGTGACCGAGTCCTTCTTTTTAATTCTAGATTGAAGATCTTCTCAGGGAAACTTAAGACCCGTTGGACTGGTCCATTCACCATTACCAAAGTGTTTCCATATGGAACCGTCGAATTATCTCAAATAGACGGGCCAAACTTCAAAGTGAATGGACATAGGTTGAAGCATTATTTTGGAGAGGACATTCCTCATGTGGTTGTCCCAGATCTACAAACTTTCCCCACGAACCAATAAATGCGGGGATCGAGTCAAGCTAGCGACTCGGGAATCAAAAACAATAGCACACCATATGGGTTTTCACCCATATTTCTGACTTTTTTCTACTTTCTACCACCCTAGTGTGGGGGGGGGGGTTGCCCCACATGTTGTGTATATAAGTAAGTTCAAAAAAAAAAAAAAAAAAAAAAAAAAAAATCTTCTTTCTAAATAATGGCCGTAGTATTTCCCTTTTACGTTCTTTGTTTCGGCATAACCGCCGGTGCTTTGAATATTGAGGGCAATATTCATTTCTAAGTGTGGGGGGGAATTCTCACGAATTTTATCACGTAATTATCCCACCCAATTCCCCCGTTTTTGGCCAAAATTTTTTTTTTGAGTAAGTGTTCTACACTTTCTCAATTGGTTATCAGTCCGCCTTGTCTAATAAACAAAAGGATTGGCTAATCCAGGATCAAACGGCTCTTGGTAAAGATATCTCAAATCCGTTGACCGCTTGCAATTTGCCCAAAATTGTATGGTATTCAGCTCACCATATCCTAAAAGTGAAGAGTTGGCTAGCCCGCAAGTTTATGGCTTGTGGTAAAGGCAGTGGAAAACCATAATTGGTAATCGACTCACCAAAGATAATATTGATAATTTATCTAAGAGTTGGCTAGTCCAGAGCAAACGGCTTCTGGTAAAGACAAATCAAATCCGTTGGAAGCTGGTGGTTTGCTTAAAATCACATGGTTATCGGTGTAACAATAATTCTTACTTGAACTGAAACATTTTGCTACTCCAGAAGTAATGGCTTTTGGTAAAGAGATTCAAATCCATTAAGTTTTCTCAAAGATTGCTAGGGACTAGCAATAGTTTAGTGTGGGGGATTGATGAGTGTGTAAATACTCATCATTTTTGGTTAAATCTGAACTGCAAAACGTCTAAAAATGCTCAGAAATGCATCAAAATACTGAAAATATTCCAAAATTGCATTTTATATGTTTCAGATGCAAAATGTTTAAAAACAGATGAAAATGAGCAAAGTTTGCATAATTGGCAGTTTCAGTCCCCCAAGTTTCAAAGATTGTCAAAAATAGTCCCTGAGCCTTAATTTCAAAAGAAAGATCACCAAAGGTCCTTTTTAAATCATAACTTGTCAAAATTAGTCATTTGGTGAAAAATATAAAAAGTTTGAGAAAATTACAAGTTTGGTCCTCCAACTTTGAAATTTGGCAAAAATGGCCCCTAGAAATTTGAAAATGGCAAGTTTGGTCCTTGTACTTTTTGAGATTGTCACTTTTAGCCCTTGGAGCAACTTTTTCAAAATGGCACTTTGGTCCTTGCATTTTTCGAAATTACAAAGAGTCCTTGTCATTAATAAGCCTAAACCATTGGACCCTTGTCACAATCCAATTTGGACCCCCTGCCTTTTAGCCTTTGGACCCCCTGTCAATACCATTTTGAACCCCACTTGCAATATTAAAACAACCCAACCCGCCAAAGTCTCACCCCCTCCAACTGCTTCCCTGCCATGCCTGCAACTCACTCCACTCCCATCCCAGCTCATATCTTGTTCCCCCCCTCCTCCACCTCAATCCAAATATCATTAATTGCCCTCCCCCTCATCTCACTCAACCTCAACTGCTAAAAACCCTTTTCCGCCAAAATTGGATTCAATGGTCAAGATCAGTTTTATCAATCCAATGGTGAAACATGGGATATATTAAAGAGAGAGAAGACACTTGGAGTATAAAAAAGAAGCAAAAGGAGGAGAAGAGGGGAGTCTTGTAATTTTTAATTTTCTCTAAATGTCGTTTTTAACTTAAAGTCTTTAACTTAGTGTAAAACCTGTTGTATTTTGTTTCTTTGTATCAAACTAAGTGTATTGTATCATTATAAAATATTTCCAGTTATAAATTCAAGTTATGTTAAGAATTCATGTTTAAAGCTTACTGTTGAAAGTTTCCATTTCAATTTCTCATACAAAAGCTTCACATAACTTGTTTCTCAGCTCTAATAAGCTTATACAAGCTTCTCATAGCTTTTTGTAAGCTCAAGTTTAAGTTTCAATTCATTTTGGATATTGGTCAACAAAAGTCAAAACGGGCAAAAATGATGCAGATAATTGTCAATGGGTGAAGCAGTGCTTGATTTGGGTTGATTTGGAATCCAGTGGGTTGATATAATTAGGTTAGTGTTCATTGGTTTCAGTTTCAAGCCATAGTGGCTAAGGACCATGTGTAAGTGATTTTAAAGGTCTCTTTGCATTACCTTCATTTGTAGTGAAAACTGGTTCAAATCTGTTTAATAAGCTGTATTTAGGATATATAGATGTAGCTTGATCATTAACACAAGTTTGCTCAGTGTTTGTATGATTTAAAATTGCAAAACAGTCAATTAAAGGTGTGTTTGGAATTACTGATATAGCTGTGTTCAGGGCTTGTTCAGTGTATAACTCTTGTTGTTTTAAGTTTACTTAGCTCATATTAACTCATATTTGTCATAATCTTGAGCCTGCACACCTTTAAAGTCAATATGCATCTCAAATTGTCTTAAACTGCTAACTGTTGGAGTTTTTGAGAATCAAAGTCTTGAATTGTGTTTAAAATACATAGATAAAGGTTGCTTTAGTGTCATTTCATCATATAACACCTAGATCAGTCCTTACATTTGAATCAAAGTTCAAAAAAGTCAGAGTTTCATTTTCACTTCAAAAGTCAAAAAAAAAAAAAACCTGAAAAGCCTGTTTTGAGCCAACTGAGGTGAATTTTCTTGGATTCATTACTGGGCCAAATTATGTGAATCTTGTTGTCTTAAAAAGTTCAACTGGTCTATTTTGTTATTAGCATTTTTATACATTTTTGTGAATTTTTTATAAAGCTCAAAACTGCTTGTCTTTTAGGTCTCATCTGCCCTGTTCACCAAATCTCAGCTTAAGCTGAGCTCTCACAGTTTTGTGCAGGTCTGCACAGAGCTCATTTGAGCTTGTTCAAGGCTCTAATTTGGCTCATAAGTAGTTGGCTAGGTCTAGTGTAGGTTCCAAGTTTTTGTTTTTGATTTCTAGCTTATTTGAGTGCTTATTTTGTAGCTGCAAAACTGACCTGAAAACTGTTTTAGCTAATAATCTCATAACATCAAATCTTGGTACCTTGCAACTCAGTGGCTATGGCTTGTTGTTTTTAGTTGCATTTGGGTTATTATAGCATATTAGGACTTCTGTAATCGGTTATTGGTGGCATTTGGTGCTTATTTGGCTTATTCAAGTGCTTATTTATAAGCCCTTGGCTTAGCAGTTCCATATTCTTACAAACAACCACCTGTTTTTCCATTTTTCTTAGATTCCTTATATTATTTTAAGCTTATCTTGAATTTTTTAGATTTTTCTAGGTTACTTTGCTATTTTTCTTGATTTTAATTAGTTTTTAAGCCTTTTTAAATAGCATTTAATACAATTAATTAAGAAAAGTTTCAAAAAAATAATTTTTCATTTTTCTTAAGTTAAGATAAATATAAAAAGACAAAAAAGTATTTTTCTAGATTTTTCTTAGTTAAATTTGTATTTTTAAATAATTTAATTAGTTTTTAATAGTTTTTAATTCCTAGAAAATCCAAAATTAATCAGAAAAATATAAAAATAGTTTTGAAAATTCTATTTTGATATTTTAGATTTTTCTAAGTCATAATTTTATTTTTCTAGCTTTATTTCCTATTTTCTTGTATTTTAGGCTATTATTTAATAGTTAAAAATAGTTTTTAATTAATAATAATTAATTAAATAGTTATAGAATTAATTTTCTTTTTCTATAAATTTTATTTTGTCATTAGGTTTGTAAAAATGTCATTTTCATATTTTTAGGTCTTTTATTTCTTAGATCTCACGTTTTATTTCGTACGTTACGTAGTTTTTAATTTAAACGTAAGTTTTAGATTTTAAACGTTAATCAATTTCAAAAATAGTGATAGCGTTTATTTAATATTTTTTATCTTTTTAAATTTCTTTTAATTTGCATTTAAGCCTCTGTAATTTGTTGGCTTTTTCTGTAGTTATAATCATAATTCAAATCCTTCTTTTCCCGTTCAAATCTCTCGATCACTATACGTTAGGTGATCCATTGCATAGCTCGCTGGGACATAACGACCCGGGGAAACCCTATACTCCTCAGATCTTCATTGCATTCGTGCTTAGGCAGTTTTAAGCTTATTACGGTCGGCCATTCACAAGTGGCCGGCTTGAGTGATTTAGCTTGACTGTTTGGCACGCATCACGGACATTGGAGTATTTGTAGGATATGCACCAAGCAGAAAAGGATACCGAATCTACAACAAAAGAACCCGAAATATCATGGAAACAATTCACGTTACGTTCGATGAGCTGACCGGTCAAATGGCTCCTAGACAACCCAGTTCTGGACCCGCATCATCAAGTAGTCCCATCAGTTCTACTCTTGTATATGATTCTTTGCCAGCAACTCCTTATGTACCTCCTTCAGAAGATGACTTGAAGAAATTGTTTGATCTAATGTTTGATGAACACTATGAGCCAATGGCTAATGATCTGTCAATTCCGTCAACAGAGGCTGCTTCTATCCCTGTCAATGAAGTTAACCCTTTAGTTTCTATGTCTTTAAGTCAAGAAGCGCCTACTGCTGATCACTCTGTCTCATCAACAAATCATCAATCATCGAGTGTACATCATGGAATTGTTTCTGGCACCCTTGACGGAGAGAATCCCTTTGCAACTCCTGAAGATGCCCCATTTGAAAACATATTTGCTCCTGAATCATCATCAGAACCATCTTCATCAGGAGAAATCGACTATGTTACTTCAGTTCCTCAACAACAACCACACGAACATCTTAGAAAATAGACACATGATAATCCATTGGACAACATCATTGGAAATCCCTCTCGACCTGTATCCACTCGCAAACAACTTGCAAATGATGCCTTATGGTGCTTCTTCAACTCTGTATCCAAGGTCGAACCAAAAGATGTTAAAACAACAATGAATGAAGACAGCTAGTTCAATGCCATGCAAGAAGAAATTCATGAGTTTGATCGACTAGATGTATGGGAATTAGTACCTGCCCCTGACTGTGCTATGATCATTGCTCTAAAGTGGATCTTCAAAGTAAAACTTGATGAGCATGGTGATGTTTTAAAGAACAAGGCTCGATTAGTTGCAAAAGGATACCGTCAAGAGGAGGGTATTGACTTTGAAGAATCATTTGCTCCAGTGGCACGCATCGAGGCAATCAGAATTTTCCTGGCTAATGCTGCAAGTAAGAATATGATTGTCTACCAGATGGATGTAAAGACAGCTTTTCTTAACGGAGATCTTAAAGAAGTCGTATACGTCAGCCAACCGGAAGGTTTTGTGAATCCAGAGCATCCTACTCATGTCTATCGCTTGAAGAAGGCTCTTTACGGCTTGAAGCAAGCTCCAAGGGCATGGTATGATACGCTATCAAATTTTCTTCTATCTACTGGATTCAGCAAAGGAGCAGTTGATCCGACATTGTTCACCAGAAAGTCAGGCAAACATTTAATTCACGTTCAAATTTATGTTGATGATATTATCTTTGCCTCGACTGACCCCAATGAATGTGACCGTTTTTCAAAGGAGATGGGCTCCAAATTTCAAATTTCAATGATGGGACAAATGTCATTTTTCTTGGGATTACAAATTTCACAAAGTCCCGGAGGCATTTTTATTAATCAATTTAAATATGCAAATGAAATTTTAAAGAAATTTGGATTTGACACTTGTGACACCGTTGACACTCCCATGGTAGAACGTACCAAACTGGATGATGACCACTCAGGGATCATGATAGATCAAACAAAATATCGAAGTATGATTGGATCCCTGATGTACCTCATAGCCAGTAGACCTGATATTCTGTTCGCTGTATGCATGTGTGCTAGATACCAGGCTAAGCCTACCAAAAAGCACCTTGAAGCGATTAAACGGGTCTTTCGGTATCTCCAAGGAACCATCAACATGGGACTTTGGTACCCGAAGGACACCGGTATGTCACTAACAGCCTATGCAGATGCTGACCATGCAGGATGTCAAGATACTCGTCGAAGTACATATGGAGGTGCTCAGTTTTTGGGTGATAAGCTTGTGAGCTGGTCTTCAAAGAAACAAATGAGTACTTCTATATCCTCTACAGAGGCTGAATACATAGCCATGTCATCGTGTTATGTTCAAATCCTATGGATGAGATCCCAATTATCTGACTATGGCTTTGAATTCAACAAAATCCCTCTGTATTGTGATAACAAAAGTGTCATTGCTCTCTCTTGCAACAATGTTCAACATTCAAGAGCAAAGCACATCGACATTCGACATCATTTCATTCAGGAACAAGTGGAAAAAGGTGTGGTAGAAGTGTAGAACCCTATTTTGTGAGGTCTGAATACCAGTTAGCAGACATCTTCACCAAATCTCTTCCTAGAGATCGTTTTGAGTTCATTCTTCCACGACTTGGTCTAAAGAGTCTACAACCGGAAACACTCAAACATCTTCAAGAAGAAGACGAGGAGTAAAGGTATTTCTTCATCTATCTCTTGTATATAATTATTCAAAAAGCAAAATAAAAAAATTTAAAACCCACAAAAAGAAAATAGAAAAATATAAAATTTTCAAAAAAAATAAATAAGTAAAATAAAATAAAATAAAAAAATAATTAGAATCTTGAAAAATCCCAAAAATATTGTTATTTTGTCATGTTTTTCTTAATTCGATATCATCTACGGACTTTGTGTTGACATTCAAAGAATGTCACGGGTTTTTAGATCTTCTTCGAATGTACATAATTTGCTTTAAAAAAAATATAAAAAAAAAAAAAAAAAAAAAAAAAAAGGCGGAGAAAAATGGTGGTTTATTGTCATTTCAGGCAATAACCCGTGTTATAAAGTAAAGAACAAAGCCATGCTTAATATTATTTTTTCAAATCTCTTGCTCTGATTCTTAAAACAAATGTTTGTCACCAAAAGGACAAACGTTTTCTTTCCAAATATTTTTCCGTCTAATGATTCTTCTGAAAACATATTTGCCATTTAATGAAAACAAAATTGCTTTGAAAATACCTCGTACTCTATTATTCTTGTAAATCATCTGTGCTTATCATCTGTCAAAATCTCTATCTCTCAATCAACAACTTGTGTCATTGATTGAGGGGGAGAATGATTCAATCGAATTAAAAAGAGTATTTTTCAAACAATTGGCACGTAAACGAGCAAGGTCTCCTTGGATAATCAAAAGGAACAATGTTTTATATAAGTGATTCAAGACCTTTGCTAATGTATGTTTTCAAAAGATACCATGCATGTTAAACAATGGAGTTTAAAGTCTAAAAATCTGATCCTTATCAGTTTAAAATGTTTTTCAAAGCAAGTCACTATTATCCTCAAAAGGCTCTCAATTTATTTAAACAATATAGATCAAGCAAACTTCTCAAGATTTGAAAATTGTGATCGGGGGAATTGTGATTTAATTGGATTTAAAACTGATAACTCGATAATTGGTTTGATATGCGTTTAGCAAACTCTCCTCCATTCATGGCCACGACGTTTTAATTTTCCATGCACATGTTAAGGGGGAGCATTTATATCAAACAAAATGGATTAAACGTGACTGACTTGTCTCTAAGTGCAGGTTTTCCCTAATATGTGCTAAACATTTCAATCAATGCACATATTGAGGGGGAGCAAATTTTTGAAAACCACATTCTTTACCGAAATATCTTCACTGTATTGAAACACTGATTTTGATCGGAAAATAATGTCGATTTTTTAGAAAATATTGATCAAAGAAGTGAATTCTTCCTCTTACCTCCATGTGCCAAAATGATTTCGAACATATGTTGCACATGTTGAGGGGGAGCCGTTTTCTAAAATATCAAAAACGATTCATGTACAAAATGCTTTGATAATATATCACAAGTACTTAGATTGATTTTCAAATGGTTTTCAATTGGTTCCAACGGCTGATGAACAATATCAAAAGACCGACCAATTTATTTTTATGCATGGTGTTATAAGGATGGTTAGGTTAGGTATTCGTTCCCACGATCCCGCCAGAGCCGGAGGGATCTACCTAGGGACAATCCACTAGATAGTGTAGAAGTCCTTAGGTATGATGAAAAAAAAAAGGAGAAAACTGAGAATATGGGAAGAGTGCCGACTGAGATAGAGCTAGAACTGGAATAAACCCAACAAGGTTCTAGTAATGAAGTCTCGGTAAGCACTGAAGGGGTTGAATAATGAAAAAGAAATGAAATGAGAAAAGGGTGAAAAGAAATAGCCCTCCAATAATTCAACCTTAGGGCAGATACCGGGTTCAATACATATGCTACTGGTTGTTACTAAGGTAACACTGGTATTGAAGATAAGACGTCATGGACCTAGTGATGCACTGCACTACATCTTCCCAAACTACTCAAGTTCCTCTTAAAAGGACTTGTTTCATTCTCACAAAGGAACCGACATCATCTATAGACTTTCACTTAGAGATGGTCGATATTGAAGATGGAAACCCTCTCCCTAGTCTCCGGAATAGGAACCAAATGTGCACAATTGAGTCTAGAGCCTCGAGATCATCAATAAATCTCATTAATGACACTGTCAATGAAGACTCTCTGTTTCACACAATGTGGAAAGAGAGAATATATTTTAAGAGTCCTACGCCTTATCCTTGTGGTATTGCCAGAACATCTGAGTGATATGCAAACATAGTCACAATGAAGATGGAAATCCTTCTAGAGCCAACATCAAACAAGCTCTTGGTAGGTGGCATGTGAGATCTACCTAATAGATCAACCATCACAAGTACATGGAAATGATGGGGCGATTCAATCTTGAATCAACCTTGGTCCAGGAAATGGATTGACGGATACCTTTGAAAAATCGTTCGTTGTGCTTAAAACTCTTTTCTCTAGCACATCGACTGTGTATTAATATTTCAAAATAAAAGGTGTTTATGATTGATAATTGATTTTTTTTAAAACCTTCGTTGTATTGCAAAAACACTATATTGAGCAGTACACGATTGTTTTTCAAATCTCTTTTCATCAATCAGTGAATCTAAATTCGCCAGTTCACTCACTACGTGTTGTCTTCTTTGAGACGTTCCGGTTTGAGAACAGCTAGAGCAGCTGCGAAACCCTGTAAGGAGATTCTCGGAATTATACCTGATCACAGGCAGTACTTGTACTGATCAACGGGGACCGTGGGCCGTGTACCTCAATTCAACGAAAGTGATCAAAGACACTTTCGTGCGCTTTATTGCTAACTGTTGTATGCAGGTACACCCGACGTTTGCAGCTGATCAGAATGGAGAAGTTAATCCATAGCCGCATGCTCACACAACACATTCATTTCAAAATAAATCATGATTAGTGCATCAATGACTCTGATATTTTCACTCCATGCTTCTGCTACGCTGCTGCAAATATCATGAATCAACTAAATCTTCCGCTACTCTGATGAAAAGAATTCATGATCCAGAATGTGAGCATGTCGGTCCACTGTCACAACATCACACAAATTCAACACCACAATGGAAGAGTCAGAGATTTATGCAAGCTGATGATCTCAAATCTGGCTAAAACTCATCATCACGTGGATCAGTTAAAGACCTCCACTTGAATTATCCAAACATGGAAAACATGAAGAATCAAAGACTACGAGCTTCTGAACAAAGAACCTAAACAAGAATTCAAGAACAATCTTATTGTAATATATGTTTGTATTCTGTGTAAATTGAGGTGACCTCCCTTAGGGGGAGATTGTTAGGAATTAGAAAATTCAGTCATTAAAGTGTCGGTCACCTCAAGTATATGTAATCATTAGAAAGCTCTTAGTCGTAGTTATTTAATGTTAGTAAGTAGTTAGTTAAGTAATACCATGGAGGACGGATGGGTCTTTACCCACTGTATGCCTGATCCACAGCCCGTAGGTGGCGTTTATTGTAAGACACTATAAATACCCTCTACCTTGCAAGGTAGAGGGTTGGAGCTTTCAATACCATTTTTCTTTGTTTCACATAGTTCCCAACTCTCTTCTCATTCTCTCTCTAGAACTTTCTCTCTCTAAAACCTTGTTAACGCCTCATATGATTATGGTGTGATGTGTTTGTGAAATCCTATATCTTACAAGAACAATTCAACTTGCTTCGTCTTGGTCTTGGTCTCATGGAACAATCATCGTAATTTGTTTCTCAATTCTACAAGTTATGTAAACGTTAGCCTTACCTTCTTTTCTGAGTCTAGGATCTATATTTCACACAGAACTCACAAACAATATGGGGATTTTCAAAACTCAAGGTATATTGTCTTTCACCCTTTCAAAACTAACGATAATTTTTTTTTCAAGAAACTTTTCGAAATGTTTTCTAAAAGGATACTTCTCCCCGTATCATTTTCCTAACGCTATTCTCACGTCTAGGACAAACCTTTTCATTATGAATACAAAGTAAAAACCCTTTTTCATTGCATCTCATGTCTTTTGAATGCTAAAGGGAACACATAAATAATATGTGTTTTCGGGTACATTCACTTAAGCAACAATGAGTTAAGGAGCACTCGGGTTATCTCACATAATAATATGCTTTTTTCACTTCTTAGTTTATCTTCCTTTCTTTTTAGGAGTCGAGATAACCGCAACTCCAAATGGTATACATATAGGCACACACTAGGCACCAATGTTTCCAAAAGGAAAATTCTGAGCTGCCTGAGTCACCAGTACCACGGATCCCGGCATTTATGCTGGACGGTTCCCTAAAGGAACGGATGCGTGGGAACCGTGGGACATAAGCTAAATTTCTCTTCTATTTTTCTCACTTTGGCTATAAACCTTCCTATTTTTTTATATCATTTTAGCTCTTTTACTAATGAGTATGTTACTTAATGCTTGTGTTCTCATGATCACATGCCTTAAATTCATTTCTAATTATTAGATTTTAGTCCACATTTTGGGTCTAACATTCATTACAAATGTATTATTTTCTCTATAAATAAGGTTCCCAAAATGCTTGCATATCCTTCACTCTCAACCTCACAAACAATCATCATCATGTCATCCAAAAGATCTTCCAACATTGATGAATCACCTTGTGCAAACAATCCTCTTCAATAAATCCAAAACTTTATCCTACCACCTTCCGTAGTGCCACCACCCAAATCTAGAAAAACCGCACGGATTAGCATCTGACCTTGTTGTTTAGCCAAACCATTGTCAAAAGTTCATCACCACTACTCATTCACCACCAAATGATTCCATAGTAGCACCTCCGTCATCTCCAACAAGTACATCACCACCATCACCTATCAAGTCTCCGCCTAAAATCACCCTATCGGAACTCCTTAAGACTCCGAAAACAATCCCACTTCCCGTGTCTAGTTCACCACCCACATCATTTCAACGAACTTCCAACTTAAACCCAAAAGAACTAGTCTTTTTAACACCACCAACATCTCCAAACACACTTCCAAACACACTTTACAAAGATCTTGCAACATCACCACCTTTAGCTCCCATTATCTTACAGCAACATCTAGGTTCTTATATTCCACCACTCACCAACATAATGGAATTTGATCCATATTTCCCAACTTTTCCACCACATATTCCGCCTTCCACCAATCAAACTTACCCGGAAACCATCCACACACAATACCCACATCATTTACATTGTGAACATTGCCATTCCACTAGAGAACTTGCAATGGAAATAACGGACGAAATGCGATTCATACTTAACCACATACTTGATCGCATCAACATCATTACTCACCAAAACTTCCATAATTAACCTTATGCAAGCATGGAAGAAATGATATTACTATTTTCTCTATTTTTTCTTTTTGAGTCATTTTAAAGAACAAACCTTGTTCTTAGTTTTTTGTATGTGGCCTATATACCACTACACTTTGTCATTTTATTACAAGGCTTTGTTTACATACCTTGACTCTCCATCTTGTTTCTCATCCCATACAAGATTTTATTACATGTTACTATTAACCTTTTGTTTGTAGGTATTACAGTTTCTCACTTGACGCCCTATTCTAGGGGGAGCTACCGTCAAGGGGGAGTTAGTGCTTCATGGATTATACTATTTTTTCCACACTTTATTTCTTTTTTAGGTTCACTTTTTGTTTCGACAAAAAGGGGGAGAAGAAGTAAAACTTATATATGCTTTCAAAACATACATCTAATCTTAAGTTTTAATCATCATATCATTATGTTTTGTCATCAACAAAAAGGGGGAGATTGTTAATACAAATAAATTGTAAAAACGTTTATTCATATTTAGCGATCTCTTTGTGTTTTGTTGATAACAAATATAAAGTTATCATAAGTAAAATTACAAGGATACATGTTATTTTTGTAAAGCATTTACATATAGTCATTTAACATAAATTGTTGTAATAATTCATTTGTTGTAATAGTTTATTAGGATGGGTAAAATCCATAACCCATGACCCATACTCATGGAGCAAAGCCATAACCCATGATCCAATGTCTAGATACATTGTATCTATTTGGATACCCATGACCCATGATCCATGACCCATAACCCAAATAGGAGGAGCGTCTGGCGGATCCCCAGTTTACATTGGACGGATCCCTCATGTAAAGGATCTGTGGGATCCGGGGAATAGTAGAGGTTTTTTGCCTATAAATAGTGAGTCATTTCTTCATTGCAACTAACCCCTCTTCTTACAAACTCTCTCATATATTACTTCTCTCTTCTAATCTCAGATCTCTTGATCTATATAGTAGTTCTTCTTTCTTTTGTTGTGATTCTCAAATAGGTCCTTTGTGGAAAACTAGAAGGGGGGGGGGGGGGCTTGAATAGTTTTACCAATTAAAACTTTGTTTTAAAATATTAGATTGACTTATGTCAATCTATTTGGATGTGTATGTTGGACGTTGATAGATAGATATATATAAATGTGTAATGAAAGATAAGGAGTAAGAAGCACATAACCACGACACGAGTATTTATAGTGGTTCGGCTACAAGGACACCTTCTTTTCCCTACTCCACTCACCGAGTCACCTACTCGAGAGTTCGTAAACACTACACGATACCAACTCCTTATGGCGGAGAAGCCTTCACAACGTCCCCTACTCTTTTTCCGGTACTAGGCTAACCACCGGGTTCTTCCACAAGGTAGAACCACACCTATCACAACGTCGACTACCCTTTATCCGGTACTAGGATAGATACCGAGTTCCATTATAATGGAGGAACTACTACCCAACACTACACAACACCTATCCTAAAGAAGACCCACTCCTTATTACAACATCATCAAGGATATCAATATCCTTGGATACAACCTATCTCTATTTGTATATCGATGCACCTGATCGATTATACAACCTTGGCATCTTTCACTAATGCCAGTTGACTTGACTTCTAAGCATCTTTCAGTAATGCCCTTGACACGGACGTTTGTCACCTTTCACTAATGCCTTCATCTTTACTCCTTTAGCATTCTTCCCTAATGCTTTTGACACGGACGTTAAGCACCCTTCACTAATGCTTTCGTCTTGACTCTTTTGGCATCCTTCACAAATGCCTTTGACACAACACTTCTATGGAGGAAGAAAGAAGTATCAACAAGAAAACCTCAGTAGTCTTGATGATGACGAAGCATGGCAACTCATGGACTTGAGCTTGCTCGACTTCAAGAGGTGGTGATCTCACCTTTAAGAGGAACCTAGAGAATCACACAAAAACAAAATACAAACTATATAGAGAGATCCTTAGGATCTGAGGTTAGAAGGTTCCAATACTTGGGGAAAGTATGTGTGGGAGTGGCAACCCAAAATGAAGAAATGGCTCACTATTTATAGAAGAAATTTAGCTACTGTTCCACGGATCCCTCACTTGAGGGATCCGTCCAGTGTATTACTGGGGATCCGTGGGACGCTCCCTTTTGCCTATGGGTTTTGGGTCATGGGTCATGGGTTATGGGTCATGGGTCCTAGACTTTGGACAATGGGTATTCAAGTAGATACAATGTATCTACAAGATGCAATGCATCTAGTCCATGGGTAATGGGTTAAAACCATGGGTCATGGATAATATCCATATATGACTTATGCATGATGTCATGAAATGGGTTATAGGTTATGCTCTATGGGTATGGGTCATGGACTTTGGGTTTTACCCAACTACATTCAATGTATTTATTCAATGGGTCAAATACTTAAGTTTCTACCCATTTATATTGCCCATTATGATACATACTAGTTATGTATATATTTACCCAATATGTAAACACTAGTTGTTGTACATATGTATTACTAAATCATAAAACCACTTTTACTTGTTTAATGTTTAATGTTTTATGTGAAAACGTAAGTGTGTTAGTAAACTATTGGCTCAAACTATTTACGTATTTTATTTGTTTCGTTAAAATGATTTTACGTTTGTTATTGACAAAACATTAGAAGAATGTAAAATATAAACAAACGTTTTTACGGCTTATTTGTATTAACAATCTCCCAATTTTTGTTGATGACAAAACATAAAATTATTTTAAGGAAAAACTAAAATTCGTAAAAGTTTGAATTTGAGTTTTAACTTTCTTCTCCCCCTTTTTGTCGAAACAAAAAGAGCGTCGAAAAGAAACTAACACAATGTTTTAAGAAAAACATGTAATGAGGAAAAAAAGAATAAAAATATAGAGAGCAAGTGACGGGAAGCGTTCTCGTCTTAACTCCCCCTTGACGAGTCCATCCCTTTGTGAGGGTGTCAAGTAAGAAAAACTACTAAGCTAATGCATTGCAACTATGTTTGCAAATGGTTTCGTCTTTGTGATGATAATGCTCCCCCTTGATGATTGCAACTTTGCAAAGGGACGTCATGAAATGTAATCCATATGAGGATTATATTGCAAATGGTTTTTCAATGTGTTGTTTGACACAAAGCTCCCCCTAGCTTAGGGTGTCAAAGTCTTCATGTGTATTTTGAAAATCTACAAAACAAAGGTTAGAAAACAAGTATATAATGCATAATTTCCTGCAAATAAGACTCAAGTTAGTAGAAAACAGGTCTTCTGTTGCACGGATCCCACGGTTCCTTCCTTGGAGAGATCCGTCTAGGCAAAACTCAGGGATCCGTCTGTCTGAAAGCATAATCCAGCAGTGGTGATGTAACAAATGATGTTAACATCAAGGTGAGATATGTATTCAAGCAACAAACATATACTCAAAGCAATATGACATTTAAAATTTCATTCAAAGCAATATGTAATACATTTTCTACTAATACTAATAAGTGACCAAGAGCTTTAAAAAGCATCAATGTGCTTGAGTCTAAGGATGGGTAGACTTGTTGATTTCGTCCAATCGTTCAAGAAGATGATTAAACATGAAATGCAACTCATTTCGTATTAGGGCAATTATTGTCTTGTTTAGGGACCGGAGGAGATTGGATGTTTTGAGTAGGCTCTACAAATGATGGTGGAGGTACATTGAGCAATGTAGGATGAGGTTCCACTAAGAATGGAGGTGGTGGTAATGGAAAGTCCTTCATATGATCAAGACCTTGATGGTTCATTGTCTCCAATGGTGGATAATTTGGTGATGTAGGTGGTTCCCTTATTTAACGAGAAGGTTGGTGAGTGGGAAGTTCTCGATGGTCAGTGCTTTAATGAATAGAGATTTGGAATGAAATAGGTTCGGTGAAGGAATGTTGTCTATGTTCTAGGAATGAAGGCTTAGGCGTTTTACTAGAACTAGGTGTGTTTGGTTTAGAACTTGATGAACCCTTTTCTAACCCAAGAGGTCTAATACTAATTCTTGCGGTTCTCTTAGCAATTGTTGATTGAGATTGTTGAGGTGGGATTCCAACATTATGGCCTCTTACCGGTGATGATTCGGTGGATGATATCTCATGGATCATATGACCATTCCTTTTGGATGAACCTTTGGTTGAAGAGTTGTTGCTAGAGGCTTTAGTCATAGTGATGGTGAGAATGCAATAGAAGTTTCTAACTACTTGATTTTTAGGAATGTGGTAAGAGTGATGACTTAACCTCTCAAGAATGTTTGGTTTATAAAGGGTAAATTTGAATTAAGGAATTAAATTCATGACCACTAAGGGAATTAGGCATGCACCAAGGTCAACTATGATGTTGTTCAGCTCTAGGGAATCATTAAATGGTAACTAGAAGTGCTTAGTTTACCAAAGATGGTTTAAATTTGAAAGAAAAGTTGATTATAAGCTTTCTGCAGACACGGATCCCTCTCATTTGGGATCCGTCTGGTTATAAACCAGGGATCCGGTTGTCAAACAGAAATATGGTGAAGTGATTATACTCTTGTTGACATAACATCTTGCTTAGGATATAAACATGTGTAAACTTAACTATAGTTAATTTTTAACCCGATATGTAGTTAACTCCAAATCCTAGCCTATAAATACTAACTTAAACACATAGAAAAAAATGCACCACACCTCTTTATCTATCAAAGTCCTAAAACCCTAAGGCACTTATCTTATATTTTGTAAGAAAGTTAACTAGTTTTTGAAAGAAAACTAGTGTTTGATCTTCGTTCTTGGAAGTTTTCAAGAAAGAGTCGTTATAATCTTCAAATAACTTCAAATCTCCAAAAAGACTTTGTTATAATCTTCAAATAGCTTTGGGTTTTCCAGAAGGCGTTGTTATAATCTTTAAATAGCCTCGGTTTTTCGAAGATAACAAATTCTACGTCGAAGCTCCGCTTATATTTCTTTTTTCCATAATACTCAAGTATTCTATATTAAGGTAAGTATTTATAAGACTCAAACTTATTTAAATACTTATAAACTTGGTTAGTTTATTTCTTGTATTTATAAACTCTTAATATAGCATATAATCAAGTAATCAAAATACATGTTTTACGTATTGAGCATTACAAAACTAGGGAACTTCATGTGAGGGGTTCATTTGGGTAAACGGATCGACGAGTTGCTGGATTTACGAATTAAAGTGTCCTAGCTCCTCGAACGTTTACTGCATGACCTCTGAATTATGATGGCCCGAACAGTAGTATGAGATATACAAACTAAAACCATTTCTATAAACAAACATACAAATACTACGTCATGATCAATATAAGGACGTATATAGGCATGTTTATACTTTCGCATCGTTATTCCAAACCTAAGAGTTGACATCATAATCTAGGTTATACGTAGAGACTTCCAGGCTTATCCATCGATCCGTTATACGTTGTGATATCATTTATTAAGGTGAGTTTCATAGCCCCTACTTTTATACGTCTTGAATTACTTTTGGGGGAGATACATGCTTAACTATTTTCATATACTTTCACTAGTACTCTAAACTATTAAGGATTATCATGAGTTTTATAGCCCCACTTTTAATTGTTTTATACTATTTTTGGGGGAGATACATGCTCAAATATTTTCATTTACTTTCATGAGTATTCTAAACGTTTACGGATTACCGTGAGTCATAGCCCCTACTCTTCTAATACTTGTTTTACAAACTCTTTGGGGGAGATACATGCTCAACTACTTGCTTTTACTTTTACAAATACTCAAAACATTATACTTGATTGCATTATACATGATTGCATTATACTTGATTGCATTATACTTGATTGCGTTATACTTGATTGTGATATACTTAAGTTTGAAAGTTTTCTCGTGAGCAACACTAAAGTCTCCTAACATAAACGAAGCAGTCCAATTCGAAAGTCTCCCAACATAAACGGAGCAGTTCTTGATCGAAAGTCTCCCAATATAAATGGAGCAGTCCAATTTGAAAGTCTCCCTTATCGACGGAGCAACACTAAGTGCATTATGACTGTATGTGTGCTTGACTATAAAATGTACTATATTTTAGTAGTGGGTTGTAAACACACAGGTTGCAGGTTTTGTATGGGCGGAGTTTGCAACTGAGTGGATTTACAATGCCTTTGCTGTGTGAACATTCCTTAAAGGCTTACATGTTAAACAAACTCTATGAACTCACCAACCATTGTGTTGACACTTTTTAGCATGTTTATCTCAGGTCAATAAGGCGATAGATGTTGCATGGAACTTAGAGTCGCACGACAAGTTTTGAAGACATTATACATTTGTATTACCATTCGATAGTACATCTTGTAAACATTTGTATGTTTTACTTTGGGACGTCATTGTTTGTAACTCTGATTTCATTAATCGAATGGTAACTTTTCAAAACGTCTCATTTAGAGGTCCTTTTCTATAACTTGTACTTTGTATTATGAAGTAGCACCCCAATGACACAATCTTCCGCTGCGGTATTTTGGGGGTGTTACAGATTGGTATCAGAGCATTGGTTATAGAGAACTAGGTTTCATTTAGGAGCCTAGACTATAACTGCTTTATACGTTAAAACTCTCCACTATAATTGCCTTACACACACTTCGTGCACATATGCTTTTTGTTAGTTATTTTTTTAGATCCACGTTGTTGGATGATATGACTTTAGTAATAATATGGAAACCCACAGAATTTAATCGAGTCATTAAAAATATGGAGCTCAGTAATAAATAATTATTTAACTTGATCTTGTGACAGTTCTTGTTTGATGAGACATGAGATTTGAGTTAAATAATATTATTACTTAGCTTTAGACATTTGATGACTTGGTTATCTTATTATCTGTCTCAGAAAGCGAGTTTTGTGTCGGAAAATCTTAAGTAGGATGATTTATAATCTCCTTATTTGAATGGATTGGGAAGCCTCTTTATTCAAATAAAGAAGTTATAAACCACCGAACCATAGGTTTATAACCCATTACTTACATAAATTTGGACGCTTCTTTATGAAAGTAATGAATTATAAATAAGTGGGCTTATTTGCATCCGATACGATTCTCAAACCACATTATGGGTGTATTACAACGTAACCCATACACTATTCCTGTTGAATAAGAGAGAACCCCACTGTTTTAAAGACCACACTTTTCTTAGACACACTATAAGTAGTCAACATCAACAGAACTTCGAGACGATGTTCCCTTAAGGGGTAGAGACTGTAACAATTCGCATTTTTAGGATTTCTATCCATATTCATATTTTACTATTCATTATTACTATTCATCACCAAAATTTTTATTTCACATTCTCGTAAGTTAATTTATTTTAGTGATAACCTACGAGTTTGACCATCGTTAGATCATCTTCGCAAAAGTTATTAAGAAAATATCGTCTTAAAGTTTCGTTTTGGTCGGAGCACCATTCGCGCATAACGAAAACCAACTCTGACAATTTTCCCCACATCAGATTAATTTTTAGATCACTCATAATCAATTAGAGAATTTTTAAGATTTCATTTAAATGTTACCAAATAAACCCTGAGCCGTACGAGACTAAACTTACGTTTTAAACAATTCTACTTAGACCCAGACTTAACCATTCCTGCACTGTATTTCCTAAGACGTTTAGACACTTTTACATTTTTGGAAAAGTCAAACATATTTCCCTCCTCCTTTGACCATAAAGAAATTAACCTTGTACGTTCTGCTTTTTTGCTTAAATCGCGTATCTTTTAGACTTCACGCATAACTGTTAAGTTATCCCACGTATAACGAAAACTACATTTTGACATCTCATATCACTCATAGACTAATTTTAGTCTACTTTAAATATATTCATGGTCATTTCCCTGAAATCTCGTTCTTTTCTGATAAATTGCATTTTTCACGTATTTAGCCTATGTTTCCAGTTTTAACAGCGTTTACGCGACCCATTAAACTTATCACTAATTTTTATAAGATAATAATGAGTATATTGATGAGTTTAATCATTCCTATAAGTTTCATATTTTTACGACACCCGGTTTTACGTTTCAAGAATTAAATACTTACCGTTAGCGATTTCCGGGACCAAAACTCACTCCGTAAAGGCAAGATAAAAGTTCAAAACTCTTAACCTCCTCATTTTACCATAGGTGGAATTTTCAATGAGTCACCATGACACATGTAATGGTGACATAACATCTTGCTTATGATATAAACATGTGTAAACTTAACTATAGTTAGTTTTTAACTCGATATGTAGTTAACTCCAAATCCTAGCCTATAAATACTAACTTAAACACATAGAAAAAAATGCACCACACCTCTTTATCTATCAAAGTCCTAAAACCCTAAGGCACTTATCTTATATTTTGGAAGAAAGTTAACTAGTTTTTGAAAGAAAACTAGTGTTTGATCTTCGTTCTTGGAAGTTTTCAAGAAAGAGTCGTTATAATCTTCAAATAACTTCAAGTCTCCAAAAAGACTTTGTCATAATCTTCAAATAGCTTTGGGTTTTCCAGAAGGCGTTGTTATAATCTTTAAATAGCCTCGGTTTTTCGAAGATTACAAATTCTACGTCGAAGCTCCGCTTATATTTCCTTTTTCTATAATACTCAAGTATTCTATATTAAGGTAAGTATTTATAAGACTCAAACTTATTTAAATACTTATAAACTTGGTTAGTTTATTTATTGTATTTATAAACTCTTAATATATCATATAATCAAGTAATCAAAATACATGTTTTACGTATTAAGCACTACAAAACTAGGGAACTTCATGTGAGGGGTTCATTTGGGTAAACGGATCGGCGAGTTACTGGATTTACGAATTAAAGTGTCCTAGCTCCTCGAACGTTTACTGCATGACCTCTGAAATATGATGGCCCGAACAGTAGTACGAGATATACAAACTAAAACCATTTCTATAAACAAACATACAAATACTACGTCATGATCAATATAAGGACGTATATAGGCATGTTTATACTTTCGCATCGTTATTCCTAACCTAAGAGTTAACTTCATATTATAGGTTATACGTAGAGACTTCCAGGCTTATCCATCGATCCGTTATACGTTGTGATATCATTTATTAAGGTGAGTTTCATAGCCCCTACTTTTATACGTCTTGAATTACTTTTGGGGGAGATACATGCTTAACTATTTTCATATACTTTCACTAGTACTCTAAACTATTAAGGATTATTGTGAGTTTCATAGCCCCACTTTTAATTGTTTTATACTATTTTTGGGGGAGATACATGCTCAAATATTTTCATTTACTTTCATGAGTACTCTAAACGTTTACGGATTACCGTGAGTCATAGCCCCTACTCTTCTAATACTTGTTTTACAAACTCTTTAGGGGAGATACATGCTCAAATACTTGCTTTTACTTTTACAAATACTCAAAACATTATACTTGATTGCATTATACATGATTGCATTATACTTGATTGCATTATACTTGATTGCGTTATACTTGATTGTGTTATACTTAAGTTTGAAAGTTTTCTCGTGAGCAACACTAAAGTCTCCTAACATAAACGAAGCAGTCCAATTCAAAAGTCTCCCAACATAAACGGAGCAGTTCTCGATCGAAAGTCTCCCAATATAAACGGAGCAGTCCAATTTGAAAGTCTCCCTTATCGACGGAGCAACACTAAGTGCAATAATCTGAAATATTATGACTGTATGTGTGCTTGACTATAAAATGTACTATATTTTAGCAATGGGTTGTAAACACACAGGTTGCAGGTTTTGTATGGGCGGAGTTTTCAACTGAGTGGATTTACAATGCCTTTGCTGTGTGAACATTCCTTAAAGGCTTACATGTTAAACAAACTCTATGAACTCACCAACCATTGTGTTGACACTTTTTAGCATGTTTATCTCAGGTCAATAAGGCGATAGCTGTTGCATGGAACTTAGAGTCGCACGACAAGTTTTGAAGACATTATACATTTGTATTACCATTCGATAGTACATCTTGTAAACATTTGTATGTTTTACTTTGGGACGTCATTGTTTGTAACTCTGATTTCATTAATCGAATGGTAACTTTTCAAAACGTCTCATTTAGAGGTCGTTTTATATAACTTGTACGTTGTATTACGAAGTAGCACCCCAATGACACAATCTTCCGCTGCGGTATTTTGGGGGTGTTACAATATCCATATATGACTTATGCATGATGTCATGCAATGGGTTATGGGTTATGCTCCATGGGTATGGGTCATGGACTTTGGGTTATACCCAACTACATTCAATGTATTTAGTCAATGGGTCAAATACTTAAGTTTCTACCCATTTATATTGCCCATTATGATACATACTAGTTATGTATATATTTACCCAATATGTAAACACTAGTTGTTGTACATATGTATTTGTTAGGTCACTAGTTTTACAACACAAGCTTATAGAGAAAGAGATGAAGGCGATTGAACAAGCTAAACACACACACACTCACGTATAATATGACCGGTTATGCAAAGAGAGTGAATGAGAGAAAAACTTGAACAACCAACCTTCAAATGAAGGTTTACAAGAGGTATTTATAGGAGGGAAGCTAGGGCAACACTCCTAGTTCCCTTCCTATCCTTATTGGGCTTGGGTCAAGCTTATGGGCCTTCTACATAAGCTTGACCTTAAACAAACATAAAGGCCATAATAAAGCTACCTATTACATATGAAATATAAATACTTGAAATACTGTTTAGGAGTGATTCCAACAATCTCCCCCTCAAGTATATATGAATGTAAACGGTGAAGGCGTTGATGTAATAATAGCTGTGACGTCTTCGACATTCTTCTTTCTTGTGAGAAGAATTGCCTTGATTCGAACAATCTCCCAGTGTAGAGAGATAGTTATCTTTGAACAGTTATGCTTTGACGTCATCTTTAACTTTGTTCTTTGATCATTGTTCTTTGTGGTGAAAGTGATAGTATGTTGTTATCTGCATCGTCCGCCTCAGTCCGCTTCGCTGCTCCGGTGTCTCCACGTCATTCTTCAACATGCTCACACGCTCTTTTGACGTTGGAATTCAATCTGATGAAGTTCTTTAAGTCTTTAACTTTGTAGATTCTTTGGTTTGACGAAGAATCATTCTGACGGTTGTGTTGCTTTTGAATAGAACTTCCATTAGTGATGATGTTGGCGTGAGCATGAGAAGAATCAGCACGATCATCCCGCCCCGGAGCTTCCATAAGAAGAAAACATTTCAAACGGTTAGTAATAAGCGGTTTCCGGCACTTACAAGTTTGAACTTCGAGAGTGTTAACAAAATAGTGTGAAAACACAACTCTAATTCTTACAAAGGCCGTTCTTGAACTGGAGTCCCACAAGTGAGATAACACGATGTACCAAGTACATCTACGATTCAGATGAGTCGCTGAGGTACACCGAAGCATCACCTCACGATTGTAGACCGTTTGAGACACACTCCGCGTAATCCACGATGAGTTACCGAAGTGACCTGCTGGCCGTTTGATGTTGACCCCGGCAGAGTTTCCATTCAATCACCGAGGATCACAGATGTGAACCTCTCATAAATGTTCTCGACAGATTGCTAAGATCTGTGAAGGACTCGATATGAACCACCGATGATCTTATTAGTTGATCATCAAGTGATTAAATGTCAAGTGTTCCTAAGAGATCTTTTGATGAATCTCGTGGCTCTAGACTCAATAGTGCGCTTTTGGTTTTCTGGCGGAGACTAGGGAGAGGGTCTCCTTCTTCAATACCAGCAATCTCTAGGAGAAAGCCGATAGTTTACGTAGGGTTCCCTGTGAGAATGAAACAAGCTTCTGTTGAGAGAAACTTGAGTGGATAAGAAGGTTTAGTGCATGCGTCCCTGGGTCCATGACGACTTTTAATCTTCAATACCGGCGTCACTAAGTGACAACCAAGAGCATATGAATTGAACCCGGTGTTGCCCTAAGTTGAATAATCTGGAGGGCTATTTCTTTTCACCCTTTTCTTTGCATTTCTTTTAATTCTTCAACTCCTTCTTTCTCCGATTCTCATTTTCTCCTTTTTACAATCATACCTAAGGACTTCTAAATACTAACTATTTGTAGTGTCCTTGGGTAGATCCCTCCGCTCTGGCGGATCATAGGACGGTTATTCCTAACCTTAGTCACCTTATAACTCCATGACTAACCTATGTTTGCCATTAAAACCACTGTATGAAAAATTGTCTCTCAAAGTGTTTGTGAATGAAAAACATTTTAGTACCATTGTTGAGATAAGATTTTGCATAAATACTCTCCCTCCACATGTGCTTAAGAGTTTTAACGGTTAAAATGCACAGTGAGGAAAGAGCGCGCACTTTTGAATTGATCCACTCAAGATAGACAATTCCCCGCGAGACACGGTTACGTTGCATAGTTAAAGAGTTACATTGTCAACTTTTAGGTGACAACTAGCTCTAATAACTACCTTGAAGGTGTAGACAAACCTTGGAAGGTTGTCAAACCCGCCAGAGTTCATGTCTATCAAAAGTTTCTCGAATGGTACATTCTACTTCGACAAGTCCTTTGCGAGACACGTTTACATCACTAGCGAACTAGCTTGAAATTATTACCCTTCCGGGACAAGTCTTTTCGAGTTACTAACAGTTAAGTATCGTCAATTCGTTGGTTAAGTCCGAGGTACACAGATTCATTTGCATTTTGTACAACATATTTCTTATCACACAATTTTCTCCCCCTCAAAATGGCATATTAAAGTGTTATTTTTGAAACGTTTGAGAATAAATATGACCATTTCAAGTGTTGCGGGAAGAATGACCACTGTGAACAATTTTTGAACAAAGTTTCAAATACTCCCCTTCAACAAGTGATATAAACGGTTGAGGTTTTGAAAGTCTTAAGGAAAGTACTTGTTCTTTTGAGCAAAACCTTGAAAAATGAAAGGTTTGATAGGTTTTACTCAAAAGTAAGAAGCTTTCGCTCCTTATCTAAGGATTGTGGCAATCAAGCATACCACGGTCCTTTCTTGACAATTACGGGTTGTACATTGTTATGTGTGCACAAGCCATAGACATATTATATCATACATCCAAAATTATGAAGGAAGCAATTCAAGGGGTACCGGAAGTGCGTGATGTTCCCGAGTGCGCATGGGCGTTGAAAGCCGGTGATGTTTCGCCTGGGTCGACCACCAACATAGCTCTCCAATCGTCTGAATCGATCCCTTCAACAACCGCTCATCAATCATGGTGATGATCCTTCTCACATCCCTCCTTTCCTGAGAATTCCAGCGTTTACGAGATCCCACTTTCAAGCGTATATCCTTCAACCTGTATGCTAATCCGTCCCTAACCAGCTTCAAAGTATGATCCCCGAATTTCTGAAGATCACTACACGCCATTAAGCAGTTTCTTTGAAGTTCACTTCGGTAAACAACTCCGAAAGGTTTGCTGATGAGCGTATATTGAGGTAGCTGATTGAGATCGGGAAGAGTAAGCATTGGAGGTGTGAGGTTGACACGCTCGATAAGATTCAACACCATCGATATCTTCAACACGCTCTTTGATCACAATCGCCTAATGAAGATGAGAACCTGACTTGATAAATTCACGTTGAACTTCACGAGAATTGTCTCATACGCACCTTGGCAAGGTACATGTCTTCGATGTCGTTGAGGGACAAGTTCTCAAAGTCAGCCTCGGAGAATCCATAGTCCTGTTCATCTTGTCGCTTGACTATGATATTCTTTAAGAATGAATAGTCCCACTTAGACTTGAGATCAATGTGTTTGATGGCCACGATGTCCTTAGAACTATATAATGCATGTTGAGACTTCGAACCGTAGTAGATTCTTCGGCGCTCAGGCCAATGATGAATCCCATACAATGCATCTTGGTCGTATGCTTGCACGCGTTGTCGAAAACAAGTGATTTGCACGTTCCTCGATAGCTATGCAGTTTGAGTAAATAGCCACTGGGAATGGAAGAGTCAATGATGTAGCGTATTTTCGCGAACCATCGCTACCGTGTAAGAGAAAATCCCGGTCTCTGTTAAAGAAGTATCGGAAGGGAATCCGTGGTTCGTCTGTTTGGCCAATGGTCGGTAGAGGTTTGGTCCAATCGGTGTAGTATGGAGGGTTGTCCCTTTGTGTGAAGTCAATGTTTGCTTCCGGATTGAGCCAATCCATGTCGTTAGACATAGCTCGAGCGATGTTCTCAAGATGATATTCGACCTCGACAGCGCTTTCAGAGTTGTCTTTAAGAAGTTGGAATGCATCATTCTTGATTCGCTTCAATTCAGATTTCGTCATTTTCTTCACATGGAACTTTTCTTGCAAAAGTTTTGCGTGCTCCAATGTAGAACCGTCTACCAATTCTTGACCTTCATCCGGGTAGGGAGTTTGATTGACAAGTGTGGAGAACCATTCAAACTCTTCGGTTTTATCGTCATCAAGCCATGAGACAACTCGGTGAGTCGTCTTCTTCTTCTTTTGGAAGGCCTTGATGATGATACTGGTTTCTGCACTTGTTTGGGTGAGGTGGGTTGTTGTCGGGGCTCAAGGACCTCTTCATCGCCACCACCCGTATACTCAAAGTAATCACCGTTTTATGAGTCGGGGTGGTAACTCGGAATCGCCCCGAGGTTTATCGTAGAAGACCGAGGTGGAGGAGACTTTTGTTGAGAAGAAGTTCGTGGTGGAGGAGGTGGCGTAGAGGTAGATTTACCGCATCGCTTCGACGCGTTTAGGTGCGATTCCTTATCCTTATCATCGTCATCTCTTGGTCGTTTGGGTTGATCGGCTGACTCCTTGCATGATGATCCGAGTTGAAAATCAAGTAGATTTTCGAAAAATTTAGCTTCATCCGAAGTAAACGTTCCAGATCGCTTTGACATTTGTATCACTAGTTGAGCGATTAACTTCATTCAGAGAGATCAGCTTCTTTGGCCATTGTATTTTTAACCAATGCTACGATGTTAGGGTGAGTTGTCGGAAAATATTTCTCTAGTCACACCGGGGACAGTGTCAAGAAGAAACTTGTGAGTATGATCTCTTGCTGTCTTTTCCAGTTCCTTTTGGACTTTAGGAACGATATCCCGAAGGTACTTGTTAGTGTAACCTTCGATCATTTCGTTCAGTTCCTCTTTACGATGACTCTTCATGAACTTCCGAACAAATTCCCTTTCTTTCTCCATCTTGTCATGCTCGTCATACATATGTTGTATGTGATCAGAAAAGAAATTTAGCTTTTGATGAGCACGCTTTTCTTTCTGACTTGTTTGACAGCTTTGTGAATTCGTTTATGAGCTTGAGAAATCCAAGATCGAGGTGGTTTCTTCACAGATTTGGATGATGATTTTGTTGATATTTTTGATGGTGGTGTGATGAATGAGATGATGAGAATCTGATGATGAGGAGACATGAGGAGACTTCATGTCCTTAGGAGTTTCTGAGGTTTTCTCCTTTGAGTATGTTGGACTGTCTAGAAGAAACTTAGTATAATCATCCTCGTCATCCTTAGACTTTTCTTCTCAGTTCCTGCTTTTCAAAATCATACTCAATAGTGTCCTCAATAGGCTGTTGTTGTTGCAGAAGAGTGGTGGCACCAGATCCCTTATCGTGTCGATTAACCGCATCGATCCGGGAGGAGGGCAGACCACTTGATCCTCCGGGCCACCCATTTGATCTTTAGCAAATTCTTCGCCTTTTGAAGATGTCTAACGATTGAAACTTCTTCATGTATGATTTATCCAATTGCTCTTCTTCTTCTTCTTCAGAGCTTTCATCATGAGACTCAAGTACAGGAGTCTTTCCTTTTCCATGTTCGGCTATTGGACTTGTAGATTTTGCTGCTGGAGGAGGGATACGTTGCGGATTCAGAGAAGGTAATCTCTTCATCTGTGTCGGTACCTTCGAGCTTTCGTCCACAAGCTTTCTTTGCGGTTCGGGTTTGGGAATTGGGATGGGAGCAGCTTCCTTAGATGGAACAATCCTCTTTGAAGGAGGGTTCCTCTTGGGTAACTTCCTTTGACTCACAGTACTTGGCGTACTTCCGTACTTCCTCTTTTGGTTCTCCTTACAGGTGTTCCGGAAGATTTTTCGTCGAGATGACCAACTTTGCCTTGTCTAACTGCTTCCATACCTTTTGTATGCGTTTCAAGCTTTCGACATCTTCGTTAGAAGGAAATCGGTAGCACAGCACCTTGTTTCTTTGTAGACGTTTCCTTGATTCTAACGGATAGAATGGGTTCCGTCAACATGTCGTGATTATTGGGGTCATTGAGCCTCTTGGGAATGTCAGGATGAAGTCCAAGTGCTCTCTGGATCAACAATTTTGTATATCCGATGTAGGGAATCTTTGAGCCAAGTTTGTTGAGAAATGACATCATGTCATCCCAAATCCGAGCTTCGATAGCGATGTGTTTCTTGTTGACCAATGCCCAGAATATTTGCAGTTCTATGAGCTGAGGGTGCTCATAGCCACGCCACGAAACAGACTTGGTGATGATCATGTAGAGAGTTCTCCGTGGTTGAGGAATACTCTTAAGCTCTACGTGAGAATGCTTGGTGATTACTCCCGTAGCCTCGTCATAACCGATATTGATTAAGAATTGGAGAGTGAGCTCTTCAACAGGTGTGGCATATAGTTTGGTTGGATCGACATCAGGAATTAGGAGAACCGCCCTTAAGTCTGCAGGTGTAATGGTGACTTGTTTGTGATTCAGAGTCACCGTCACAGCAGCTTGTCCTTTGACCCTTTCCATAGTGTTCCAGAACTGTTGGATGTAGATCTCGTGAACAGTTGCAGAGTGTGAAAGCATGTTCGATACGGATGAGTCCTCGAATATCAATAGCAATAAACATGAAGATTCAGAGCAAGTGAGGGTGTCAAAGTCAACACGGAGATTATTCTTTCCTATCTTCATTGGATAGCCATGAGGATAGATATCAGCAATGGAGAGAACTTCATGTGCATCCACATTCATTTGTTCAGCCATGTCGTGATCTCAAATAACATTAGCCAAAAGAACCAACATATCGAAAGACATAATGTTAGTCAACCGAAGGTCTTATTGTCTAGTTATTGAATGTACAGTGTCAATGATTGTTACGAGTTCTAAGTCACTTGTATGTTCAATAGTCCAATGATGTCGTGAAATGTTTCGTGAGTTAGTTAACTTTAAGTTTTAAAGTTTATTTTATCACTTATTGTTCACAACATATCAAACGATTTAAGTTTATTAGTGACAATTTTGGATTCGTGATGATATGATTAGTTTATTTACAAGTTTGTACACGTAACAATTCATCATGAAGGTCAATCCAGGGTTAAGCGTAGTATTGGCAAAGATATGCGTAGATAGGAATGATATATGCTTAGGCGTAAACTTACGCGTAGAATCCTAACTTACGCGTAAGAAATGTTACGCGTAGGAAAAGGAGACCTTATGCGTAGAGCTTATGCGTAGGCATATATTAACCTTACGCGTAAGGCTACTCGTAAGAGTTGACTTTATGCGTAGAGGTCATCTGTTACGCATATCCTTCACAGGATACGCGTAGTCCATTGTAGAACCTTACACGTAGCTGTTATGCGTAGGATTTTCTTACGCGTAACATAACTACGCGTAGGGTAATCCTTATGCGTAGATAATCAAATGCCCTTGATTCTGAATTTAAGTGTAGCAAGCCCGAAATAAAACATCATATCATCAAAGTTAAACACATATCATTCATTTTATCAACAAAACATGGTATGAATCATTCATGTGCAGTTAAGCGTAGAAAGTCATACGCGTAAGTCAAAACCCTAAGGGTTATGAATTACGCGTAGTTTTCTAGCCATGGATTTGCACCAAACTTTTTCTGTAGTTCAAGAGAGTGAGAGCTTATATACCAAGTATTAACATCTAACTCATGGTGAATCAAAAATTCCCAAACTTATGAACCTTAAACCCTAATTTCAAAATCTGAATTAATAGTGTATCGGGTGGTTATAGAGCAAGGATATCATTCAATTCAACATCATATGAACATAACCCAACAATCTTTAGACCAAAACACTTCACATTTGGAAAAACCCAAATCCACGCATAAACCCTAAGTTTCAAAATCAATCAATTCATGTTTCTGGGTAAGATTTGAGGATAAAGATATTATCATTGATGCTAAAACACGTTTTGACACAATCTTTTAACCACAAACACACAATCTTGATTATGTGTTCATACGCTTATGCGTAGAACACAAAACCAAGATTATACATCCTTTTGACCGTTGGATTCACGTAAAAATCAAAACCAGTGTTTGAAAACATGTTAAGATTATGAAACAACTTACGAGATGATGATCCAAAACACGATTTGAAGATTGATTCTTATGCGTAGGATATGTTTGGTTGATAGTAATAAATGAGAAGAGTTAAGTTAGGTGGAGGTTTTATTTAAAATAGCTTTAAGTTTTGACAGTTTTGGTCCCTCCACCTTTTCCATTTTCATCCAAAGCCTTTTAACTTCCATTTTGGTTACCAAATGAAGATTTTTAGGAAAGAAACTTGACGACACTCCCCTCGACTTGAGAAAATAATGAAAGGTTATAAATTAAAGTTCGAGGAGTGTCTTTGAACCAGAATATGTACCACCATTTGTAAAAGAATCAACGAGATGTGATAACATGCAAGTACACGGTGATTTGAAACGTGTAAGTTTATTTTCTCCCCTCAACACTTGATCGGAAAAATACTTGAATTTTGAAAGATTAAAGTGTTGACGGAAGAAATGTACTTGCAATGTTGAAAGAAAAGTAGATTAGAAGAATATTTTTGTTGTTTTATCAGGTTTTATAATTTTGTATTTTGTTTTTGAAAAATTATTTACAAAAGATGTTTTGGTGTTTGAGTGTTTTTAAGACTGTTTTAGGAGGTCATCCAATTCCTCTTGAGTCAAACACCTCATACCAATCCGGTGGACCAACTCATTAAACCTAGCGGAGCTAAGGCTTTGGTGAGAAGATCGCCAATTGGTATTGTACTCCACAAAATATAATTCAACAGCACTGCTCCACGTGATCCTTGATGAAATGATATCAAGATCGATGTGCTTTGATTTCGAAAGTGCTGAACGAAGTTGCACGAGATTGCAATTGCACCGATTGTCGCAATACATCGGGATTCGTCAAATACGTAACCATAGTCTTTGAGTTGTGTTCTCATCCATATGACTTGAGCACAACATGCGGACATGGCTACATATTCAGCTTCGGTTGATGACGATGTACAATCCTCGCTTCTTCGATTGCCAAGACACCAGTTTATCACCAAGAAATTGTAAAGCTCCTGAAGTGCTTTTCCGTGAGTCTAAGCATCCCGCGTGGTCGCGCATCAAAAGCGATTAGTTCAAAACCAGAATCCTTCGGATACCGGATCCCCAAGTTAATGGTTCCCTTTATGTATCGGAGGATTCTTTTAGCCTCAGAGAGGTGGGTTTCAGTTGGTCGCGACCGATAACGGGAGCATAGATAAACGGCAAAGACAATATCGCTAGCTGTTAGATACATGAGAGACCCAATAATACTACGGTATTTTGTAGGGTCCACCAATTTCCCATGTAAATCAACGTCTAACTTCTTGGTATGAGCCATTGGTGTGGCATAGGTGTCACAGGTTTTCATTCCAAATTTGTTTAACAATTCAAGGGCATATTTGGACTGACTCAAGAAAATACCACGGGTGATTGATGAACTTGCAGTCCGAGAAAGAATGTAAGTTCACCCATCATGGACATTTCAAAATTTTTCTTCATTAGTTTTTCAAAAGCGATTGAAAACTTTTTATGTGTAGACCCAAAAATGATGTCATCCACGTAAATTTGAACAATTAAGATATGTCCCCGTGATATTGTGTAAAAAGAGTTGGGTCAACCGAACCTTTGGTGAAATTATTAGCAATGAGGAAAGATGATAGCTTATCGTACCATGCCCGAGGAGCTTGTTTGAGACCATACAGAGCTTTGTTCAGTTTGTAGACGTGATTCGAAACTCAGATCAACGAATCCATCCGGTTGGTGACATAAACCGTTTCTTTAAGTTGTCCATTGAGAAACGCAGTTTTGACATCCATCCGATAGACCGTCATATTCATATGAGCCGCGAACGCTAGAAATATCCGAACGGCCTCAAGACGAGCAACCGGAGCAAAAGATTCTTCAAAGTCTAATCCTCTTCCGACGATAACCCTTAGCCACCGTGACGTGACTTGTTTCGATGACGTTCCTTCAAAGATCCAATTTGTTTTTCCAAATCCATTTTAGACCAATGACGTAGACTCCTGTTGGTCTTTCAACCAGTTCCCATACTTCAAGACGCTTGAATTGGTTGAGTTCTTCTTGCATGGATTCAATCCAGTTGTCTTTTGTCATTGCGTCTTTGATGTTTATAGGTTCAGATTGGCATGAGTGCATAAATGCAATGTTCACCGTCTGAGTGAAGACGTTGTCTCGTAACGACGGGTTGATTCGGGTTGCCAATAATGTTTTCCCGAGGATGGTCTTTCGTCCATCTATGTGTGGAGGGTTGATGTTGGTATACATTGTGCAGATTCTGAGGATTCAAATGGTTTGTAGAAGATTCCGCGACATCTCGTGCAGCAGTCTCATTAGCAAACGGGTTGAAGAACGCATTTGGATCAAAATCTCGCAGTGGGGGTACATTCGAATATCATCACCGGTTCATCATTGTTGGAAGCGGTGTGTTCAACTGTTGTGTTGGAGTCAACTGGTGTAGGTGCTTCTTCAACATTAGTTGTTGTAGCAGTGTATCGTATAGGAATATTATCGGGTTGTGCAAATGAAACAGCGGATACACCGAGCACGTTCATCAATATCGCCACCTGAACAGGAGCAAATAACCTTTCCATTTGTTGACGAGTAAGCTGAGGGCTTTCTTCAGGTGATGATGGGGGTTGAGGGAAGTTTAAGCGGTTGTGACCGGGTTCTAAGTCGTTATACTCGAAGCCATTTCAGAAGTTCATCGAAATGAGCATGAATCGCTTCCATCACCGCTTTGTACGACGATTCCGATTCGAAACCTTTGGAATTATCACAGGATCCGATAAAGACTCCAATGTCAGCTTTGGCTTTGAGCTTTCCAAAGTCATCACGATCATTATTCCGATAGCAAAGAGATCCAAATACATGAAAGTGTTTTAGATTCGGTTTTCTGTTATGGACAAGCTCAAAAGGTGTTTTGTTGTGGCGTTTGGTGATCATAGAACGGTTGTGAGTATAGCATGCAGAGATACGACTTACGCCCATAAGTAATCTGGAAGTTTAGCATTGATTAACATTGTTCTTGCAGCTTCCACTAACGCTCGGTTTCGTCTTTCAACAACTCCGTTTTGTTCAGGTGTACGTGCAATAGATGTTTGATTCTGAATTCCCACTTTCTCATAGAATTCACGAAGGGTTTTGTTAACAAATTCAGTTCCTTTGTCTGTTCTGATGATTCGGACGGTGTTGCGGAGCTGAACTTGTATTTTTGTGAGAAAGGTGATGATCATTTGTGGAGCTTGGTCTTTGCTACGAAGAAAGTAGACCCAAGTCCATCGAGAGTAGTCATCAACAATTACTAAGATGTAGCGTTTGCCATTGATCGCTTGCACGCGCATCGGGCCACACAAATCCATGTGAAGAAGATGAAGCACATGCCGAGAGCTGTGTTCCACCTTTGAAGGAAAATGAGCACGAGTGCTTTTCCCTTGTTCACAAGCTGAGCAAAGGTGATCTTTTGAATACCGGAATCGTGGGAGTCCTTCAACTAGTTTGTGTCGAGCAAGGTTGGTGATGGTTTGAAAGTTTAGATGTGAGAGACGACGGTGCCATAGCCAGGATTTTGTTGATGTTGCTTTAGAAAGTAAGCAAATGGGAGAGGAAGCAACCATGTCTTGCATAGAGATAGTGTAGAGACTAGAATTACGCGAGCGAGACATAAGGTCATTTCCTTGTAGATCACTTAATGAAACAAGTTTTCTCCCTGAAAGCAACCTCCAAATCTCCATCACAAAATTGACCTACTGAAACAGATTGTGACCGAGGCCTTCCACATAGTAAACCCTGCTAATTTCGATGTTCCCATTGACATAATCTCCGTAGCCCATGATAGCTGCGAAGTGATCATTCCCGAACCCGACAGTGCCAATGAACTTTGAAATAAAGTTTGATAACAGCTTTAAGATTTCTGTCATGTGTCGGGAACATCCGCTATCAACAATCCAGAGAATGATCTGCATCACCTGCATTACATACAGACGACACGGATGGAATAGAAGTAGATGTGGAACCCGAAATGTTAGAGGGTTCCATAGCAGCTTTAGTAGATATACACACATCAATAGCTTTAGGTATCCACTTAAATCCTAGTGTGTTATATATCCATTTCCGCCATCTATAACTACTCTTTGCTTTAGTCTTAGTGAATTCACTAGGTGGTACTACATTCCTAGGAGGTGAAACTGTAGCTACAGGGACAGCAATGCGCTTTTTAGAATCTAAAGATGGCGGTCTACCAAGCACTGACTTAGAAAGATTAGTTGGCCTAGAGGTATTCCGGTTCTTAGGATTCCTTAAACGAGAGATTATAGCTTTAGCAACACATTTATCATGGCAATCAGAATTCATACTTTTACCACAAAAAACACAAGGTGCATCGATGAATATCAAAAGTACTTAACGGTTTAGCATTCGTTACATCACTATTTCTATTACATTTGCTCGACGCAATATCTATAGTGGAGGCAACGTGTGTCTTATTCAGAGTCCTAGGGTGTTCTTCTACTTTAGCATTCTTGATTGATCTTTTCTTAGGTCGCAACTTCCTATTCTTCGATTGAGTGCTCTTAGGCCGTGAAGTGCGGACGTTTGGAAAAGGCTCAACTATTCCTGCTTCAGAGAAGGAAGCACGTTAGCTACTTGTGATTTGGCAGTAGAGATTCTAGGTGCATGAGTACTAAGTGTTACGGGGCTAATCTCTTAATGATTGTTGGTGGAAGTTGTTCATACTTTCCTAACATTCCTCTTAACTTGATGATAGTGTGAATCAGATCTTGATTTTCAGACCGAACATTTCCAGAAAATGCATAACTTCTTTAGTGTGTGCAAGATAATGATCAAGTTCATTTGATGCTTCATCACGAGTCTTTTGAGTAAATCAAATATGACACCATATTCCTTTTAACTTTTACAAGTTCTTGTTCATATTTTGAGATTTGACACTTGAAAGACACGCTTTGATCATCCAGTTGCTCAATTTTAGAATCAGAAGGTTTTGCACGCAATGGTTGATTTTGTGTTGAAAAGCAAGTTGTTGATCGTGAATATCTTTTTGACACCAATTAAGACGACGTATTGCATTTGAAAGTTCGTTTGACAATCGCTTGTTTTCAACTGTTAAGGACTCGACCAAGCACATTATCGGTGTTCTCAACATTTACCACGAAACAAAGATCGCAGAGATATTATCAAATGCATATGACAAAGAATTCAATAACACAACATTATGAACATCATACGAGATAACATCTTCCAAGAGTCGATCAACATCTTTTCTTAACATTTTCTTTTTACGCTTAGTGTTTGAAATAGATGTTTCGCTTTTCTAAAACGCGTTTTCATGACCCCAAGTTCCTTATGAAAATCCTTTTCCCCGGCAATTGCACAACTTTTCAAGTTTTTAACATTAGGTAAAAGATTTTTCTGAAAAATGTCTCTTTGTTCTCACGCCAGAGGCGATTGAAAATGTTCAACTTTGATTTCTGATCGATATTCTATCTCATGTTGTAAAATTTTGAGGTCAGCCATGAAAATGTCAAAATATCGAAGAATTTTTCGATTTTCCGGTTGTGAGTTTACTTCACTAATGGAAGGTAAAGGACCATAAGTTTGTGCAAAGTCTGTTTGGGATTAACAATAGAAGACTCGTGTTTGATGATAACTCTTGGTGTGTTGGAAGAATCCGCTGGTGTGACGAAAGTGACCGGTTTAGAATAATTAAAAGGTTTGTTGTAAACAACTGTTTTTAATTTTGATCGACTCTCGTCTTCCGCATCTAATTCCTCTTGACGATGATATTCAACAACACTCATAACAAAATTATCAATTTTATATTGTGCCTGGAAACTTCGTGGATTTGGTTTGAATGTTTTGGTTGAAAGCTTAGGTTTGTAATCAGCAAGATTCGGTCCATATCCATTTGGATTTGGTTTTAAAGTAAACTTTTCAATGGTTGTGACCGACTCGCCATGTTTGTAAACAACAGTTTTAAACTCTTTAAGTTTGTTTTGCAAGCCGATGATTTCTTCAAGATGATCATCTATTCGCTTCGTTGAATGCTTTTTGTATGCAGAGAACTGCTTTTGACAAGTTAACAACTCAGCCTTAGCTTTTTGATTTTCCAAGGTGAGAGCGTTAATTTGCTTTTTATGTTCATGTTTCAGTTGTTCTATTTCGGACAACAAAGCATTCTTCGAAGCTGCTAGATCACGCATCTGTCGTTCTAAATATTTTTCGTTTTGATAAGATTTGGCAAAGGCCGCTTCAAAACCGCTTTCACGTTTTTCTTGAGTTTTGAAAAAGTTGAGTTGCTTTTGTAAACATTCAAAATCCTTTGTTAACAGTGCATTTTTACTTTTCAAGTCCTTGTTTAATGCATAACATTCTTCCATTTTGATTTTTGGTCTTGAAGTAACGAGCAAAATCGATGAGGCAAAGTTCATCTTGTTCAACGTGAGTCTCAACATGATCATTATTTAGATCCTCAAGTATTACCACGGAGTCAATTTGATTATCAAGGGAGACCGTTTGGTCATCTTGATCGCCAAATATAACTACGGGGTCTAGTTGAAAATCCTCGAATGAGATGTAATGACTCATTTTGAACATTCGAGCCTTGCCGGATCGATGTTGGCGGAGATATGAGATCGAGATATGATATGGTTTGTTCGGTACCGAGACAAGCCATCGCTGTCATACACTGGGCCTGTGTCACTCATGTGTAACGCCTGCATATTAGCCATCAACATAACAGCTGCATTGGCCCGCAAGTCCTCCATATCATCATCTGAGTCAGCATTTGCCATAAAGCTCTGTTCTTTGTCCGTGAGAGTTCCACCAGCTTCATCCTTAAGAGCCAAAAGAAGAGCCTCTTTGAAATAAGCACCGCCCTTAGTCCTTGGCTTTGGGCATGCATTAGCCAGGTGTCCCTTCTCATTGCGCTTGTAGCATCGAAGACCATTCAACCCATTTGAGCATTTCCTGTTCCACCACTTGAGCTCTGTTGTTATTCCTACCCACAACATTAAACCCTTGACCACCGCCCATCTGACGACCATAATCACGATTCTGAACTTCAACACGCCCATTGTTCACAAAGCTTGAGTCCGTGTGTTAGATGAGGAACGAATACGATTGTTGGATTTGTTGGTATAACGGCTAAAGGCATTAGCAATCATAGCAAATCCTTGTTGCAATGCTTCGAACGGATTAGATTCCTCATTAGCTTCATCGACATATGCTTGAGCATTGTTGTTGTATGGAACCAATTGATTTTGTTGAGGTTGAGGTTGTTGTTGTGAAGATGTGTTTGAAGCATTGGTTGAGTTCGGTTGAGGGATAATTCTTTGAGCATATAAGGCAAGTTGTTGATTGTCCGGATGTGTTGGTGGAGCAATTTGAGCACGGAGAATCCTTTCCCGATCAACTTCCTTTTCATGAGGTTTCAAGTAATCATACAACAATCCATAGGTAGATTGATGCATGTTCTTCGCTTGACGGAGAAAAATGACATACTTCTCCCATTCAGTACCAAGACTACTTAGGAACTTAGTATTCACCTGCAATTCTTGGCATGATGATGTTGTGTTTATCCAAATCATTGATGATGTCCGAAAATCTATGATGATAGGACTCTAGTGTCTCTCCGTGTTCAATCATGAAGTGTTCATAAGCCAAGTAAATTTTGGATTCCAAATCCTCCCGATTGAGTACAGATCCTTCCATAAGAAGACGAATATGATCCCACATTTTTGTGCGTCTTTTGAGCATCAACACTACGAAGAATTGGGTTTGGTAATCCTAAGAGGATGTATTCCATTGCAAGTTCATCAGCTTCATAGTGTAGAAGTTCTTTGGGATTTAAATCTGCAACAGTAGCAATGTTGGTTTGTTCATCTCTTGGTGGAATGGCATTTGGATCTCCGGTACAATGATAGTAGGCATCTCAAATGGACCTTCTAAGATAACCTTCTTTAAGAACTTTCCATGTGGCTTCTTCAGATCACAAAACCTAAAGAACCTTATCACCCATTGATCGTAGTTTCCTGGAGTGAGCATTGGAGGTCTATCAAGTGATCCAGCCTCATGAATTGATTGTTGGCCGCTTAAAGCTTCACACATCTTTGCAAACCAAGTGGGTTCCTTCATAGTGTTCCTTGATGGATGTTGATTGAATTCATTTGTGTATGGTTGAACTTGAAGACTTGGTGGTGGTTGAACCATTTGAGGTTGTGGATTTGCAGCAAGTTGTGGAGTATGTTGTTGATTAAATTGTTGTTGATAAATTGCTTGTTGTTGATTCCATTGTTGATGTTGTGGACTTAGTTGTTGTTGTTGTTGAGGATAAGTGTAAGGGAAATAGTTAGAGTATGGTGGTTGTGACATGTTGATAAACTTGTGTGGTAAAATGGATCTTTGTAGTCGAATGAACCTTTGTTGATGAAGTGTCCTTAGGCGTAGAAAAGACAAGAACCAAGTAGCACTTATGCGTAAAAACACCAAAAGTTACGCGTAACAATGAGGAGTTACGCGTAGGTTTTAGCTTACGCGTAAGCAGGAAAAAATCTAAAGTTATGCGTAGACAACAAAGTTAGGCGTAAAAACTTAGGCGTAGGATTAGCTTATGCGTAAGACAAGGCTTAGGCGTAAGAAAATCTTAGGCGTAGGATTTCTACGCGTAAAGTTGAACTTATGCGTAATTTTAGGGTTTTATCCCAAATGATCTTTTACACTTCACAAAGGCAAAAGATATCCAAAGTCGACGTATTTTCAGGCTTATCCAAGTAAGAAAACACGGAATAAACCACGAAAATGAAGATCAAACCAAGGAATAACTTACGCGTAGTTTTAGGGTTTTACTACGCGTAGGATTACTCGTAATATTGATTTTGCCCAAAGATGTTTCTAAACCAGATTTTTGTGATGAAATAGCTTCAATATCACCAAAATGACACAAAAGTGTGAAACTTGATGATCCAAAGCTTCTAAAACAGTTACGCGTAGGAAAGCACCCTTGTACAAAAACTAGCTTAAAAACGAGGAAAAACACGTAAAGTTGCAAACTTTTTGCCAAAAACAAGTATTTTAACACCTAAAAACGTTGAAAGTACAAGAATCTTGGATTTAAAAGTGTAAAAAAATCAGTTTTTAAGCGAACCAAAGATTGTGTTATCTTTACGCGTAAGACCCAAAACCAAAACTTCAAAAAAACAAAGTGTACACCCAACTATTTGGCGATTGATACCACTGTTAGGTCACTAGTTTTACAACACAAGCTTATAGAGAAAGAGATGAAGGCGATTGAACAAGCTAAACACACACACACTCACGTATAATATGACCGGTTATGCAAAGAGAGTGAATGAGAGAAAAACTTGAACAACCAACCTTCAAATGAAGGTTTACAAGAGGTATTTATAGGAGGGAAGCTAGGGCAACACTCCTAGTTCCCTTCCTATCCTTATTGGGCTTGGGTCAAGCTTATGGGCCTTCTACATAAGCTTGACCTTAAACAAACATAAAGGCCATAATAAAGCTACCTATTACATATGAAATATAAATACTTGAAATACTGTTTAGGAGTGATTCCAACAGTATTACTAAATCATAAAACTACTTTTACTTGTTTAGTGTTTTATGTGAAAACGTAAGTGTGTTAGTAAACTATTGGCTCAAACTATTTACGTATTTTATTTGTTTCGTTAAAATGATTTTACGTTTGTTATTGACAAAACATTAGAAGATCGTAAAATTTAAATAAATGTTTTTACGGCTTATTTGTATTAACATCCTTCTCAAAGGCGAGATCACAAGATACTACAAGTCATCCAAGCAAGAGGTCCTTGATTGATTTGTTCCTCAACAAGATTTCTGTAGCAAGATCTTGTATTTCATATTTCACATAGTTGTTGTGTTATAGTTGTGTTGGTTTTGTCCTCCGTGTTAAGGACTCAATATTTAGCTTTGTACCGGAAAAAGTGTAAGTGGCGTTGTGAGGCTTCTTCGCCAATTTGAAGGAGCTTGTTGACGTAGTGCTTGAACTCTCGAGTAGGTGATTCGGGGAGTGGAGTAGGGCAAGGAAGGTGTCCTTATAGCCGAACCACTATACATCGGTTGTGTCATTTCTATCATTTACTTTACTTGCCTTCATTACTTACATTATTTATTACTTTATACTTTCTATACATCCATACGAATTCACATAAGATCGAATCTAAAGTTTTTGAAACTAACTAAAAATTGGCAAAACTATTCAAACCCCCCCCCTTCTAGTTTTCCACAGGTTTTAATATGTTTAGCAAAAGTGTGTTAGTAAACTCTTGGCTCTAAGCTTCTACGTATTTTATTTATTTCGTTAAAATGATTTTACGTTTGTTATCGACAAAACATTAGAAGATCGTAAAATATAAATAAACGTTTTTATGGTTTATTTGTATTATCTGTATGATTCCATAGATTCCCCAGGTGCTTGCTTGAACTTGTCATAAATATCCACCAGTCTAGTCTCCATATCCATTTGGCTCAGCTCAGTTCCTTGCATAAATTGTCTAACACGTTCCCACATTAACTTAGCAGTCTTTTGTGAGTCAACACTAGCGAAAATGGTGTTTGGAATACCCAGAAGAATTTTTTTCATTGCAAGCCCATCTGCTTCATAATAACTACCTCATACGGAATAGCGATTGTCTTCACCTCATACGGTTCTTCCATGATCCACTTACTCATCCATTCTCCAATATCCCGCTTGTATTCAATGTACCTCAAGAATCTACTTGCCCATTGAAAATAACTACCCTTCTCAAGCATTAGAGGACGTGTTTCAGAACCAACATCAATGATTGATTGTTGTCCAATAGAGATTTGATGCGGTGGAAGATTATGTTGAGAATATTTTTGAGACATTGTTAAATTGTGTGTGAGTTACTTGATCTGGATCTTAGCAACGATGAAGGAGTTGTATTTATTGTAAGTTAAGTTAAATTGTTGTTGTTGAAAGTCAAAGTCAAATCTCAGTATCAATTTTTTGGGCCTGAAACTCGGTGCCACGTCAACCACTAACTCTTGAGTCAAAGACGAATTCGGTATGAACACTTGTATTTTTTGTGTCATTGAATATCGGTTACACAAGATGACAAAGTGTTAATTCGGTGTCAAAAGTAATGGTAATTCGATGCCTGAATCTCGGTGTCACTAAAAGACAAGACTTTGTAAATTCGGTGTCACTAATTCGCTATCACTAAACGACGATAAAATAAAGTAGTAATTCGATGCCTTAGTTTCGATATCAAATTCTAAGTATTTCAGTATGTGAATTTCGGTATGAAATCACTATGTATCTCGCTGCCACGTATGAATGTACTGTTGTACAAAAATTCTACAACCAAAGTACTAAGGAACCGAATTCAGTATGATGAGTTGGTTCTTAATACCGAATTACGCTGCTACTACGAAAACCACTTAAAAACACCTAAAAACCTTAATTTTTGACGACTTGAGCCATTTTTTTGCAGAATCTTACTTGAAAACACTTATACTGCTTGAAAAACAACAACTTTAGCAAAGATACACGTAAAAAAGATGATTTCGATGGTGAAGCTCACGTTGGACTCAAAAGACACGTTTTCGACCCATAAATCACTCTTATATCAACCTTTAAACGTATAACAAACACAAGAATCACTTCTAAATCATTTTGTAGCTCTGATATCACTTGTTGGATCCTCAGTTAATGATCAAGCAACACAATAATGTAGAGATAAGGAGGAGAACTCTAGAAAGAGAAAGAAAGAAACTATGTAAACTATTATTAACAAATGAGAACTCCCACCTCCTCACCAAGTGCGAGGAGGTTGATATACTTGTACAAAATAGTAGGCTTGGGCCGTGTACATGGACTGCTTTTACATAATGGACAACTTAACTTTACGGCCTAAGACACATTTAATACTAAATATTACAAATATAATATAACTAGCTATGACACGATTATATACTTCGGAATGATCGACATTTCATTCCTAACAAGACGCGACAATATTACCAACAACTTATGATAATCAATAGTATCAGAAAAACAAGATCCATCAACCATATCAGCAAAGTATGAATACGCCTAATCCCTCGTTCACGTAAATTCTAAAATACATTTGAAGCCGATGATCACAGCCACCTAATTTACCTTATAAACTATTTAGAAACGAACCCATGAACACATATTTGCCAATAAAAGACACGACAATATTACAAACCAATTATGGATAATCAACACTTATGAGCACATGTCAGCATTTAAAAGATATTATAGGTTAAAAAAATAAAAACACGTACCCATAAATTCACCAATAGCATGGCATAAAACCTGAAATCCATCTCAAATCACCAATATACTAAATAAACAAAACAACTTACGGCCACATATCAGTTTTTAAAAATAATATAAAATCAACATCCATAAATGAAACTAATAGCATTCGTTAATCAAAATCATCAATGCTAAAATACCTATACAATTCCAGAAACTCAATCATCTCTCTTGGAAAACATCAGACCCACAAACTAATCGTCATAAATTTTTTACTAAATACTATAATTTCAACAAACCCCAAATACTTAAATAAAATAGCCACAATTAGGGTTCACAAACCTACAATTTGGACATGCAACTGAAGACTACTTTTCCAATCCCGAAATAGTCGACAATATCAAGAAACTTAATCTTGAATCTTCATTTTCTACTCTCTCTGAATCGTTTATTGGGAGTGTTATAATTTTGCGTATGGATTATTGTAAATAACGATATGATGCACACGTGTTCTTGAAGGATTTGTGTTTAAGCCACGTTTGTCTCTACCGAGGACACGTATAAACTAAATTAGATAACAAAATGGCATCGTTTTCGGCCATTATTTGCAACCTTGAAACGGCGTCGTATGGAGGCAAGGAAATAATAATAAAAAAAACACAAAACGGCGTCGTTTTGTAGGCCCTCTAAACGGCGTCGTTTCCTACGGTAAATGTATAATAGAGTAATAATATGTAGATTTCCATAATTTTACAACGCCAATTAAGAAAATGATACTCTATTTTTCATAAGATCCCGATCCGATCTTACGATCATTATCTTGCAAAGACGAAATCGATTCTAGGTAGGATCCCAATCTCAAAAACCTTGGTTGTTGCTTTGGTGTAAGTTTAATTATGTCTAATAATTGTTTTTTTTTAATATTTTGTATTGTGTTTTAATATTTATGTACATTAGGGGAAAAAGAATATGGCTTGCTACTGTTTATAAGCCGGTACAGCCAACACTATTCACACGTCGAGTTGTCCTTCATAAGCCATAAGCCGGTTGTTGTTACATCCACTTAACCCCTCCCCTTTATCGCATGCTTCCACTTTCAAAATTCATAACACAAATTCTAAAGGCATTCGATGCCCCGCTGCAACGCGAGGGCTTCAAATCCTCGTTGTATATATATACGATTAGTGATTCTTCTTATACATTTTCAGGTTGAAGCTTTTTTCCATCAAGATTATAAACTTATGTAAGTCGATATTTATTGTTTTCACGGCACTACGTATACAACAATGAATTACTAGTTATCAACTTACGCATGTCGATATTTATTGTTTTCACGGCCCTACAACAATGAATCACTTATGTATGTGGATATTTATGTATGTCGATATTAGGGAGTAATTGTTTTCACGACCCTACAACAGTGAATTATATAAAAATCTTTAGGGTTTTTTTTTTCCTTAGTTTTTCAAAAATATGCTTTGTAAATTGTTAACATCATGATAGAAACCTAAGCAACTCTGATCCCAGAACATTCCCACCGCATATGATGAAATTTGTCTGTAGTCAACACGACCATTCTTTTTTTATGAGGCATGAGATTCAAAGCAAAAGCGTATATTATTCTATTATTATAAGAAGCTAAAAAGGACCCAAAAGCTTAATAACCCACCACACACACCAAAAACTTATGGAATAACTACAAAAAGTGACGGCCAGTATTATTCTATCCTCAAAGATATTCCTCGCGTCTTTAGCATGTAAAACTGAATATGCAATCTTTTGTAACGCATAAAATTTGCTGCACCAAAAAAAATAAGGCATAAAATTTGAATGCAAGTATATTATATATTCTGTGATTTCTGTCAATATGTTGACATGCACTTGCCGTCTTATTTTATTCTCATCCATATCAGGTGGATGTACGCTCTCATATATATTTGAAAACAAGAAATGTCTACGTAAGTGACTTGCTTTAATATAGTTCATCGTTTGTTGATCATCTGATCAATGATTAAGATGACCGATTCATATATTCAATTGTATGACTAACAAGGGAAAAGTGAAACACGATAAAGTTAAATATTCATATGAGGACACCAACTCTAGAGAAATGAAAAGGCAAAACAACCAAACGAACTGTGTTCAAATTGTACTTTTGAGTTTTGTTGTCCGAGAAGCTCATCATCCGAAGTTTCAAACAATTGTTGGTTCAAGTTCTACTTCAGACATTGTGTGATAGACTAGTTGTATATATTGCAAGACAATGTGCTGTTAAATAAAAGCAAAACATTAGATACTATACACCGTCAATCATTTTACGGTACCATGCTAGTTTAATTAAATATTCAAGTATTTGGATAAATGATCATATAATATCTCTCGATTAAAACTTTGAGATAAGAATTTGGATCATTGAGAATGATTTAAATTCAGAAGGATCAAATACGTTAAATTTTAATTTTGATTCAACTTTTTCAAGTATAAAAGTCATTTTAATTTGATTCTAATCTAAAATGTGTAAAAAAAATTAAATCAATGTTAAAAATTTCAAGATTTTACGATACAAGTACAATTGTGAATCATATGAACAAGTTTAGTGAATAGACGTGGTTAGTTATTCCCATTTGTCTCTATCTATTGATAGGGAATCAGTGGATTGAAGAATGAAAGCTCGAAGACAAAGAGAAGCGGCCTTTTACAAAGAATTACTCATCTTTCCCACTCTTTTTGATTATCATTAAAAAAAATATCTTCCACTTTCTTACCAAATCTCTCTTTATTCTAGCACATAAATGAAAGGATCGAAGAGATTATGGCAGATCATGGTCACCAAGAAATGGATTTTTACAAAGATTTGCATGTGAATCAATTTTGTGATTTATAGATTTTATTCATTATTAATTGATGTATACAATTGAATTAATTAAAAAATTATAAATCAATATCTAAACGAAATCTTTTCAATTTTCTTCTCAATATAAGCCTTCTTAATGGAACCTGATCCTTGAGATAATTTGTCATTAATCATGTACAAAATGGGTGGAAAGTGTCCGTCATTTGAATATCACGATGAAGGAGCTTTGTTAGAATTTTGAGGTATTTAGTTTAAGATAAACCAAAAAAATTCAAGAAATAATGACAATTCATGTGAATAGATGAATAGCGATGAGCCTGGAGCCCTGGATTTATTAGGGTGTTGTGTTTAGGGGTGCTCATGAAACCGTCAAAATCACTTAAACCAATAGACCACAAGCCGGCCGGATGCTTTGAGAAGATTATCATTGTCAACTAGTTAAGTGAAACATGTTAGTAGTAGTTAGATCATAACTACGTCGCGTTGAAATATGTTGTTCCTTGTAAGCTATATGTCTTCTGTTGCTACGATAGTGAAGAGGTGGTGGTAATTGATGGTGTCAGGTAGTGGTGAAGCCGTGAAGATATGTCTATCTTCTTAATTCTTATTGTGTAAAATTAAATTAACATGTGTGTGACGGATGTTTTTTAACTACCAATTATGGTTAACAGAATCATATACTGAAAAGAGTGCGTGAAATGTTGTCGCGCAAAGCTTCAAATCTTTAGAGCTCCAAATTTTGTAATCGTATATACTCCGTATATTTTAACAAATATAAAAATTGGCCTCAAAGTTTTACACACCCAATATAAAACATTAAAATTAACATTATAAAAAATCTGTGTCAGTTATACTCAAAGTCTATGTACCAATGAATTGAAATGTGTTGGCATTTTTTAAGCAACAAATTTTCATTGTCATTTTAAGCCTCGGTTCTAATTTATAATCTTTGCACTGGGTTTTACAAAACTTAGAGACGGCCCAAGTGATTAAACGAAGTAAGAATCATACATACTATAAGATTGTCCCCTCTAATTGAATGCGGAGGCGTCAAGATTGCATAGAGTACAACACGCTAATGCTGTTCATGATATAAATCCGAGTTATTATTTTTTCCTAATACTAATTTACAAGCCTCCTTAATGGGGGTTACTAGCTTCCTAATATCTGCATATGAAGAGACATGTGGGTTACAATCCTTCTTAATGAAGGTACCTCTCTTTTTTTTTTCATAATACTAATTACCAGCATATGAACAGACATGTGGTTACAAACCTTCTTAATGGTGGTTAATAGCTTCCTAATATCTGCATATGAAGACACATGTGGGTTACAATCCTTCTTAATGAAGGTACCTGTCTTTGTAACTATAAATACAGTATGCATATATTTTTTTACCACCATAATCATCAATTTTTTTTGCTTTCAAACCGAATTGCAAAGAAAAGTTACCATGTCCAATAAAGCTTCCGGTAGCAACTCCATGTCCATCCAGTCTTCGGGTAGCAAATCCATTCATGTTGCCGACCATAATGGTGAGTTATTTTTGGAGCAACTCGAAACGGGTATTAGTGGTACAATTGTTGTTATGATCAGTAGAATGTGGGATGTGAATGCAGTAACTGGGAGGTATTTGAGCACAGATTTTGTTGTTAGTGATGCCAAGGTAAGTAAACATTACATTTACAATTATGCATATAGAATGGGGATATTGAATTCTGATGCAATGTTTTTCAGGGTAAGGCGATGCATTGCTTTGCAAGGAGTAATATAGCTGTAAAACCTGAAAATCTAAAACATAGAATAAAGACCAAATTACCATTGAAATCAAAATTTCTAAAATACGTAAAATACATTAATGTTCATTTAACGAAAATTAAAACCTAACTTATGAATAATTAAAAACCAAATGAACCTATTTAACAAATCGACATTTTACGACCAAAAGTTAAACATCGCGCGTAACATAATTGGGCCGTTCGTTAGGCCTCGCCTTTCGTTTATTTGTGAACCATTGGGCGCATTTGTTTTGAGCGAGAGCCCAAGTGAGCCCAACTTGGGCCATGTTTTTGTTCGATTTGGGTTTGAGCGAAGCCACACCTCAAGCCCTAGAACTGATTGGTACCTACACTATATATACAAACACAAAACATCAATTTGATCGACATGCTACACCCTTGGTGTCGTGGTGTTTGTTTCCAACACGAGCTAAGGTATAACCACGTTCTTCTCGTCTCACTTATGTTTACATGCAACGTAATATATGTTTGAACTTGTGATGTATGAATCGGAACTTAACTATGTCGAGTCACGAATTGAATTGACATATAGATGAATCGATTAAGTATATATAACATGCAAACGTTAAATATGTGATATACGTAAAGTGGTATGATTTGCGTTTAAAACATGTATAGAAGACAAAACAGGACCGAATCATATGAATAGCAAATCGTGAGTCATGCGTGGTTTTGTGAAACAAGTGAGCTTGTCGTGTATACATATTACGTGTTCATGTTTTTCCGAAACTATATAGTTGTGTGTGTCAATGTGTGTTAAATCAGATAGCAAGTAATACGCATATGGTCACATAAAATCATAAACATGCACGGGTATAAAAGTTGACGTATTATATGTGTATAAGCGACGTAGGGTTAAAGTCATGAAAGTATTGCGTAAATAAATATGAAGCGTGTAACTTGTGTGTTTCGTTAAAAGCTATATGTCGATATATAAGAGTCACGTTAACTTTATGTTATAGTTGTGTCGAGTGCATGCATGTTTGGAACAAGAGTTAATAAGTTGTGTGAGTCGATTTGAGTATGAATAAGTGTTTGCATGTGTGTGTGCGTGCATGGTGAAGCAAGAAAAGAAAGGTTTGTTTTCATACATTCTAGGTCAAAGTGATGAGTTATTAAAAGACGTAACATGTAAAGTAAATGCGTATTAAAATGATATTAAAAGAATGAGAAAACCCTAGAACATAAATGAGAGTCGATTAGGGTTTGAAAACTAAGTGTGTTAATTTGTTATTTCAAGTGTGAATTATGAATTTTAAACTATTTTCACATTTAACCCTAAACTCTAATAAATGATATAATGAACCTTAATCTACAATATTGGTTATAAAACACTTAAGTCTCATTTAATTATAAAACCCTAAAGTATTAGGATCATTAAATACATTAAATATAAACACCAAACATTAAAAGATCATTTCGACAATTATGGAATCATAAATAATATGTACGATCATTAATGTGTATAGGTTCTGTGAAGAAGGAGTGATCCTTTGCTTTCCGTATTTTTGCTTTTTGGTCATTCGCTTTGGAATAAGGTACAGATATTCTAACCTTTTCAGTAAAGGTTTCTTATAACGTTTTTTTTTTCGTTAGCTTTTATATTAGGGTTTCCATGCCTTTGCTATGAACCCCATTCTGTTTGTTTGAGCTGTTGCTTATTTGAAACCTCTGATTTCTGAATTATGAAACATCCGATTTTGAACTATATGATATGAAAACTCTGATTTTGGAAATATGATTAACCTTATGATAAAGTATGATCTGTGTCAGTTTTGACATTCTGATTTGACCTAAGATAGTTTGACACCCGAGCCAATATTTCACTAGTCATGGGGGTTCCATGTCCGTGTCGGTGATGCACCTATGACATGACTCTAGGGCAGAGAGTGATGTTACGCCACGTCCCTTATCTCATTATTGTTATGAGCTCAATTATATGTTATGGCCAATATCTGCTGTAGGGCGTATGGATGCATCCTAGATCTGTTATATGTTATCATTATACTGTTATATGTTATATGTTATATGTTATCTGTTATCCGATGATTGATGTTGCGTGCATGCACGTCCTTCATAACTCTGGTAGGTCTCCCCTACAAATGTTGCCTTATGTAAATATGATTATGATCTGATATATGTTTCTTGGCTCGTGGTAGTTAACTATAAACCTTATTCGATAATTCTGATTTATACTCTGAAAATGATTATGGTTTTGCTATCTTTCGTTCACTATATTTTGTATTCGATATCGTTTCGTATTTGCTTTGCTTTTATATCTGTTCACTGAGCTTTTGAAGCTCAGCCGCATTTCTTTCTTCCTCGGCAGGTATCTAAGAAATGGGGCTGGGTTTTGCTTTGGGATGAGTGCTTGAGTGGACTTACCTTAGAGACGTTTAGCTTTGATCTTATGATGCCATTTAAGACTTTACTATTTCAGATTATTTCTGTTGGAATTTATCTTCCATTGGGACCTATGTATTGAAGTCATGTTGACTTGAATTATTTCAGCATTTATGTTAAGAATTCTTTTGGATATTTATGTTTGCTTTGATATGACACCATTATTTGTGATTCCTTTACCCTTGTCCGGTCGGGGCGTTACAATTTATGGTATCAGAGCCAGGTTTTGAGACCCTTAGAGCTTAGGCTATGACCTGTGAGGATTGGGTAGACTTTAGGATTCCTTCTGCGTACTTCCATTTCGTATCTCACCTTTGTTCATCTTGCTAATCGTTTGAATATCGTTCAGATGGTTCAAACTCGTCGTAACGGTAACTTGGATGGAGACGATGATGCTCCTAACTTGGATGCTGCGATTGCCAATGCTCTCAACACTCTTTTCCCTGGTCTTACCACACCTGAGATGATGACACAGGTGATCAACAACATTCGCAACCAGACTGGTACTTCGGGTAGTGGTGGAGGAAATCAACCCGTCGACATTCATACTTGGCTCGGCGTTTGGTAAGCTCAAGCCTCTTTCTTTTAGCCTTCTGCTACTCCCACCGAGGCCGGGCTGGATCACTCACATAGAAAAGTTGTTTGAAGTATTGGGTTGTGGAGACGAGTTTAAGACCCGTTTGGCTACATTTAAGTTGGAAGGTGATGCATTGAATTGGTGGAAGGCACTCAAACAGGCAAGAGGAGGAGATGCCTATGCTATTGCTTGTACTTGGGTGAGTTTGGACTATCTTCTATAACCGTTACTTCCCCGATCTTTGGCGACAAAGGTATGAGAGGGAATATCGAGGCGATTTACAGTTTGATCATGAGAACTCCAATGAGTACATGGGCGGTTTATGAGGTTGGTCAGTTTTGTGGGAGCGATTGGGGATGGTAGGCGTCAAGCCAAGCACTTCAAGTGGGGCTGAAAAAGTGGGTGTTGGACCGACTCATGAATATTGAGTATGAGGATGTGTCGGCCTGCAATGACGCAGCTCGTAACATTGAGATATTTCATGAGGTTTCGGGTTCCAACAAGCGTAACCGCGATGGTGATCGGGTTCAAGGTAGGACTCCAAGTAGTGATTATAAAGAAATCTTGGTAGGAGTTACGATTCGAGGGTCAGTGGATAGGAGTTATGATCAGCGGGTCGGTCAGGAAGGAATGTGGACTCTAGCGCGAGGCGAGGGTCGATAGCGAGCTCTTGGTAGAAATGGAAATGATCGTCGGAATCAAGGTAATAATAACCAGCGTTACAACAAGGATCGGTCACTCGAGGATCATATCAGGGTCGTGCCAGGATCTTCTAGTCGCAAGGACAGTGAGGTTTTGCCTCCCCACCTCTCTGTACTACTTGTGGAAAGGCTCATCCGGCGGTGTTTCAAGGCCATGGTGGATGTTTCTCTTGTGGTTCCACTACTCACAAGATCAAGGATTGCCTAAGAGGAACGCGATTCACGGAAACTACATCAAGCCGCCACCTACTTTGGGCGCGTTTATGCTACTACTCGAATTAGGCGGGCGCACCGGTACCATTACGGGCACTCTTTACATTGGTGATTTTACTGTCTTTGTTTTATTTGATACCGATGCCACACACTCCATTATATCTGTCACATTTGCTAAGAAACTTAATATGACCCCCAAACCACTAACAAACCACTTATCAATTTCTACGCCTATGAAAAACCACACGATCATTGATCATAAATACGTTAAGTGCCCTCTTCGTTTTGATGATCGTATTCGCCCTACAAATCTGTATCCTCTCGATATGGTCGACTTTGATATCATTCTAGGCATGGATTGGTTGGCTTACCATAGAGCTTCCATCGACTGCTATGCAAGAACGGTGATCTTTGGAGACATAAACACCTAATTCGTTTATTATGGTTCTCAACCCCTCAAATCTGTTAAATTTATTTCTGCTATGAAGGCACGGACTATGATTGCTCATGGGTGCCAAGGTTTTCTGGCGTCTGTTAGGGACACATCTTTGGAGAGTCCTAACATTGAAAACCTTTCTGTTGTTTGCAATGAATTCACCGAGCGTTTTTTCCAATGAACTTCCCGGTCTTCCCCAGCTAGAAGTTGAGTTTAGCATTGAGTTAATTCACGGTCTTGAACCAATTTCGAAGGCTCCATATCGTATGGCACCTGTAGAATTGAAGGAGTTAAAGGAACAACTGCAAGAGATGATAGAAAATGGATTTATTCGACCCAGTGTTTCTCCATGGGGTGCACCTGTTTTGTTTGTGAAAAAGAAGGATGGAAGCATGCGCCTATGTATCGACTACCGTGAACTCAACCGTATTACCATTCGAAACCGTTATCCTCTTCCGCGTATTGATGATTTGTTTGATCAACTGAAAGGAGCGAAGTTCTTTTCTAAGATTGATCTGAGATCCGGTTATCACCATTCGTGTAAGGGAGCAAGATGTTCCTAAGACCGCGTTTCACGGCATATGGTCACTACGAATTCCTCGTTATGCCTTTTGGTTTGACAAATGCGCTTGCGGTATTTATGGACTTAATGAATCGTGTTTTCCATGAGTTCCTCGATAAGTTCGTTATCGTTTTCATCGACGACATTTTGGTTTACTCCAAGTCTGAAGAAGAGCATGAGCAACATCTCCGGATAGTTTTGGAGATTACGAGGAAGAAAAAGTTGTACGCCAAATTTTCGAAGTGTGAGTTATGGTTAAAACAAGTCGCTTTCCTTGGTCATATTGTATCTGCTGATGGTATCACCATGGATCCGTCTAAGGTTGAGGATATCACTAAATGGCCAAGACCTACGACGATGGCTGAGGTTAGGAGTTTTCTAGGACTTGCGGGTTACTACCGACGTTTTGTTGAAGGTTTCTCTCGTTTAGCTTTCCTAACCCAAGCTGATGAGAAAAGGTGAAAAGTTTGTATGGACGGATGAACGAGAAGAGAGTTTTGAAGAGTTGAAACGGAGATTGGTGTCCGCTCATATTTTGACTCTTCCATGCAGTTACGGAGGATTCAGATTTACTGATGATGCATCTAAGAAAGGATTGGGCTGTGTTTTGATGCAACATGGAAAGGTGATAGCTTACGCTTCAATACAAGCTGAAACCTTATGAGGAGAATTACCCAACTCATGACCTTGAGTTAGCTGCAGTGGTGTTCGCGTTGAAGATCTAGAGGCATTACTTGTATGGAGAGACGTGTGATATATTCACTGACCATAAGAGTCTCAAGTATATTTTCACTTAGAAAGAGCTTAACATGAGACAAAGAAGATGGTTAGAACTCCTTAAGGATTATGACACCAACATTCAGTACCATCCAGGGAAGGCTAATGTAGTTCTTTGGCCTTAGCCGGAAATCAGGCATTCTTGCAAGTATTGAGATTGAACCTAGGATTCTTCGTGACTTAGAGCGGTTGGATGTTGAGTTGTCGCACGAGATTTGATGGATATTGGGCTAGTATGAAGGTGGAGTCGAACCTTATACTGCAAATTAAAGAAGCTCATAAAGATGATGGTGAGAACGTGGGCCGTGGCGAAAATGTTAAAGAAGGCAAGCAGGGCGGAGTTTAAGGTTGATGATGACGGAATAGTATGGTATGAAGATAGGCTTTGCGTTCCTAATGATCCGGTGCTTCAGAAATTTATGACCTAAGCTCATAGTTCTCCTTTCACTATACATCCTGGTTCTACCAAGATATATAGGGATTTGAAGCAGATATACCGGTGGAATGGCATGAAGCAAGATGTGGCGGCGTTTGTGTAAGTGTATGATTTGTCACAGGTTAAAATTGAGCACCAAAGGGCTAGTGGATTATTCTGACCATTGGATATTCCAACATGGAAGTGGGATAAGATATCTATGGATTTTGTGATTGGGCTACCTCTTACTCGGAAGAAGCATGATGCGATTTGGGTAGTTGTTGATCGACTAACCAAATCTGCTCATTTCTTACCAATTAGAAAGGATTATGGTATTGGTAGATTGGCGAGAAATTTTTGAAGAGATCGTTAGGCTTCATGGTACTCCGGCATCTATTGTGTCCGACGAAGATCCGCGTTTTACTTCCGTTTCGGAAAGGTTTGCAAAAAGCTTGGGGTACTCGACTTAATTTGATGCGACCTTTCATCCTCAAACGGATGGTCGTCGAGAAGGACTATTCAGACCTTAGAGGACATGCTAAGGGCTTGTGCTTTAGAATGGACCGGGTGGGATGAATATTTGTGTCTAGTAGAGTTTGCATACAACAACAGTTGGCATGCTAGCATTATGGCGACCGTTTGAACTTCTTTATGGAAGGAAATGTAGATCACCTACTTGTTGGGATGAAGTAGGTGAGCACTTAATTGAAGGTCCGGAAATGATTGAGATCACTAATGAGAAAGTAGCATTTGCTAGAGAAAAGCTGAAGGAGGCTAGGTCTCGTCGGAAAAGTTATGCCTAGACAAGCATCGTCGTGATTTAGAGTTTCGGGTTGGAGATCGTGTATTTTTGAAAGTTTCGCCGTTTAGAGGTGTGAAGCGTTTTGGAATCAAGGGCAAGCTCAGTCCTCGATTCATCGGTCCGTTTGAAATTTTGGCGCGTATAGGAGAAGTCTCATTATCGGTTAGCACTTCCGCCTCAGTTATCGCATGTTCATGCTGTTTTCCATGTATCTCTCCTAAGGGGATACAACAATCATCCGTTACCGTTGCTTCTTATCCGTTTGATCAAATTCAGTCCGATATGTCTTTATCTGAAGAACCGGAAGCTATTTTAGAAAGGCAAGAAAGAGTCATGAGAAACAAAGTCATTCCGTTCGTTAAGATTCTTTGGAAAAATCACCTGGAGCGTGAGGCTACTTGGGAAACTGAAGAGTCGATGCGAGCCGCTTATCCTCATTTCTTTGAATAGTTTGGTACGTTCTCATTTCATTTTCGTTTCGTTTCATTTTAATTTTCGAGGACGAAAATTCTTCTTTTAGAGGGGAAGATTTGTAAAACACGAAAATCTAAAACATAGAATAAAGACCAAATTACCCTTGAAATCAAAATTTCTAAAATACGTAAAATACATTAATGTTCATTTAACGAAAATTAAAACCTAACTTATGAATAATTAAAAACCAAATGAACCTATTTAAGAAATCAACATTTTACGACGAAAAGTTAAACATCATATTAACATAATTGGGCCGTTCGTTAGGCCTCGCCTTTCGTTTATTTGTGAACCATTGGGCCGCATTTGTTTGAGCCGAGAGCCCAAGTGAGCCCAACTTGGGCCATGTTTTTGTTCGGTTTGGGTTTGAGCCTAAGCCCACACCTCAAGCCCTAGAACTGATTGGTACCTACACTATATATACAAACACAAAACATCAATTTGAAACCCTAGTTACTAAAGTCTCACCGCACCCAAAACCTTCACCTCTTCCTTTTTCTTTCCGATCGTCGCATTTGCTACACCCTTGGTGTCGTGGTGTTTGTTTCCAACACAAGCTAAGGTATAACCACGTTCTTCTCGTCTCACTTATGTTTACATGCAACGTAATATATGTTTGAACTTGTGTGTATGAATCGGAACTTAACTATGTCGAGTCACGAATTGAATTGACATATAGATGAATCGATTAAGTATATATAACATGCAAGCGTTAAATATGTGATATACGAAGTGGTATGATTTCGCGTTAAAACATGTATAGCCGAAGACAAAACAGACCGAACCATATGAATAGCAAATCGTGAGTCATGCGTGGTTTTGTGAAACAAGTGAGCTTGTCGTGTATACATATTACGTGTTCATGTTTTTCCGAAACTATATAGTTGTGTGTGTCAATGTGTTAAATCGGATAGCAAGTAATACGCATATGGTCACATAAAATCATAAACATGCACGGGTATAAAAGTTGACGTATTATATGTGTATAAGCGACGTAGGGTTAAAGTCATGAAAGTATTGCGTAAATAAATATGAAAGCGGTAACTTGTGTGTTTCGTTAAAAGCTATATGTCGATATATAAGAGTCACGTTAACTTTATGTTATAGTTGTGTCAAGTGCATGCATGTTTGGAACAAGAGTTAATAAGTTGTGTGAGTCGATTTGAGTATGAATAAGTGTTTGCATGTGTGTGTGCATGCATGGTGAAGCAAGAAAAGAAAGGTTTGTTTTCATACATTCTAGGTCAAAGTGATGAGTTATTAAAAGACGTAACATGTAAAGTAAATGCATATTAAAATGATATTAAAAGAATGAGAAAACCCTAGAACATAAATGAGAGTCGATTAGGGTTTGAAAACTAAGTGTGTTAATTCGTTATTTCAAGTGTGAATTATGACTTTTAAACTATTTTCACATTTAACCCTAAACTCTAATAAATGATATAATGAACCTTAATCTACAATATTGGTTATAAAACACTTAAGTCTCATTTAATTATAAAACCCTAAAGTATTAGGATCATTAAATACATTAAATATAAACACCAAACATTAAAAGATCATTTCGACAATTATGGAATCATAAATAATATGTACGATCATTAATGTGTATAGGTTCTGTGAAGAAGGAGTGATCCTTTGCTTTCCGTATTTTTTCTTTTGGTCATTCGCTTTGGAATAAGGTACGATATTCGACCTTTTCAAGAAAGGTTTCTTATCACGTTTTTTTTCGTTAGCTTTTATATTAGGGTTTCCTAAGCCTTTACTATGAACCCCATTCTGTTTGTTTGAGCTGTTGCTTATTTGAAACTTCTGATTTCTGAATTATGAAACATCGATTTTGAACTATATGATATGAAAACTGATTTTGGAAATATGATTAACCTTATGATAAAGTATGATCTGTGTCAGTTTTGACATTCTGATTTGACCTAAGATAGTTTGACTCCCGAGCCAAATATTTCACTAGTCATGGGGGTTCCATGTCCGTGTCGTGATGCACCTCTCGACATGACTCTAGGGCAGTAGAGTGATGTTCTGCCACGTCCCTTATCTGTATCTGTTATGAGCTCAAGTATATGTTATGGCCAATATGTCAAGGGCATGTATGGATGCATCCTAGATCGTTATCATTATCCGTTATATGTTATATGTTATATGTTATCTCGATGATTGATGCTGCGTGCATGCACGCCCTAATAACTCGTAGGTCTCCCTACAAATGTTGCCTTATGTGAATATGATTATGATCTGATATATGTTTCTTGGCTCGTGGTAGTTAACTATAAACCTTATTCGATAATTCGATTTATACTCGAAAATGATTATGGTTTTGCTATCCTTCGTTCACTATATTTTGTATTCGATATCGTTTCGTATTTGCTTTGCTTTTATATCTGCTTCACCGAAGCTTTTGAAGCTCACCGTATTCTTTCTTCCTTGGCGGGTATCTAAGAAATGGAGCTGGGTTTTGCTTTGGGATGAGTGCTTGAGTGGACTTACCTTAGAGACATTTAGCTTTGATCTTATGATGCCGTTTAAGACTTTACTATTTCGATTATTTCGTTGGTATTTATCTTCCATTGGGACCTATGTATTGAAGTCATGTTGACTTGAATTATTTCAACATTTATGTTAAGACTTCTTTTGGATATTTGCGTTTGCTTTGATATGACACCATTATTTGTGATTCCTTTACCCTTGTCGGGTCGGGGCGTTACAATAGCGCACAATTTTGTAGGTTTAAAAGAAGGCGGTGTTTACTCTATCAAGAATTTTATTGTGCAGCCAAACAAGGATGACTATCGTATCATTAGGCAGGATCCATACATTCTTGAATTTGATGGTTCCACAATCATTAGAAAAGTTTCTCACCCCTAAGGGTTTTGTGAGATATCCTTTGAGCTATGCGGATTTTGATGAAATTGAACCTACAAACAATAAAAATCTAATAGGTTAGGCTTTTTGTTTAAACATTCTTTCTTAAACGGTTTTTGGTGCCATGTTATATTTTTGCTCTTACTATACATTATTGGATACTTGCAGATGTCGCAGGCTATGTTACAAATGTTGGGAGGACAATAGTTCAAAAGAGTGGTTCACGGACTCTCGATTTCTATCTGGCTAACAAGAGGTGTTTTGCTTTCCATATTTTTTTGTCTTAGCAAATTAAGAAAGTTAAAATAACAATTGCTTTTTTATTTCCTAAAACAGGGGGCAATCAATAAGAGTAACTCTTTGGGGTGAATTAGGTGACATCCTGATTGAAAAGAAAACAAAACATGTTGGCCTATGTCCGGTTGTTGTAACTTCTCTTAATGTTAAACTCTATAACAAAGGAGTATCAATAGAATATGGTTTTGTAGCTTATGTTACCTTATTGCTAATTTTCATCACAATGTCCACCCGTGCATATAAGGTCTACCTTTCAAGCGACTCTTCCTCCTTGATTTATGACAATGAGGACATCCATGCATTGATAAATCTAAAAGTTGAAATGAGGTAATCCTAAATAAATAGTTGCTATGTTATTTTATACAATTATCATTTATTAATGTTTAGCATGTATATTGTTTACTGAGTCTACGTGGAATTGGGTAAAGCTATAGTGCTGTTGATTGTTGAGTCAAAAGATGGGACGCTTGAGAATTTGTTGATTTGGGGCCGCAATAAGAAAAACAATGTAAGCTTCTATCTTTACACTTGCTTATTTACACAAGTTGGTCAATTGGTATTTTATTTAATATATATCCATTTTATAGTCCATGACCTACAACTGTAAAGTGATGATCAACAATGTTAGAACTAGAAAGGGATGGAACTACCCATCATGTGGTGACAATAAGTGCAAAAAAGGTGCAACCCGAAAGAATGGTAGATTTTGGTGTGAAACGTGTAAAAAATACATTAAGTACCCAGTTTTAAGGTAAACCGATTTTAGACTAGCAATTTCCATGAATTATAGTAAATTACATAATATTGAATACCTTATGTATGCTACCTGATGTTAACAGATTCAGGATTGAATGGATGTGTGGACCATACTTGAACAAACTCGTGATTGTTCTCGTTTGATGAGCCCCGCTTTTGTTGAAGTGTTCTCCGAAACTCTGTTGGAAATGACGATGAGGTACAATAATAAATTAAATTCTTAATATATTAGATACTTATATACAATTATAAATTAAATTTAAAAGACATTGTGTTTTTTTTGTAACGTTCAACTACTGATTACAAGGTTTCAACTTGCCCCGCGCAATAACAAATCTAATAGGGACGACTCACACTTTTGAAGTCAAGACATCCACGTATTTTGAACATGGTGCTTTTGAGAGCTTCACATGCTGGAATATTATCCCTACAGATGAAGAACTCAAATGTTCAAGCATTCCAAAATAGAAAGCACTTTCAAGCCCCTTATGACAAAATTGTCAAAACGACTTTGTGCAAAACCCAAGTTTGCCTACTCCAATGAAATCTGTTGAGGAGACAAAAAAAACGGTATCACAAAGTTTCAATACTATAAAGTAATATATGAAAATTTCTTACCACTAAAACATTATTTAATGTGGCGTTATTATAGGTTGGAATATGAAGATTGGAACACGAGTTACCACATGTTGATGAAGCTTGAGCCGAATATGTATCTCGCTTCTCAAAATAAAACAAAGAATGTAATTTTGTAGCAAATGGATACAAACATACCTAATATAAATCCCAAATATTAACAAAACTTCTGTGAAAATCTTATTTTTGGTGTGTTGTGACCGACTCAAACAGAAGATGACTGAAATCTCACCTAAAGCTGATCTTATGAAAGAAAATGAAATTAATGACTGGCATCGATACCAACCATAAAGCCACAACTTAGTCTTTAGGTTTTAGGAAAATAAAGCGTAAATCCACCCAATTGTTTATGGGAGTATGTCATTTAGCGAAGTTTGTTTGCTCGACTGTTTTCACTCAATAATTTTGGTGTTTTAAACCAAATTAATGTTTGATATTACTTTTGGTTGCTTATTAAGTTATAAAATTCACCTTATGCTTGAAATCAGACTCCAATATATGTGATTCAGTTATGTATCAAATTCAGATTCCAATAACTCCAATATATGTGATTCAGTTATGTTTGAAATTCAGATTCCAATATATGTGATCAAGTTATGCTTGAAATTCAAACTTCAATACTTGAATTTACCTTTCAAAGGTCGTAATAAGAGCATTCTACATCTTTTTATAATTTGGGATTTTGCCTAATGAAACTAACTATTGATTCATAAATAAAAAACATATGCTAAAAATGATTGATTTATCAATTATGTTAGCCTTAATAGTTTTATTAGAAGTGATGGTCATTCACGTTTAGGAACTTTGTAACGTGTGTTAGATATCGTGATAGAATAGTCAACGGGCTCGTGGATTGGACTAAGCTAAATGGGTATTAGTTTAGTTAAGCTAGCCTTATATCAATCCATGTCCAATCCAACCCATACGAAGCCCATACAAGGCCCATGGCCAAGCCTTAGGGCATCATCTCTCTTACTATAAATACCCTCAAGTATGTCATTTGAGGGGTGTGCTTGAGTGTGTGTGTGTGTGTGTGTGTTTTCCTTTGAAGCAATATAACAACTTATTGTTTTCATCTTCTTTTCTCTACCTCTCTAACATACACGAATTCATATTCAAGTCACCAAGTTCTTATCTTCATATTATTTATGCATAAAGTGTTGGTTTAACGTGGTATACTTGTGTTCGTTAAGTGGGTAAAGTGATAAGGTTGATATATCTTAGGTCCTACAATTGGTATCAATCGCCTAACAATGGTTTAGGAGTGTTTGTGTTTGTTTTAAAGGTTGGTACTTGATGAGTGTGTAAATACTCATCATTTTTGTATAAAATAAACGCAAAATCATCCGAAAACACTCGAAACACATCAAAATGATCAAAATATCACAAATCAGTGTTTTATGTGTTTTAAAAACAAAAATATCAAAATCGATGAAAACATATCAAATTTGCAAAAATTGCGTTTCAGCCCCCAAGTTTCTAAAATTGTCAAAAATAGTCCCGAGTCGAAATAAAATTTCAAAAGAAAAATCATCAAAGGTCCTTTTAAAATCATAACTTGTCAAATTTGGTCCTTTGGTGAAAAATGTAAAAGTTTTGAGAAAATTACAAATTGGTCCTCCAAGTTTGCAAATTGGAGAAATGGCCCCTGGAAAATTGAAAATGGCAACTTTGGTCCTTGTAGTGTCAACACTTGTCAATTTCAGTCCATAAAACACCTTTGCAAAATTACAGGTTTGGTCCCTTGGTTTTGTTGGAATTGCATATATGGTCCTTGTGTTGTTACCTATCCAATTGGACCCTTTTATTACCCTCGCCCAAACAAATTACCCAATCCAATCCACGGCCCAATACCCTTTACCCGTTTTAACCCAATCCAACCCACCTTTGTTTATCACCGGTCAAATGGGTTTGACCCATCCACTTTCCCTCTCCTCACGAAGCCATAACCATCATTTCCTCGCAACCTCCCCGATACACTCAACCATCATCACCTACACCCTCCAACACAAAGAGCCAAGGAAGCATTAAATGCATTATCCCAACCTCACTCAATCTCACAAGTTGTTAAACCAATTTTGGGCCAAAACATTTAAAGGGCCGTGATTGCTTCTACTCATCCTAGGGTCCAGATTGTTGGTGGGAACCATTCAGAAAGAGGAGAGAGACACTGGGAGCTTATAAAGAGCCAAGAGAAGCAAGAAGAGAGAGTTAGTTTTATTTTTTTAGCAATGTATGTCGCTTCATGTTTTTTTTAGTCTAAAATAGATTTCATTGTAGTTTAAAGCTCCATTGTACTCAAGTAAACCTTTTGGTGAATTTTAACTTGATTCAAGTAATAATTTCAGTTTATGTTCAAATTCCATCTTTATTGTTAATGCTTGTTGAAATCTTAAGTTTAAAACTCATTTGTCAAGCTTGTAGCAATTCAATTTCAACTTCAAATAAGTTCATATAAGCTCATAAAAGCTTTCCATAAGCTCATAATTCAGCCACTCACTTGTGAACCTTGGTCAACAAAAGTCAACACGGGTACAAAATTGGGGAAGGAAATGGGTTGATGCGCATGAGCATGAGAATGGGTTGCTTTGGATTGATTTGGTTTGGTTTGTATTAGGTAGTGGTTCTTTTTTCACATTTGGCTAGCCATTGTGGCTTGGACATTTGTAAGTCAAATTTATAAGCTTCTTAGCATAATTAGTTCTTGTGGTTTAAACTTGTTAAAACTTGTTCAAATAGCAGTAATGAAGTCATCTTAAGTTAGTTTGATCATAAACATAAGTTGGTTTTGTGATTGGATCTGTTTTAGTTACAAAATCAAGTCATAAAGGGGTGTTTGGAATATCGCTTGTTCTTCGTCTTTTAAGCTTATACAGATGGGTTCAATGTTATTGCTTCATGTTTGTTAAGTAATTCTTATGTTCAATTGAGTCAATATTGGTTATGCACAACAAAAAGTCAATCTTGCACTCAAATCTCTCTCACCTGTTAATGTTGATTTTTAGATCTGCTATTGCTTATTTTGTGTTAAGTAATCATCAACACTGCTTGCATTACATTTGTTCCATCATATAACATTAATCTCAGTCACAAATATTGGATCCAAAGTTCAACTTAGTCAAAGTTCTTAATATCTTCAAAAGTCAAAAAGTTAAAAAAGTGGTTTTAGGCTCAGATAGAAGGATTTTTCTTGAGCCAACCTTTGGGTCTAATCAAGTGAATCTTGGTATTTCAAAAAGCTCACTGGGCTCTTTCTTGCCATTATTTTACCTGATTTTTACAATTTTTCAAAAGCTTCAAATCAACTTCTCTTTTAGGCCAAATGTGCTCTGCTCCAAAAGTCGTGAATCTTGACTTTTCACGATATTGTAACTTGTACACAGTGCTCATAAGAGCTTGTCATAAGCTGATTTTTGGAACAATTACTCTCACCCAGGTCCTTTACAAGTCTCAATTGGTAGTTTTCCATTTGAGCTTATTTTCAAGCTTGTGCATGTGCCCAAACTTAGCACTTAGAATCTGTTGTAGACTTAAATTTCATAGATATCAAATCCTTGTAGTTGTTATTCAGTGATTGAAGTTTGTTGATTTTGGTTGCAATTGGTCACTTTTAGTAGTATAGAACATGTATTAGTAGGTAGCTTGTTTATTCCATTTGGCTTATTTTAGTGCTTATTAATAAGCACTTGTTTAAGCAGTTTCATATTTCTCCAAACAAGTGCCTGTTTTTCCATTTTTCTTATATTCCTAGTATTAATTTAGACTTTTCCTGAAATTTTCAGATTTTTCCAAGTTGTTTAGCTATTTTTCTTAATTTAAATTAGTTTTTAAGCATTTTTAATTAGCTTTTAATATAAAAAATTCAGAAAAAGTTCAAAAAAAAATAATTTTTCAATTTTATTAAGTTTAGATAAATATAAGAAGTGAAAGAAGTAATTTTCCAGATTTTTCATAGTTTATTTGGTAATTTTTAGTAATTTAATTAGTTTTAAATAGTTTAAAATTCATAAAAAATAGAAAATAATCAGAAAAATACAAAAATAGTTTTGAAAATTCTAGTTTGTTATTTTAGACTTTTCCATTTCATAATTTGATTTTTCTAGCTTTGTTTCCTCATTTTTTGTATTTTAGGTAATTATTAAATAGTTAAAAATAGTTTTTAATTAATAATAATTAGATAATTAGTGATAAAAATAATTTTCTTTTTCCATATATTTTCTTTTATCATTAGGTTTATAAAAATATCATTTTCATATTTTTAGGGTTAATATTGTTCTAGTTTCACTTTTTAATTTGTACGTCAGCAGTAGATTTTAATTCAGTTTTATAAAAACATAAAAACAAAAACATCATTTTAAATATAGTGATAGCGTTTATTTAATAAATTTTATCTTTTTACTTTTCTTTAATTTGCATTTAAGCCGTTGTAATTTGTTGGCTTTTTTAAGAGTTATAATATCATTCAGAATCCCTTTTTCGTTCAAACACCTCGATCACTAAACGTTTGATAAATCATGCATATAGCTCGGGACATAACGACCGGGAAACACTATACTCCTCAGATCTTCATTGATTTCGTGCTTAGCGGTTTAAAGCTGTTACGTCCGCCATTCACAAATGGCGGGCTTGCCTTGTGATAAAGCTTGACTGTTCGGGAGCGATCAAATTTTAAGCGCTTATTGCCACGGAGCCGATTTGGCTTTGATCTGATCTATCTTCCGTGTAGCAGATTAGTTGTTTGAATCCTCACTCATTTGTTTATATCATCCATATCTGTATATACATATATCCATATTTTCTTCTAAAAAATCCAAAAACTCAAAAACATCCATTATAAAAACACAAAAATATTTTTCCTTTTGTTTCTATATATGTATCAAATATAAATAAAAATACAAAAAGATTCGAATCTGTTTTCTTAATAATAAACAACTTAAAAGATTACCACCGAAAATGGTCAAGGCAAGGCACTACCTAACCGGGGGTTGACCATAATAAGTTCCCGAACTAAAGATTTAAAACTTGCCTTTGTGTCCTTGTGATTGGTATACCTTTTTCAAAGAAGCCATTCATCTTGGATTATTGGTTAAGTTCACCGTTGTTTTGCCTCGATTTTGTGTTAATTGATTTTGTTGTGATATCGACGCTTCGAACCGAAAACCCATAAAGATTCTCCTCACCCCATTTTTATAAAACGTCTTCATAATTCTCATTCTCATCTGAAATATCTTCATAATTCCATTTCTCTCCTTAACTCTGAGAGTCCTTAGAGTTATCTCTAGTGCATGCGCACTCGTTCTTCTAGATCATTGAGTCCTTTGCGGATCTAGCAGAATTCCTAGAAGACGTTCGTAAGCTGCGCGTCAGCCCAAATAGTCGAACCCGAGACTGCACTATTTCAAGCAACAACATGGCGATTTAACGCATTATGGCGGAATGCTCCAAGCACCCACCGAGGGTTATGGAGATGCCATCGCTTTTACCGGTATCAACTCTCGATCACTTCAATTGAAGACACATTTGATCACACTTGTGTCTACGAATCAATTCATGGGTTCGATCGAGAAGACCAGATGCACACATCCGTTGGTTTAACAAGTTGACTTCAACTATCAATTTCAAGGATGTACCACAAAAAGTCATCAAGTTGATGCTATTTCCATTCTCACTTGAGGGACACCGGATTTGGTGGAAAAAGAACCCCCTCGATCCATCGAAACTTGGGAGGATCTTGTTCAAAAGTTTGTCAATTACTTCTTTCCTCCATCAAAGACGACTAATCTTAAAAATGAAATTTCTGGATTTCGTCAAAATTTCGATGTAAATTTTGGAGAGGCATGGGAGAGATTCAAAGATCTCCTCAAGAAATGCCCCCATCATGAATTCACGGAGCTTCAACAAGTCAATATCTTTTATAATGGGTTGAACTGTAACGATCAAGATTCTTTGAACGCATCCGCGGATGGCAATATCTTGAATCGTAAACCTAAAGATGTGCTTGAAATTTTAGAGTAAATCAAAAGTTCCTATTTCTCAAACAAAGTCAATGTTCAACACTCGCTTTTCATCCGTAACTCTTCCGAAGTTAGTCCGTTAGCCGCTCTAACGGACATCATCCATTGTATGATAAAAGAGGTAAAGGAAATCAAAAGCGAAATTCATAAGTCGGAACCAATCAAAGCCATAAACAAGGTGTGTGAAATTTGTAGTGGTCCTCACGCGTATTATGATTGTCAAGCAACCGATGCTTCTTTTTACCAAGCTCCCGTAGCTCAGAAACCACAATCAATACCGACCACAAGCCGATCCTCACTACCGCACCTAGCGGTATGACACCACCCGTTTTCCTCCCGCTAAAACCATGGCAATCAAAACCATGGCAATCAAAACCATGGCAATCAAAATCGCTTTGTTCAATCAAGGACACAACTTCAATAACTCTCAAAATTTCAATCAAAACCGGAACAATTTCAACCAACCATATCAAGCTCCTAATCATCAAAGTTATCAACAACCTCCTCAAGCTCCCATACCAAATGACTTCATGAAAATGGCTGAGTCAAACATGCGTTCAATGCAAACCTGATCAATAAATAACATGGTGAGCTAAAAGGGAAATTGATACCACATTGTCTCTCAGACAAATGAGTTAAAGAATATGATGAGCGCTTTCATGAACATGAATATGAACAAAGCTTCGCCATCTTCTGGAGGACTCCCAAGCAATACTATTCCCAATCCTAATGCCAAGTTGAAAGCCGTCACCACTGTGAGTGGTAAGACGACAATGGACCTTCGACTCCAATGCCCCCTCCTCCCGTGGCATTAGTCAAGTTGCCAAGGAGACAACGGACAAGGTGCATTCAAGCCCACGGCATCAAGACACGCCCCACCTTCTCGGTAGTCCAAGCTTCAAGTCCCAACCCGGTTCAAGAAAATCCCGAAAGAACACTTCCATCCCGGCTCAAAAGTCTAGTCAACTTCCTTACCCATCAAGAATGAATGATGAGAAGCTCAAAGACAAAAACAAAGAGCAAATGGAAAAATTTTTCCAAATCTTCAATGAGATTCACTTTGATATAAGCTTCGTTGATGCTCTCGCTCTAATGCCTAAATTTGCATCCACGCTTAAAGGCTTACTCACCAACAAAGACAAGCTATCTGAGATGGCGAAAACCCTCTAAATGAGCAATGCTCAGCGGCCATTCTTAATAAGCTTCCCGAAAAGCTTGAAGATCCCGGCCGGTTTTAATCCCGTGTGATTGGGATGTTTCAATGCTCCGCCTTGGCCGATCTTGGCGCTAGCATTAACCTCATGCCACTCTCAATATGGAAGAAACTGTCTCTTCCTGAACTTTCATCCACTCGTATGACACTCGAGCTAGCGGACCGTACCGTAACTCGTCCACTTGGGATAGCCGAGGATGTCGTGATGAAAGTGGGAAAGTTTCACTTTCATGCTGACTTTGTTGTAGTAGACTTCGATGCAGATCCTAGAGTTCCCCTTATCTTAGGGAGAGCTTTCTTGAGAACGAGTCGTGCTGATTGATGTGTTTGCTGAAGAGTTGACCATTCGGGTTGACAACGAAGAGCTCACATTGAATATCAACCAGAACTCTAAACCTCTGTACAAACAGAGTGTTGCCACAATTGATCAAAAATTTGAAAGAATCAATGCAACACTCTCAAATTTCACGGTTAAGAGTGTTCACCAAAAACGCTTGAGCTCAAAGCTTTGAAAATTACCCCTCGTTCAAACAAATGGTTTGAAAGCTGTACCAGGGAAGTCAAGAGTGTTCTTGATGATGATGACGATGATCTTGAATCGGAGACTTCATCTAAGTGGTGGAAACTGCTAGCTCTAAGAGCACACCACTTGTCCCACCTCCGGCATCAGTTTGTCGCATCGAGATTGTTAAGTCTGTGGATGAAACCAAACTCTCTTCAGTTTCATCTGAGTTGGATGATGATGTTTGTGATCCAATGGGAGACATTCTTCCCATGGATGATTTGCTCAAAAAGAATCCATCATCTTCTAGTCTTATCCCCGACTCTTCCATCCCCTTCTCACCGATGAGGAAGATGACAACTTTTGGAATGAAGTCGAGACCTTTCTTAGTGATGAGTCAATTCCAACGGGAATTGATAACACTTACCTTGATCCGGAAGGAGACATCCTTTTTCTGGAAAGTCTGTTGATTGAGGAACCATTTCCCACCCTCCCTCCCGGACATTTTCTTGACAATCACCATCTAAGCTTCAAGTTTAAGCTTAAAGATGTCAAAACTGGTGATTTGCTTCTCTCACTGAGGAATGGACTTGCATTCTCATGTACGCCTTTTATTCCATTCTTCACAGATGGTGTGGTTGCTCTTTTCCCTTTTCTCTTTCGGGAATGAGGACACCATCTTTGACCCCGGTATCATCCTTTATAGATTCTTCTATTAACAGATACCGCGTTATATCTCGCTTGGGTGGAACTTTTCGATGTTCATATGTTCATTAACATTGTGAACGAAAGTCCGATCGAGATTGGTTTTCCACGTTACTTTCCCCATGAACCAATGAATTCGGGGTCGAGTCAAGCTAGCGACTCGGTCACCAAAAACAGTAGCACACACCATATGGGTTTTCACCCATATTTCTGACTCCTTTCTATTTTCTACCACCCTAGTGTGGGGGGGTTGCCCCACATGTTGTGTAAAAAAAAAAAAAATCTTCTTTCTAAATAATGGCCGTAGTATTTCCCTTTTATATTCTATGTTTCGGCATAACCGCCGGTACTTTGAATATTGAGGGCAATATTCATTTCTAAGTGTGGGGGGGATTCTCACGAATTTATCATATAATTATACCGCCCCCCCGCTTTTGGCCCAAAATTTTTGGAGTAAGTGTTTTACACTTTCTCATTTGGTTATCAATCCGCCATGTCTCAGAAGACAAAAGGATTGGCTAATCCAGGAGCAAACGGCTCTTGGTAAAGATTTCTCAAATCCGGTTATATGGCTTGCAATTTGCCCAAAATTGTATGGTTCTCAAACTCACCATATCCTAAAAAGTGAAGAGTTGGCTAGCCCGCAAGATTATGGCTTGTGGTAAAGGCAGTGAAAAACCATAATTGGTAATCAGCTCACCAAAGATAATTCTGATAATTTATCTAAGAGTTAGCTAGTCCAGAAGGGGTACGGCTTCGGTAAAGACACATCAAATCCGTTATATGGTTTATGATTTGCCAATAAATCAGATGGTTATCGGTGTACCATGGTTCTTACTTGAACTGAAACATTTGGCTACTCCATAAGTAATGGCTTTGTAAAGAGTTTAAAATCCATTATGTTTTCTCAAATCATTGCTAGGGACTAGCAATATCTTAGTGTGGGGGATTGATGAGTGTAAATACTCATCATTTTTGTATAAAATAAACTGCAAAATCATCTGAAAACACTCGGAAACACATCAAAATGATGAAAATATCACAAACATGTGTTTTATGTGTTTTAAATGCAAAAATATCAAAATCAGATGAAAAACATATCAAATTGCAAAAATTGCAGTTTGATTCCCCAAGTTTCTAAAATTGTCAAAAATAGTCCCTGAGTCAAAATTTCAAAAGAAAAATCATCAAAGGTCCTTTTAAAATCATAACTTGTCAAATTTGGTCCTTTGGTGAAAAATGTAAAAGTTTTGAGAAAATTACAAATTGGTCCTTCAAGTTTGCAAATTGGCAGAAATGGCCCCTGGAAAAATTGAAAATGGCAACTTTGGTCCTTGTAATGTCAACACTTGTCAATTTCAGTCCATAAAACACCTTTTCAAAATTACAGGTTTGGTCCCTTGGTTTTGTGGAAATTGCATATATGGTCCTTGTGTTGTTACCTATCCAATTGGACCCTTTTATTACCCTTGGCCCAAACAAATTACCCAATCCAATCCCTGGCCCAATACCCTTTACCCGTTTTTAACCCGAATCCAACCCACCTTTGTTTAATACCGGTCAAATGGGTTTGACCCATCCACTTTCCCTCTCTCCCTCACGAGAAGCCATAACCATCACCCCAACCCCCTCGATACACTCAACCATCATCACCACTACACCCCCCCTCCAAACACAAAGAGCCAAGGAAGCATTAAATGCATCATACCAACCTCACTCAATCTCACAAGCTGTTAAACCAATTTTGGCGCCAAAAACATTTAAAGGGCCGTGGATTGCTTCTACTCATCCTAGGGTCCAGATTGTTGGTGGGAACTATTCAGAAAGAGGAGAGAGACACTTGGGAGCTTATAAAGAGCCAAGAGAAGCAAGAAAGAGAGAGTTAGTTTTATTTTTTTTATTAGCAATGTATGTCGTTTCATGTTTTTTTAGTCTAAAATAGATTTGCAGTTGTAGTTTAAAGCTCCATTGTACTCAAGTAAACCTTTTCAGTGAATTTTAACTTGATTCAAGTAATAATTTCAGTTTATGTTCAAATTCCATCTTTATTGTTAACTGTTGAAATCTTAAGTTTAAAACTCATTTGTCAAGCTTGTAGCAATTCAATTTCAACTTCAAATAAGTTCATATAAGCTCATAAAAGCTTTCCATAAGCTCATAATTCAGTTTCACTCACTTGTGAACCTTGGTCAACAAAAGTCAACACGGGTACAAAAATTGAAGCAGAAGGGAAATGGGTTGATGCAGACATGAGAATGGGTTGCTTTGGATTGATTTGGTTTGGTTTGTATTAGGTAGTGGTTCTTGTTTCACATTTGGCTAGCCATTGTGGCTTGGACATTTGTAAGTCAAATTTATAAGCTTCTTAGCATAATTAGTTCTTGTGGTTTAAACTTGTTAAAACTTGTTCAAATAGCAGTAATGAAGTCATCTTAAGTTAGTTTGATCATAAACATAAGTTGGTTTTGTGATTGGATCTGTTTTAGTTACAAAATCAAGTCATAAAGGGGTGTTTGGAATTATGTTTCTTTCTGTCTTTTAAGCTTATACAGTGGTTCAATGTTATTGCTTCATGTTTGTTAAGTAATTCTTATGTTCAATTGAGTCAATATTGGTGCCTGCAACAACAAAAAGTCAATCTTGCACTCAAATCTCTCTCACCTGTTAACTGTTGGATTTTTAGATCTGCTATTGCTTATTTTGTGTTAAGTAATCATCAACACTGCTTGCATTACATTTTTTCCATCATATAACATTAATCTCAGTCACAAATATTGGATCCAAAGTTCAACTTAGTCAAAGTTCTTAATATCTTCAAAAGTCAAAAAGTTAAAAAAGTGGTTTTAGGCTCAGATAGAAGGATTTTTCTTGAGCCAACCTTTGGGTCTAATCAAGTGAATCTTGGTATTTCAAAAAGCTCAGCTGGTGCTCTTTCTTGCCATTATTTTACCTGATTTTTACAATTTTTGCAAAAGCTTCAAATCAGCTTCTCTTTTAGGCCAAATGTGCCCTGCTCCAAAAGTCAGTGAATACTGACTTTTTCACAGATATTGTAACTTGTACACAGTGCTCATAAGAGCTTGTCATAAGCTGATTTTTGGAACAATTACTCTCACCCAGGTCCTTTACAAGTCTCAATTGGTAGTTTTCCATTTGAGCTTATTTTCAAGCTTGTGCATGTGCCCAAACTTAGCACTTAGAATCTGTTGTAGACTTAAATTTCATAGAGATCAAATCCTTGTAGTTGTTATTCAGTGATTGAAGTTTGTTGATTTTGGTTGCAATTGGTCACTTTTAGTAGTATAGAACATCTGAGATTCAGTAGGTAGCTTGTTTATTCCATTTGGCTTATTTTAGTGCTTATTAATAAGCACTTGTTTAAGCAGTTTCATATTTCTCCAAACAAGTGCCTGTTTTTCCATTTTTCTTATATTCCTAGTATTAATTTAGACTTTTCCTGAAATTTTCAGATTTTTCCAAGTTGTTTAGCTATTTTTCTTAATTTAAATTAGTTTTTAAGCATTTTTAATTAGCTTTTAATATAAAAAATTCAGAAAAAGTTCAAAAAAAATAATTTTTCAATTTTATTAAGTTTAGATAAATATAAGAAGTGAAAAAAGTAATTTTCCAGATTTTTCATAGTTTATTTGGTAAATTTTAGTAATTTAATTAGTTTTAAATAGTTTAAAATTCATAAAAAATAGAAAAATAATCAGAAAAATACAAAAATAGTTTTGAAAATTCTAGTTTGTTATTTTAGACTTTTCCATTTCATAATTTGATTTTTCTAGCTTTGTTTCCTCATTTTTTGTATTTTAGGTAATTATTAAATAGTTAAAATAGTTTTTAATTAATAATAATTAGATAATTAGTGATAAAAATAATTTTCTTTTTCCATATATTTTCTTTTATCATTAGGTTTATAAAAATATCATTTTCATATTTTTAGGGTTAATATTGTTCTAGTTTCACTTTTTAATTTGACGTCATGTAGATTTTAATTCAGTTTTATAAAAACATTAAAACAAAAACATCATTTTAAATATAGTGATAGCGTTTATTTAATAGATTTTATCTTTTTAATTTTCTTTAATTTGCATTTAAGCCGTTGTTATTTGTTGGCTTTTTCTGTAGTTATAATATCATTCGTAATCCCTTTCTCGCTCAAACTCCTCGATCACTAAACGTTTGATAAATCATCGCATAGCTCGCTGGGACATAACGACCCGGGGAAACACTATACTCCTCAGATCTTCATTGATTTCGTGCTTAAGCAGTTTTAAGCTGGTTACGGTCCGCCATTCACAAGTGGCGGGCTTGTGTGATAAAGCTTGACTGTTCGGGAGCGAATCAGTACTATACGCCAGAGCTTTGTTATAAACGTTGTCACGCTTAAAGCTTTAATTTTTGCACTCAAAAATTCAAGATTCTTGTGGTTTAAGGTTTATTTGGTGCTAAAGTTTTAGTTTTTTGCAAAAGTTCAAGCTTTACGCCGTTTTGTTAAGTTTTAAACTCGCTTGGTTCATTGGTCATTTCTACCGTGAACTTTTATAAGCACTTTGGGTGAAAAGGTCAACATTTTTGGATTATTCGAAAGTGTTTTTAAGGATATCCGTGCAAGAGACATCGTTGAATCATTGAAATTTCTTACGAGTAGAAGTCAAAAAGTCAAAACCCTAGTTTTCTACTCATAACTTTTTGGTGAAGAATCTTAGAGCTTCAAAGGTTACTCCGTGCTTCCCTCACTTGGATAAGTGTGTGGAACACTTCGACTTTTGGATATCTCTTACACTGTGATAGTGTAAAGGATTTTGGGCTAAACCCTAATCTTACGCATAAGTTTCGACTTACGCGTAGAATACTTTATGCATAAGCATTTTTCTTACGCCTAAGTTTTCCTTACGCATAAGCTAAATCTTACGCATAACTTTTTCTACACGTAACTTTAAACTTACGCATAAGATCCTACGCCTAAGGAATCCTACGCCTAAGATCCTACGCCTAAGGAATCCTACGCATAAGCTTCCTACGCCTAAGCCATCCTACTCGTAACCATTTCCTACTCGTAACTTCTGTTTCTACGCCTAAGCTCTTTCTACGCATAAGGTTAAAAAAAAAAAAAAAAAAAATTGGCGGGAAAACTTGAGTAAAATTTAAAATTTTGAGGATACTAAACGTTCAATTTTTACGCGAGATTCAAATTTTGGTTTAACTGTGAAATTTTGGTCAAAAATTCAAATTTTTTGGGCCTAAATTCAAATTTTTCGGGTCAAATTTGGCGTCAAAATTGTCATAACTCAAAATTTTCATATGACCTTAGAATTGATTTTTATAGTGAATTTCAAATTTTGAGAGAAATTTTTTACGCCTAAGAACCAAGGTTACGAGTACGACTTTCAGAAAAACCTCAACCGAGCTTAATCTTCATCAACCACAACTCCTTTATCGTTGAATCGATCCTACATCAACTTTATCATACATACCTTTATCAATGGCAACTCAGAAGATCGCCTCATAATCGCTTAAAAGGATTCTTCAATGAAGTAAACATTAGTCCCACTACACCAAATAACAACAACCAATGGATTTCATCGTATAATCCGCAGCTTGCTCAACCGAGTATACATATGGGTCAAGAAGGACAAATGGTTGATGTTATTCGAATCGAATGGATTTGCTACGTATACAAATGGGGAATCGATGCAATATGCAGGCGCTTTGTTGACATCAAGGGGGTCGATTATGAATCGTAATATGGGATATCAACATGGGAATAATCGTCATATATGACTTCGGTTCGTAATGCTACCCCAACCTCAAAGCCAAAATTCAGGTTATTTTAGTTCGTAATCTAGTGTCAAACGACCGACGAAGCTTGAAAGGCTCCAGTACATGTTGACGTTAGCACGTAAAGAAGAGTCGGGAATTGAATTGACCGATGCGAATACGCATTCATGAATCCAAAACGGCGATAAAGCAAAAATACTGCAACCTCCAGTCATAGAATCAATCCGCAGGACACAACATCAAGTTGTACTTTTGATACACCTCCAGTCTATGACACAGATACACTCAATGAGGTACCAAATTATCGTAATGTTTCTAGTCAGTTTACTCATGATGAATGTTATTCTGTGACATCAAGCACCTACTTATGATACATACCGGACAATCCGAAGTTGTAGCAATACGAACTCAAACTCCGATGTGGATCCTAATGGAGGCTGTGTGGCACAACATACTGAGACTGATGAGGAAACCCGTGCTTATTTTGAAAAATTAATTAATAATTGTGGTATTGAAATCGAGAAAGTGAGTAAGGTCAATCGCGTTAAGGCCGCTAATGTTAAATTGACCGCTGAGCTTGAGAGTTACAAGGAGAATGCAAAAGCCTTTGAATTTCTAAAACAAAGAATCGAATTAGAAATTGGTTATCGAAATTTGGTTTCTAAAGAAAAGAATTGCAAATCAAGTATAACACACTTGATGTGAATTCAAACTTGAAAATTAAATCTCTAAACAAGGAAATTTCTGATTTAAATAACCAACTTTCTAAACAAAAAGAAATGTTTTCTAATCTTAAAAAAGAAAAGAAGCAAGTTGATTACTGATTTTTCAAAACGAGAAGATTCTCTTCTTGATGAAATTCTTGATAAGAATGAAAAGATAAAAACTTTGGAAAATTTGCTTCTTAAAACGGGTCATTCTGCCCAAACAATCAAGATGCTTTCTAATCAAGTAAATCCGCGCTTTCATACTAACAATAGAATGGCACTTGGTAACGACCCTTCTTCGTTCCTCAAGAAAGCTCGAAATCTCGAATGTGTTAAACAATGGAAAAGCTTTACATGAACCCATTATTGTTCGTGATTCTCTTGAAACGTTAGAACTATCTGAGGAGAGTAGATCAAAAATGAAACAAAAGAATCCGGAAATCAAACCAATTGATTATAACAAATGGAACAAAATTAACGGAATTACTTTTGTCAATCAAAAAGAAAAGTCAAAATTCTCCATCACACCAAATGTTTCAAACAAAGAGTCAACACCTGTTTCAAAATCTGTTTCAAAACCAGTCGTTGTCTCAAAATCTCTTTTGAACATTGAACAATGTCTTCAAACAATCCTTTTAACACAAGTGATGCGAGAAGTATTTTAGACAATGTAAAAACTAGAATTGTGGATCTTCAAGACACTGTTAAAACTAAAACCACTATTACACCTAACAACCGGTTCTCTAGTTTTGACATCGAACAAAGAAAGTTTTTTGAAACTCAAATTGCCCCTCACCGACCGCATCAGTCGAGGGTAATTCATTTCAACAAGCGTTTTGAAAGAAACACTGACTTTGTCAAGGACCATAAATCCCTGGTAAAGCAAGCTAATGAAAGTGTTGAACACATCAAAGTTTTGGAAACTTTAAATGACTCACTCTTCAAGATGTTCGACTACTGATATTATGTCCATCATTTTGCAAACATATTCCGTTGAAGATCATGAAAGACTCCAGTCTGAGACCTCCGCAATTGTTTCAAAATATGAAAATGCTCTTGCAAAACTTGAAAAAGAAAACGTGTCATATTTTAAACAACTTGATCGAAAATCTGAGGAATGCAAGTATGACAAACTGTCGTATGAGCGTGCTTACAAGGACATGAAAGAGCAAAATGATCTTTTGAGTGCTCAACTAGGAAGTCTAAAAGGAAAGGTGGATACTAAGTTTGCAAAACCATTGACTGAGGAGAAAACAAATGTTCCCAAACAGGTTTTCAAACCAAAATGTCAATTTCAGCCTCCTCCAAAAGTCAATGAGGAACATGATTTGACAAAACCAGTCACTCCACAGTCCCTGCCTATTAAAAAGAGAATTATCAAAAGTTTTAAAAAAGGAAAAGCAGCTTTGAAACACCAAAAGTGATTACACCTGCATCTCTAAGAATAGTACACCGGAATGTGACCAAAAATCCGCTTAAAGAATCATTGGTTCTAACGACATGGTCAACAATCACTATCTAGAAGAAGCTAGGAAAAAGGCACAGACTCGAAAAGACGGAATTCTAGGTGCAACATCTAGGGTGATGAATTCTACAAGATTTCAAGGCACTGCTAGTAGTAGTAAACCATTACCTAGGAACACTCTACAAACGACTAGGGATTGGCTTGCATCTAAGAGTAGTTGCGCAAAAGAAAATGCTATGCCCTTAGATAACAACACTAGGAATTCTAAGTCTTTTTCGAACCAGAATCAATTTCCAAAAAACTGTAGTGACAAAGTTAAAGCTGCTCTTTTAAACAAGAATATTGAATTTGTCTGTACTACATGTAAAAAATGTATCTTTTCAGCTAATCATGATGCATGTGCCTTACAATATCTCAAGAAAGATAATTCTCGTGCCAAGGCACAATCCACTAAGACACCAAATAGAAACAAGCCCGCTGATAAAATGTCAAACAAAAAAAACCTAATAGGTGGATCTCTTCGGACGTAATTTTTCCAAAATTGAGTCTTCCGCTGATCGATGAGAAAACAACTCCTAGATCTTACCTTAGGTGGATACCCACGGGCAAAGTTTTCAACAAAATAGGTCTTAGATGGATTCCCACAAGAAAGATTTTTGATACTTGCACCAACACAGATAATAGTGAAACTCATCATGTTAAGGAAGTCGAATCTACTACAACCGTTGATAGTGATCACCCTCGCCGTGAGGAATCATCTACTTCTAACACTGTTATTTGTGCAAATTCTTCTTCTGTGGATGCATGTACTTGTAAAAGTGTTGAAGGTTCATACACCCCATGTGGTAAAGAAGAACTTTATGCCAATTTCGCATATGGAAATCCTTTTCTAGTTCCACTCTTAACTCCACTTTTCCTTGTCCCAACTTAATCTTCTTTCTTCAAATCTTCTTTGTAAATATCTTTGAAAAACAAAATACAAAATTTGAAAAACCAACAAAAGCAAAATATAAAAATATAAAACTTTCAAAAATTCAAAAACATTATAAAATGCAAAAATCCAAAAATATTCTTCTCACGACATGTCTCTCGTATAATCGATATTCTGTACGCTTCTAGAAATGTCATTCAACAATGATACGGGCATGTACAGATGCTTGAGCGAGAGTTCTTTAAATGTTTTCTAAAACATGTCGTTTCTCAAAATTTCTTCATATGATGGCTTTCGATACTTCAAGACGAAACCCGACTTCAAATTAATGGCTTCTTGACACATCAGTTCAGACCCGGCTTCAAAGAAAGGAAAGTGCTTAACCAAAACAAAGGTTTTAAATATTTTTCAAGCACTATTCCTAAAAACATAATGGCTTGCATTACTTCAGATCAGAACCCGATCTTTAAAGAAAGGAAAGTGCTACGCAAAATTGATTTTCATAAATATCGAGCACTTATCCTAAAACAAATGAAGATAATTTTTTCTCTAAATATCTTCAAAAGATTTTCAAAATCTTCTTTTCATCTTGCGTACCATTGATTCGAAATTTTTCAAAAAGATTGTTTCAAAATCTCTCACATTTGGTACCAAGATAACTCCCTCTAAACCCTTAATTGATTCTAAATTTTATGTATCAAAAATATGCTTTCGTTAAGGGGGAGTATAAAACAAAAAATTGTTCCAAAATTCATGCTTAAATCAAATCCGTTTGTCTCCCCAAAAGATTCTAAAATGTTGTTTAATCCGTTGATATCAAAAATATCACGAATATGCTATTTTTGAGGGGGAGGAGACGTGATTAAAATGTGATCAAAAAGTTTAATGAACGTTGTTTGAATCTCAAATGAGCTTGACTCAGACGGAACCAACGAATTGACGGGAATCAATGTTAGTAAATGTACCATCTCGAGAAACTTGTGATAGATATGCACCTTCATGGGTCTAACCTCCTTTTCAAGGAGTGTTTACAACTTCAAGTTAGTTATTAGAGCTAGTTGTCACCTAAAAACTGACAATGGAACTCTTTAACTAAGCAACGTAACCGTGTCTCGTGGGGAATTGTCTATCATAAGCCGATCAATTCAAAAAGTGCGAACTCTACCCTCTCTGTGCAGATTTCAGTTAAAACAATATAAGCATATGTGAAGGGGGAGTGTTTCTGATAATATAAAACTCTCGGAGTGTTTCAAACATGTTTTCTATCATAAACACTTTGAGAGATTTTCAAAGAAAATGATTTTATGGCAACAATAGGACAGTCACGGAGTTATAAGGTGACCAAGGATAGGAAATTCGTCCTATGATCCGCCAGAGCCGGAGGGATCTACCCAAGGACATTTCAAATAGTTAGTATTAGAAGTCCTTAGGAATGATTGAAAAAAGGAGTAATGTGAGAAAGGAGAAAGAAGGTGTTGAAGAATTAAAAAGAAATGTAATGAAAAAGGGTGAAAAGAAATAGCCCTCCATAATCAACCTTAGGGCAGAAACCGGGTTCAATTCATCTGCTACTGGTTGTCACTAAGTTGACACTAGTATTGAAGACAAAGACGTCATGGACCCAGTGATGCACTGCACTAAATCTTCTAGCCACTCAATTCCTCTCAAAAGGGATTTGTTTCATTCTCATTGGGAACCCTACATAATCTATCGACTTTCTCTTAGAGATTGTTGATATTGAAGAAGGAGACCCTCTCCCTAGTCTCCGCTCAGGAAAACCAAAATGCACTATTGAGTCTAGAGCCACGAGATTCATCAAAAGATCTCATAGGAACACATGACATGACATCGCTTGTTGTTCATCAATAAGGACACAAGTGATATATTATAGAGTCCTACGCAGATCTTAGCAATTTGCCATAACATTTATGAGAAGTTTCACTTCTGTGATCTTCAGTGATTGAATGGAAATTCCTGCCAGGGTCAACATCAAGCAGCTCGACAGCAGGTCACTTCGATAACTCCCCGTGGATTACGCTTAGTGTGTCTCAAACGGTCTACAGTCTTGGGGTTATGCTTCGGTGTACCTCACACTCATCTGACTGTAGATGTACTTCCGATATCGCGTTATCTCACTTGTGGGACTCCAGTTCAGGAACGGCCTTTGTAAGAATTAGAGTTGTGTTTTCACACTATGCCGTTAACACTCTCGAAGTTCAAACTTGTAAGTGCCGGAATCCGCTTATTACTAACCTGTTTTATGTTTTCTTCTTATGGAAGCTCTGAAGCGGATGGATCGTGCAACATCGCCACATGCTCATACCCACAACACATGAAAGTTCTCATCAAAATCAAAGGCAACTCAAAGTTAAAGATGATTCTTCGTCAATGTCAAAGAATCTACAAAGTGTAAAGACTCGAGAACTTCATCATTGGAAACTCAAAGTCAAATAGAAGTGTGAGCATGGTGGAGAAAGACGTGGAGACACCTAACCAACGAAGTTAACAACGGCAGACAACCACATTAACTGGTCACAAAGCATGAAGGAACAAAGAAACAAGACTATTCTATATCTACACACAAAGTTCGAGCTCAAGAAAAGTAAAGACCTAATCAAGTGGAGCATCATTTGAATGACCACCCCTTAGGGGGAGATTGTTAGCCTTAATAGTTTTATTAGAAGTGATGGTCATTCACGTTTAGGAACTTTGTAACGTGTGTTAGATATCGTGATAGAATAGTCAACGGGCTCGTGGATTGGACTAAGCTAAATGGGTATTAGTTTAGTTAAGCTAGCCTTATATCAATCCATGTCCAATCCAACCCATACGAAGCCCATACAAGGCCCATGGCCAAGCCTTAGGGCATCATCTCTCTTACTATAAATACCCCTCAAGTATGTCATTTGAGGGGTGTGCTTGAGTGTGTGTGTGTGTGTGTGTGTTTTCCTTTGAAGCAATATAACAACTTATTGTTTTCATCTTCTTTTCTCTACCTCTCTAACATACACGAATTCATATTCAAGTCACCAAGTTCTTATCTTCATATTATTTATGCATAAAGTGTTGGTTTAACGTGGTATACTTGTGTTCGTTAAGTGGGTAAAGTGATAAGGTTGATATATCTTAGGTCCTACAAATTAACAACCATAAACAATTTATCTGCAAAATAAAAAACTCCAACTCTATACTTATAGACTTAGAATCAAAACTACATTATAAAATTTATAATTATTAAGGCAGGTTTGAACTTCAATAAGTTAATCGCAATGCTAATAAAACCAATATTTTGAACTCTATACTTATAAACTTAGTATCAATACTACATTATAAAATTTATAATTTTTAAGGCAGGTTTAAACTTCAATAAGTTAATCTCAATGCTAATAAAACCAATATCTTGGTAAACTTATATGAAGTTTGGAATTGAGTAGACAAGTAAATTATCTGATTGTATAATAAAGGATACTGGACCTTCATTTTAAGGAAGGAAAATGTAATGAAAATTGTACATAAATGAGAACTTAATCAATTTTGTAACCCACCAGTCTATTCATATACAGGTATTAAGAAGCTATTAACCTCCATTAAGGAGGTTTAAATACTCATTATATGAGATTAATTGTTGTTAAGACAATGGCTGAGTAATTTATATCAAGAAGGATATGAACCAAAAAACCCTTCAATGGAAAAAATTAATAATCATTATATGTGCTTAAATGTTGCCATGAAGGTGTATATAAATTTTACCTGCATGACTTTATCTGGGCATAACTACATTTTGATATTTCCATACAATGACTGACCAACATGGAAGTTCAACTCCCGTGTGTTCATTGATGCGTTGGATGGTGATTCACCGAACATTGTTGTTACACTCTGCACGATATGGGATGTCAAAGCTACAAATGCGCATCTATTGAATACTGATTTTGTTGTCTCTGATCCAACGGTAATGATTAAACATGTTGTTTACAGTTTACTGCACTTTTACTGATTTCCACACAATATTATTGCAGGGCAATGTAATCCACTACACTGCGAATGCAACTATAGCATACAATTTTCACGGGTTAGAAAAAGGTGGTCTATTCGCAATAGAAGATTTTGTTGTGTGGGCTAACAAAGAAGAATGTCGCTTAGAAAAACAATACCTTTAAGCTTGAATTTGACGGTAAAACCCACTTAAGAAAGACTTCCGTCCTTTATGATCAAGATGTTAGGTATCCTTTGGTAAAGGTTCATATTGACAATATGAAACCTACAAGGAACAAATCTCTTATTGGTAAGTTTGTATTAATTTTATATAGCAAATAATTTTTTATGATAAATGATCTATTTCCTTAAGACTTACACTATTACCTTTCAGATGTATGCAAGTATGTGACCAACATTGCCAAGATGAACCACAAAAAGACCGGTTCCAAAAATCTTGATTTCTACCTAACAAATCATAGGTTAGCACAATTATTATGCGGATAATTAAAATAAACAATATCTAAAATGTTATATTGCTTTTACCAACTTAAAAGTTTCTTGCATATGCACCAGGGGACAGGCAGTACGGGTAACATTATGGGGAGGGTTAGGTGATTTGCTTATTGACAATAAAATGAAGCACGTAGTAATGTGTCCTATTGTCATAAATTCTACAAGTGCATACCATTACTACAGTATGTTTTTTCCTATAACTTTCAAACTTATCTGTATCAATGATGTAAAACGTGTAAAGCTGAATTTGTACATCCCGTTCCAGATAAGTTGAATCTATCCAAAAGTCCATCAGCCATGGATATTGACCAAGCTAACATACCTACATTTAAAGAGTTTAAATCATCCTCTGGGTAAGCATTTATATATATTTTTGCTTCAGTGTTAGAGTAATGAGAATTGTACATCAATGAGCATGGTTAAAAAAATGAGTACAGTAATATATATTTATTTACGAATTTTCTATCTGTTAGTGGTGTTGGGCAGATAAAGGCTGGAATATGTATTAAGGATTGTGTCCCTAAAGATGGAACAATCAAAACCATTTTGATGATGTCACGCAATCAAACGAATGATGTGAGTAATAGTCTCATATTCCCATACCTATATTACCATCCTATTGCACATTTGTTAAACAATTCCTCATCTACAGTTGCCAACTTTCCATTTGAAAGCAACAATTGGAAATATCAGGATCTAAAAGGGATGGCGATTCCCATCATGTGGTGGAAAACAATGTCAAAAAGGTACAACCAGAATGGGAGGAGATTTTTGGTGTAATGGATGTGAAAAGCAATTTACATACTATCATATGAGGTGATATTATAGTTTATACTTATGTAATGTTATTTGGACTAAAAAACATCTAATCGATAACGCACTGTAAAACATGCATATAATGTATAGGCTCGCTTTAGACGGTTTGACAATACCGATAAATCTGTGTTTATTCTTTTTGATGAACCTGCAACTCAGTTGGTAAAGTTTCCAGCATCATCATTCAAGCTAATGGATCACGATGTGAGTATGAAACATTTTTAATTTTTCACGCATTACCCTTTTACTAACCTTCCTTTATAGCCTTCAGATGAGCGTAGGAGGATCTTGCCACCACCACTAGCCAACCTCATTGGTACAACACACGTTTTTGAAATCAAGAGTCACACCTACTATGATCATGGAATATTTGAGAGCTTCATATGTTGTGCTATATGCCCACTTGAATTGTCTGTTCCAACAATTGCCACACCTTCCAAATCTACAGAGTCTAAGAAAAATAAAAGGTTGGTTCTCAATAACCTTTACAACCATTAAATAACAAACATTAAACAGAAATATAATCAAAAGTTCAATGAAAATCTTACTATTTCAGGTATGTTATGACCGATTCTGATCGAAGAGGAAGAAGCCTCACCAAAAGCGTAACTCTAAAGAAAATGAAATTAATGACGAAGCATCAATCAACGATGAAGACACATCTTGGTTGTTAAGATTTAGAAAAATAAAGAGGAAATGACCTCAAAAGTTTGTTGGAATATGTCATTTAGACAAAGAAATTTGTTTTAGTCTGTTTTTTAATGAATAATTTTGGTGTTTTAAACACAACGAATATTTGATATTACTTTTGCTTGGTGACTAAGTTATAAAATTCCGCTTATGCTTAAAATTCAAACTCCAATATTTGTCAAACAGTTATGCATGAAATACATACTCAAATATATGTAATCCAGTTATAAAAGTTGTAACAAAAATAGGACCAACTCTGATTTTTAAGCAATGTTTGAAATTTAATAAGTGCATCTCAATGCTAATTAGTAAGTAAAAAAACTTGGATTGTATAATAAAGGTAACGAAATTTCATTTTAATAAATCAAAATGTAATCAATGTTGTTCACATATGAGAAATTAAACAATATTGGAATATATAGAAATGAAATCAATAATACAATCTAAATTGTAGAAATTTCAAAGAAGAATTAATCTACAACTTTTATATCTTAAACAATATGTTATGTTGTGAAGCTAAGAAGTATTCCACTAAATAAATTTTGTATATTCTATAACTAAAATGAAAAATAACGATTGCAGCCTAATTTATTACAATCACAAAGATGATATAGAAGTTAGAAATTACCAAGTAGTGGTTAATAGTTGCCTGCATACCTGCATATGAAGAGACGTGTAGGTTACAAATCTTCTTAATGAAGATTAATAACTGTTTGTATATAAAGAGACCTGTCTTTTCTTATTCATATTAATTGTAGTGTTCAATTACATGATTATGAACCATAAGCATCAAAATCTTTACATTAAACAATGTGAGTTAGGTATGGATAATAATATTCCATCTTTCTCTAACATACTCAACAATAAAATCATCATACAATCACATACAATTGTTAACAAAGATGGGAGTTACCAAAGTTACTGTGGGCTGAAGTTAATACACATTCCAGAGATAGGTAATCACACAAATCCTTTGTTGCACATTTTATTAATTTTTTTACAATAAGATTATCAATAAGAATCAAATATGTTATTGCAGAGGAACCATCCCAACAAGTTGTTACACGACAAACCACAGTGGAGGTATTAAATACATAAAAATGGCTCTAAATCATATATATATATAAATATTATATATTAATTCAATATTTTAAATTATATGCAAATCACTTTCAACATCTGTGACTTTTTAGGTAGACGAAGAACAAGTGAATCAAGGATACTACCAAAACAAGCAGCCCTCACATCATCAGGTATTTCTAAAAAAAATGAATTTCAGATTATGTAGATCTTTAAAATAACCAACTTATTTAAAATTTTACTACTTATTATCTTTTTAATATAGGTGTTTCTGTTTCTTATGCTAAGCTTGGACCACCATCTTATCAATGCTATAGTTGTAATGCAAACATGTGGTATGAAGAGAGAATTGATAAAGATAAAAAACCTGTGAATCCTACTTTTTCACTATGCTGCCAGGATGGTAAAGTCTTGCTACCGAAATTCAAAGAACCACCATTGCCATTAAAGACTCTCCTTGATTTCACAAATCCTACAACTACAAAATTTAGAGAAAAAATCAGAGTGTATAATGGGATGTTCACATTTACAACCTTTGGAGCAAGGATAGATCATTCAATAAATAATAGAAGGGGTGTGTATACATTTAGAATAAATGGGCAAAATTATCATCTAATTGGGTCACTCCTACCTGTACAAGGAGTTCAACCCGGAATGCTCGTTATATTTCTTTGATACACAGAATGAACCTAGGAATCGTATGAATGCTTTCATGAATAATGAAATAAATGATCAAGTGGATGAGTCCATCGTCAAAAGTTTGATTACCATGTTGGATGAATCGAGTGCAGTTGCAAAAGCATTTAGAATGGCAAGAGATTGGTGTCATTCTAATCAATCAGAACTTTGAATTGCGTTTACTTAGTGAGAGAAGAACATCAAAGCAGATAACGTTCCAACTGTATCGAAGTAGCAGCTCGATAACTAATGATTTTGGAGATGGTATTCCTACAAAGGATATCATTGTTAATTGCAAAACAACTGGTACAACCCGAATATCAGAATTGCATCCATCCTACATGGCATTGCAGTATCCTTTGTTATTCCCGTATGGAGAAGATGGATATCACGATAAGATACCATATCATTCCAATAACGGTAACAACAAGACTAAACGTGGATATGTTTCAATGAAGGAATATTACGATATTTGATTCACAATCGAAACAACCAAGCCAACACTTTACTTAAAGGGGCAAGTTATTCCAAAGAATTTTTGGTTGACGCATACGCATCAGTTGAGGAACAAAGACTAAAATGGAATAGACATAATCAAGACACGTTACGAGTAGATCTCAGATCATAATTTGCGTGACGCAGTTACAAGGGGAGACACAGATGCAGCAGGCCTTGGAAAAAGGATTGTCTTACCCTCAAGTTTTACTGACGGACCACGTTATATGATGCAAAACTACCAAGATGCAATGGCTCTGTGTCGTACTTATGGGAATCCAGATCTTTTTATCACATACACATCTAATCCAAAATGGCCAGAAATTGATGAAATATTGGCATTTATACCAGGACAAAAAGCACATGATCGGCCAGAAATAGGGACGCGTGTTTTCAAAATGAAGCTAACTCAGCTATTAGATGATCTAACAAAAAACCATATATTTGGACCACATTGTGCAGGTAAATAATAATATAATATACAATAATTATTTACAATCTCATACTAATTTTTCAAACAACCCTTAATTTTGTTAAAATATATACTTGCAGTGGTGTATGTAATTGAATTTCAAAAACGAGGGCTCCCACACGCACATATACTCCTGTGGCTGGAAGAAGATTACAAATGCAAAACTGGAAATCAGTTAGATAATATGATATCTGCAGAACTACCATGTCCAACAAATGATCCAGAAGGCTACAAAGCCGTCAGTGAGTATATGTTGCATGGTCCATGTGGTAAAGACGCAAACTATGCTCCATGCACAATTGAAGGGAAATGTACAAAAAGTTATCCGAAATCATTCTATAAAGAAACAATGGTGGATGAAGATGGGTACCCAGTTTATCGACGAAGAGACACAAAAGTATTTGCTTTGAAAGGCAAATTTACTTATGATAACAGAAATGTCGTTCCTTACAATCGATATTTATTGTTAAAATATCAGGCACACATAAACGTTGAATGGTGCAACAGATCTAAAGCAATAAAGTACTTATTCAAGTACTTAAACAAAGGGCCAGATAGAGCAACTATTGTGGTGCAAGAGAACGTGGTGACAAACAACGATGAAGGGGGACAAAGAATCAATGCAGTTGATGAGATCACAAACTATTTAAATTGTCGGTATTTAGCACCATGTGAGGCAGTGTGGGCTCTTCTCTTTCGATATCCATTACTCTTATCCATCAGTCATGAAATTAAACTTCCACTTACCAAATCAAAACTCAATCACATTACGTGATTCACAGAGTTTACCAGCACTTCTTCAAAGGGAAGATATCAAGAGAACGATGTTTACAGAGTGGTTTGAGTTAAATAAACGAGATAAAGCAGCCAGAAAACTAACCTATGCTGAATTACCAACAAAATATGTGTGGCACGAACAACTGAAGATATGGAAAGAACGAAAACTGAAAAAAAGTATTGGCCGGATTTTTTACACAAGCCCAGCTTCAGGGGAGCGTTACTATCTCAGAATGTTGCTAAATGTGGTAAGAGGCCCTAAATCTTTTAAAAAGTTAATGACTGTTAACAAAAAGGTCTATGGAACTTTTAAAGAAGTATGTTTCGCATACGGCCTTCTCAATGACGACAATGAATGGACACAAGCTATAATCAAGCAAGCTTCGGACATTAGGTCCTAAGCTACGGACCTCGTTTGTAACAATTTTGTTGTTCTGCGATGTTAGTAAACCATTAAAGCTTTGGGAAGAAACATGGGAGATTTTGTCAGAAGATATCTTACACCACAAGCGTAAAGTTTTCAACTATCCCGAAGTTAGAGTTAACGGAGGAACAAATAAAAACTACTGCTTGATAGAAATTCAGCTTGTTAAATAGAAACGGAGATCTTTAAAAGATTTTCCTGATCTTCCACAACCTAATCGAAACCTCCTAACTAATTTGGATAATCGTTTGATTAGAGAAGCACTCGACTTTGATTCAAAAGAAAGTAAGATTGAACATGATCAGCTGCATTCGTTATTAAACCCCGAGCAAGAATTAATATATGAGCATGTAATTGAATCATTCCATTCTAAAAAAGGGGAGTTTTCCTTTGTTTACGGACCCGAGGTACAGAAAGACATTCTTATATAAAACCATAATTTCAACGATTAAGATCGAAAAGAAGATTGTGTTAGCAGTTGCATCTTCAGGTAAACCTTTCATAAAATTCTATATACTTGATTGAATAATTAACAATTACATTATTAAACTTATGACAAATTTAAAATATTTAATTAGGAATCGCCATTGCTACTTCCTCGAGGTAGAACCGCCACAGTAGATTTGTTATCCCGCTTGAGCTAATGGAAAATAGCACATGTGGGATTAAACAAAATACGCACTTAGCGAATTATTACAGAAGGTTGAGCTAATAATATAGGATGAAGCCCCTATGACTCAGAGGTATGCTTTTGAAGCGCTAGACAGAACGCTAAGGGATATATTAGGATACGAAAACAAAGAAAAAGAGAAAACTCTTTGGTGGGCTCACAGTGTTACTTGGAGGTGACTTCGCATAAATATTACCAGTCATCACAAAAGGCAAACGTCAAGAAGTAGTGCAAGCATGCATAAATCGTTCACATTTGTGGAAGTTTTGCAAAGTTTTCACACTGACACGCAGCATGAGAGTGAATGAAATTTCACCGGATGGTTCAATTAACTTAAGAAAGCAAGAATTCAACAGATGGGTTTTAAAGTTGGGCGATGGAAACTTGCCAGCAATAAGCAAAGCAGAGGAAGATGAGCCTACTTGGATTGAGATTCCCGAGGATTTCATTATCGAAACATGCAATGCTCCTATTGCTCAGATAGTTAAGGCAACATTTCCTGATTTTACTACTAGACAAGTTGAAGATGCATATCTCAAAGAACGAGCAATACTAACACCAAGAAATGATGACGCTGATGCTATTAACGCATACATGTTTGAACAATTAAAGGGCAAAACTATTACCTACAAGAGTGCAGATGAAGTATGCAAAGCATCAACTGATCAGTTGTATCAACAGAATTTATACCCAACAGAGTTTTTAAATTCGCTAAATTTACAAGGGATGCCACCCCACGAGCTGAATTTAAAAACAGACCTACCAATAATGCTATTGCGGAATGTTAATCCAGCACAGGGGTTGTGTAATGGAACAAGGCTAATCATCACTGATCTAGGCCAGTTTGTCCTACGTGCCAAAATCCTAACAGGTTCAAAGATTGGAGAAACCGTCTTAATACCAAGAATAACACTAACAAGTACACAAACACAATGGCCATTCGTAATGAAGCGGAGGCAGTTTCCAGTGAAACCATGTTACGCAATGACAATTAACAAGAGTCAAGGGCAGTCACTTACACATGTAGGCGTCTATCTGCCAACTCCCGTGTTCAGTCACGGACAACTTTATGTCGCAGCGTCCAGGGTTACAACCCCTAATGGTCTAAAGATACTTATGGTGGGAGATGAAGAAGGTGAATTCAAGGGTCGAACCCGTAATATTGTTTACAAGGAAACTTTCAACAACTTATTTTAATAATTATATTTCTGTTTGAGAACAACTCTTTGTTTAGACATATACATTCACAAAATTCAATCGTAAACTGAGATTTACTTCATACTTTCAACCAAACTTTGAAATCCATACTATCTAACAATCTAAGAACTAATATAAACCAAAGATTTCAACATAGACACACCAACTAATCCAAATGCATCCTCCTATTACAACACTAAACAAGTCAAAAATTCAAAATTCCCATATATGCCTATCAATCACAAATTTGGAAACAAGCACACTTAGTAAACCTTATTGAAGGGATTAGCCACTAAGTATCATTCATATACAAATTCAGCAAGGATGATAAATATAAAGCAATATATAATTACAACGATTTAAAACAAAATTAAAACTATAAAAAGTAAACTAACCATTCGATCATCCACTGGAAATTTGACATAAAACACAATTCCCAATTGAGGTTTCAAACAATTGTGCATCTCCAAGCATCCATCAACCCAATTCTGAGTACATGTTTTCATAAAAAAAAAAAAATCTCAAACAACTACCCCTTCATAAAATCAACATATGAGACCCCCTTGCACAATCAACAAAGAAATACCAAATCCATAATAAACAAAGACTTATTATAATTACCTGTACATAAATCCGGCTATCCTTTCATAACAATTGATTCCACACTCTTAATTAAACTGATAATATGCTTTAATTTCAAAAGAATATTGTGAAATTGAATATCCCCAAATTTAGATAAAAACCCTAATTTAAATCGCCTATGTTCACTATAATGTGTGTTGACTACACTATGTGTGAGAGAAAAAGCACCAACTTTTTTATATCAAATAAATTAGGAAAGAAAAAAAAATACACCAATGAAATTAAGATTAAAAGATAATATTCATTTCTGATATAATAATAAAGATTTACATCATATTCATTATATCATCATCATTAAACAACAACTGATAATAACTTAAAACAGCAAAAGATGAACCATGATGATGAAATACACAAAAAAAACTCCAACAAACACCTAATCATAAACTTCAAGAATGGAGATGTGATTCTCCTTTTCGGTCAACCCTTGACGAAGCTCAAGCAAGAGGGCAGTAACCACCTCCAACCTCCTACGCAGGCTGACAAGATCCTCATGCTCACATTCATAGACATCACCAACAGACTCCTCTTCATCATGATTGAGAGACCATAACTCGCCAATCGATCGATTTTTGTTGGATTGTGGTTTGAAGTTGATCACGTCTTTCTCCAAGAAACCTTATAAAAACTTCGTCTTCCACATGCTCATAGAAATTTGAAAGCTTTGTGCAATTCCTCGCTTTAAACATTTTTAGTTCATTGAGTAGAGGGGTTTCATCAGCATCGGCCATTGATTGAATAATTAGGGCACAAGTATTTTTTTAGGTATAAAGTTAAGTATAAAAACAACAACCTAATGAATAATTATAGATGAATCGAGATGGAAACCAATAGTCGTGAATCATGATTACAAAAATAAACTCATCAATTAATTTGCAGAGATGGTTTATTTTCCCATGCGTAAACATCAAATAGGTTTCATACATGAATTTAGTAATAACACATTCAACCCTTCAACTTATGATAATAACAACTTACAAAACAAAGTGGTACTTACAAAATATAAGATACATTCACAACTTACAATACAAATAATAAAAAATTTTACCAAAAATTATACTATAGTAAATTAGATAGAACAACAATGCTTCTTATTCCAATAAACAAAATAAAAACTCATATTCTTAAATTTTTAAATAACAAAGTATAATTATTTCCCTCACCATACTAAACTATAAATATGCATACACCCGACAAAACACACAACAATTATGTGATGAACTATTAAATTCAAACTCTGCAAATAACACGGGAACCATAACAAAAGACAAAAAAATAATTCATATTCTTAAAATTTTAAAGAACAAAGTATAAATATTTCACTTAGCATACTAAACTATAAATATGCATACATAAACTGAACCTTGAATCAAGAATCCATTCATAAACTTAATATATACATAATACATCCATACCATTTCCATTCAAATATGATAGATTAAACAAAAGTACATAAACCTAAACACAAAACAAACAGCCAAACAATCCTATTATTCATAATCCGATCCAAAAATCTGCGATAGGTCGTGCGTAGTACGGGTTCTGAATGCCTCGTTTTGTATAATATACACCAAATAATTAATTGCAATTCTCAATTTGAAAATATCTAATCGTGTAGTTGTTGTGGAATTGAGTTTACTATAAGCAATGTTTAAACCAGGTTCTTTAAATGATCCGGTTGAGTCGTCGATTCAACCGTCGGATCAAACCGATCCTATACATATGTATCTTTTTAATAACAATTTGATAGTTATGTGTCCAATTTCGATATTACATTCAACAGATAAAAATAAGATAACTCTGTTATATTATAGTTTTTTATTTTCATATCTACAATGCTAAAAAAATGTAAAAGCAATCGATCTATAATTATAGTTGACAATAGTTTTTTTGTTCTAGTTATGAAAAGAGATATTTTTATAGTGTTTTTAGAATCCTATCTTTATAAATAAACTTTTTAAATAAAACAAATATAATAGCGACATTAATTTATAACTTTAATTGTTGTTTCATCAAAACTAACCACATCATGTCATCACAATTTAAACTTTCCATTTTAACTATAAACTTTCCTGATAATTAATTAGGAAAAAAGCTATAAATTCATAACGTACTTTACATAAAAACTCATTATGCTCTCTCTACTTCACTTATTGTCATTATACATAACCGTTTTCATTTTATTTGTTTATTTTCTGCCCGTTTTTATCCAGTTTTGTAATCGTCCATTTTATCCGTTTTCATTTTAATATATCCGTATAAAACAGATAAAAACGGATAAAACCGCTTTTGACATGGATAAAAAACGGTTTTAATTGCTAGTTTTTATCTGTTTTTATCCGGACAGATTAAAATAAAAACGGATAAAAATGGACGATTTACGAAAACGGATAAAAACGGACAGAAAATAACCGAATAAAATGAAAACGGTTATGTATAATGATATCGACTGGAAACAACATTAAGTATAATGACAATAAAAAAAGTTGAGAAAGCACAATGAGTTATTTTGATAAAGTACATTAAGCATTTATAGCTTTTTTACTAATTAATTAATATAGTTGTGGTTAAAATAAAAGCTAAGTGAAATTTTTATAGCCAATTAAGAGTATGATTTTAAATCTTTGAACTTTGTGAGAAAATTAAGTTTAGACATTTTCTTCTACTTTCCAAAATGCAACAAATATATCACATATTGACGCTAAGTTAGTGTAGTGGAATGGATCTAGTGTGGTGTGGCGTGCAAGGAAAAGCCTACTGGAACTGAAATACATATATTCCATAAAATGCTAAGGTCAGTCTTCAAACCATTTATCACAAATTCAAGGGGATTGTTATTCTTTTCGTGTTGAGTTTTAAAATGATTTCTAAACTTTTTCCGATTAATTTACAACGTACAAGTTCATGGCTATACCACTTCAGGTTGGTTTGCGTATTTTAAACTTGAATAGGTAATAGCTTCCATTTTTTTATAAAAATTATTCAAATACTCATTGAACATACTTTCTAATAAATTGTCAAAACAAATTATTATTTTTATCAAACTAGTTTTTAACTCCGTGCATACACGAGGTTTGTTAAATACGAATTTTCTATAAAATTATGTAAAATCTTGTATACTTATATACTTATAATACTCGTGCACATGCGGGTTTTTACATAAAATTTTCATCGTGTATATATATTGATTAATATTTTGTATAAATTTTTGTTGGACGAAAAATTTCTTTATTTAATTGGTATGGTGTTGAGGTTAATGTTGTATAAATTCAAAGGGCAATTTCATATCTTCCCTTCTTAAATCTGAAAATTTCATATTTAAACAAATATGTTTCAACAATATTGTACATTATGCGTTCAAATGTTGTACTATAAGTATATGAAATTAACCATGAAAGCAGGGACAAATATGAATTTTTTCATAAATTCAACTATTTAATATCATGTTCTAGATATTATTCGTGTTTAATAACACGTAATGACCCTTGAATAAATATGTGTCGTATCTATATGTACAATCCCATGTATTTATTTTCATCTCATAGTAACCCGTGGGGCTATGCTTTCATTTTGATATTTATATTCTTGTTAATAATAATTTAGCGGAGTATTTAATTTTAAACTTGTGTACATGCGGGCTAAACTTAAAAAGAGAATAACACGAGTCGTTATTTAACGCGGACAGTAAAAACATAAGTACTTTTTCGGACACCCTTATTTAATCTCATAAAGAGGAATAACATGAGTCGCTCGTATATGTATAATCTCATGTATTCATTTACATATCACAGTAACTCGTGCTTTCGCTTTGATATATATAATTTCGCGCATGCACATTATATTAATATATAATGATAATAATATTTATTAATAACAACATATATGTTGTTTTCTGAAAAATAATAAAGTATATATATATATATATATATATATATATATATATATATATATATATATATATATATATATATATATATATATATATAATTTAGGTTATTAAAAAAAAAGTGATAATTTTACATAAGTCCATATAATCTATTTTAAATTTAACAACTAAAGTTTATTAATTACTTTTTTTTTTCTTTTTGCAAAATCGACGCATTAGCTTTTATACATATTTTATTTGACGGATGAAATTTAGATATGTTTGACTAAATTGAAACCAAATTTGACTTTTATTGGCCAATAGGAATTCTTTATTTTGCCTACGTGGCAAAATCGAGCTATTCCATTGGTCAAATTGAAGCTCTCCAAAGATTTAATTTCTTGTTTTGTATGTTTTCTTATTATATAAGAGATCACATTTCAAAGCCCGTCCGATAAACGAGCTAGTGTCGTGAAATTCAAACAATATAAAACCATGTGTTTTGGCTATATAAGATACTTATAAAAATGCATAAAAAGGAGCAAGTAACTCGAGAGAGAGGAGAAGGAAAAAAAAACTTGAATGATCATTTAGTTAAGAAAACGTTGTAAACTAAGAAATACATATGTAGAAGTGTGTGCGACACTTCCTTAGGGTGGAGGGTATGGTTGAGGGTTTTCCTTCGTCACATCAGAGACACATTAGCTTTCTTCTCTCTTCAAAATATTTTTTTTCAACTTTCTCTCAACCACTACAACACCTTCTCTCTCTTCTATTAATTCTTTTATATTTTTTCTCATTCAAAAATGCCCAATAAACACAAATACTCACTCACAACATAATAAAATATTTTTTCTCTCTCTTCTAAAACATTTCTCTCTCTTATAATCTCTCGGGACTTAACTCCCGTGTGCAAAAAAAATTGTATGTTACCGAATGGTAGGTATGGTGGTCCCGCAGAGAAAGAAGAAATTTTTTGATTCTTTTGAGTTTCCCGAGTTCCACACCTTACACACTTATATATAACATTGTATGTTTTGTTAATATAATTACCATCATTGTCAACTAAAAACACGTAAGTCTTTCTTGCTTTTGACCCTTTAAACATCAGCATATAGTTGACCGTGGGAGTGAATCGGGCATTGCAAAGGAAAAAAAAAGTCCATGTAAACAATTATAAATAATAGTAACATAAGATTTTTGAACTAAGAAAACTCAAATATGAATATGCACAACAAAATACAGTAAACCTTGTATTTAAAGCCTATAAAAACCTTCTTTGTAAACCACATTTGAAGTGTAATTTGTGTACTTTACATCTTTGTTGCAATTTCTTGCACTTCAAATTTCCTTCAATAATTGGACATACCCGAGCACAAAAAGCTTTGTAGGCATGCAAATGATTCAAACTTTTGAGTAATGACTATTATGATACAAACCAAATATCATCAAAATTGAACATTGTGCATTATTTGAGCCAAGTTACTTGAAAGGATCATCTCCTTATAAAAATTGGCACAATGGTCCTCCCATAAGCTTTACAAGGAATATCAAGAGAAGGCACACTGAACCAAACAATATAAGTTTTTGTTATCAAAACTAAACAATGAGAATCTTATATTTTTAAATGAGTATCACTTTTCACAAAACCACAAGGGGTGATCTAACGGTAAGGGTGCAGTCTAAAGGACGAAAGTACCTAAAAGCCCTGGGTTTGGATTGTGGGAGAAATTATCTCCTCTTGTGGCCACGAAGATTCACTTTTGCTGACTACGAGCTATTCTAAAAGGTAGCCGAAAAAAAAAAAAAAAAGAAAAAAAAAAAAAAAAAACCCTCTAATTTAGTTTACATAATAAGAAGAAATATTAACCGCACATTTCAAATGAGGTGGAAAATATAAGAGGAGATGCATCTATTTTTTCAGATGCATCTGAAATGTGTGGTTATAGTTTCTTCTCATATTTTTCATTTTAATTTTATTTCTCGGTTAATCCATACTCATGGATCAAATGCATAAAATAATACAGTTTCGCTAAAACAAAGGGTCAACTATGAGGAGTAGGTAGAAGTTTGCCAAAAGTGTACTAATTATGCCTACAACCTCCTTAAATTACCTTAACAAAAGTTCAGATTATAGGTATCATAGTGATAACTACAAGGGTTATATATCAGATAGGTTACCCAACTTTCCAACTTTGTTCGCCTAAGTTACCTAACTATTTTTTTGTTCAATCAGGGTATTGGACTACACGGGATTGACATTCAGGTTACTGAACTTCAAAATAAGTTCATTCGGGTTACTGAATGATTAAATTGACGAAAATACCCTTCTTTTCATTTTAGTTAGTACATAAATGGTCCCTCTGTTTTCGCCTGGTGTTACGAATTCAGTCCAATTTTCACTTTTGTTACGTTTTCATAAGTTTTCGTCCGTGGTTATAAATTTTCGCCCATTTTCTTCCGTTTTTATACATTTTCTTACGTTTTTATCCGTTTTCTTACGTTTTTATGCGTTTTTATACGTTTTCAATTACAAAATCCCAAGTAATGCCCGAAACCGTTATGTAAAATCATTTATAAAAGAAAGCGACACACTCTCTTTTAAACTGTTATGTGTTTCGACCTATTAAATGACCAAACACACCCTAACTACTAACAAAACGCACTCTGATCGGTGGAAATCCACAAACACCCCCTTTATACACTTATCAAATAAGCAAAAAATAAGCTAAGAAATAAGTTGAAAAATAAGTTCGAGTAAACATGCAAAAGAAGTAAGCTGGAAAACAAGCAAACAAACAGACGCCCCTCGTGGGTGAACCGAATCTCAATTAAACATTCACACCATATGTGAGTTCTTTAGTTGACCGAGAGCACACAAAACACCCTATGTGGATTGATTGTTTAACCGAGAGTAACACAACAAAGACTCACACCCTTGTGTGTGTCTCGTTAGCCAAACAAAAAACCAAACAACCCTATTGGTGTTTCTGACGGACAGATTTCACAAAACAAAACAAACACACTCGACACCTTTAACGTATAAAAATGGATCGAGACGAGGAAAAACGGATGAAAACGGATATAAACGTAAGAAAATGTATAAAATGGAAGAAAACGGCTGAAAGAGTATAAAAACGCATAAAAACGGATAAAAACGTATAAACACAGAAGAAAACTTATGAAAAATTACGAAAACGTAACAAAAATGAAAAATGGACTGAATCCGTAACACCGAGGAAACCAGAGGGACCATTTATGTACTTAACAAAAATGAAAAGAAGGGTATTTTCGTCAATAGTAACCTGATTGAACACACTTTTGAAGTTCAGTGACCTGAATGTCAACCCCGTATAGTCCAATACCCCGTTTGAACAAAAAAATAGTTGGGTAACTTAGGCGAACAAAGTTGAAAAGTTGGGTAACCTATCTGATATAAAACCCTAACTACAATTATAATAGCGAAGCACTTTCTTTTCCTGAAAAATTGCTTTCCAGCAAAAACCTCGCATAGAAATAGTCAATAAAAAAGCTTATTTCGCTAAATGAAATTGCAATCCTAACTTTCATAATCGTTTGTTATAAATTCTAAACATGGGATTACAAAACTACAATGGCAATTTGATTGGTTTCTATCAATATAGCCAGTACTTGTTGAATATTTTACACTGCATTTTGATTAATTTCCGTTACTATTATGATGATTCGGAAATGACGGAAAAAGAGAGGAAAAAACATGTTTGATGAGACAAGACAAACCACTCACTCTAACGCTTTCCAGGGACTCATCATCACATCACACTCAATTCCATCTGCACAATCCATCACTAACTTCCAAACACCTCATTTGTCCAAAATATTACATCTTGTATGCAACAATAGAAACTCCGAGTGTGGACAAATTCAAATCAGCCCTTTAACGAAAATTTTACTTTATCAACGTCACTGGTTCGCAATAAATTTGTTTCTTTATGTAAAAGATAATTTACTTGGTAAAAAATAGATGAGTTAATGTCCAGCGACTAAAATTTAAAATTGTTAAGTTAAACAAAAACTATAAGAGCACAAGGTATGAGGTGCTATTGGTGTGCCAAATGCATGTCATTCGTGTGCCAACCATACCGAAGCATCGTGCCATTCGTGAGCCAAACGTTTTGAGCCAATGCAATGGCTCAAGCCATTTGCATTCTTGTGTGTTTTTTTTCTTTTCTTTTTTTGTGTATTGTGAGTGAGTAAGTATTTTTAGTGGGACCCAATAACATGTTAGTGGTGTGTTATAAGGAATGGTGTTTTAGTTATTGGTGTGTTATTGGGAGGTGTATGATATGGCGCTGACGTGGCATACTTCCTCCCATACCTTTTGCTCTTAGAAATGTGATTTTTGGACTTCTAAATCAAAATAACTAAATGCGGGCATTTGTCTGTCAATAAAATGATCCTCAGGATTTAATACGGCCACATAGCCACTCCTGCGTGGTAATCACTTGAGCAGAAAAAAAGTAAGCGGTGTCGACATAATATAAGTGTACAAATAATCTTCCATTTGAAACCACAAAGAGGTCTGTCTTCCCGTACTCCCCAACTCCCAATCCAAAGCTAGTAATTTACATCCGTGTCTTGATAAACAAAGTCACTTCCCTTTATGCTCGTAAGTTTCACAAGTAATGTTACTTCGTCTTAAAAATATTTTTAGATGACATTTGACAAACATTTATACTGTTGTTAAATTTTAACACCGGACACTAATGTTAAGAATCTATATAATTTTGCTTTTAGGAAGACGATTAAGACACTACCATTTTGAGTTTTTGACCATATCAAGAAACCGTTACTTTAAAAACGTAAAAAAGTTCAAATCATTACTTGGCATCCATTTACAAAAGGGTCCACTACCTGACCATCTCCTTTTGAACGATCAAGTCCATGGTAAAGGTGTAGGCGTGTAGCATACTACAAAACCTAACGTATGCTTCTGATGTTCATCTCAAGCATTGTAGTAGAGAACAACCTCTGTGGACCACATTAGTCTTCTTAAAAGCACTATACCTAGTTTCATCTGCTTTCTAAGTTGCTAACCTTCAGGAGCCTTGGAGCAAGCCTGAAACGATCTCTAACAAGCATCACCGTCTAACATCTGCCAACAAATTAAAAACAAAAATTAATATTTCCAAAATAAATGCCAGATAAGTTGGGTCAAAACGAGTAAGTGTTTGTGTGACCCACAAACAATTTTTGCCACTTCCTATAAGAAATTAATAATCAATGCCATATCAATATGATTATGAAATAGTTCTCTCTCGATGACAAACCAGTTTCTTGAATGAAGTTACATAGGCTATATTATGCACTAAAATTACATTTTCAATGACTTTTGACCCATTCAGCTCATTTGACATGTTTCCATTTTTGCCATATTCATAGAGATCAAACCTAACCAAAACACACATTCATAGCTAAATGCGTAAATAGATTGTAACTACCACTTATAGTAAACACATTTGTAGTAGCAAAGCTATCAAACCTAACCCAGACACACATTCATAGCTAAATCCATAAATAGAACAGTAATTACCACTTCTAGTAAACACATTTGTAGTAGCAAAGCTATCAAACCTAACCCAGACACACACATTCATAGCTAAATCCATAAAAAGGAAAGTAATTACCACTTCTAGCAAACACATTTGTATTAGCAAAGCTAAAATTATGGATTACTTGAGGTTTCAGTTCTTCTTTAGGAACAAATTTCGCAACTCCTCGTTAGATTTTGGCTTCTCCTCTCCACCTTCAGCTGTTACTGATGCTGTCGGCTTGCTCGTATTAGACCAACCTAGGGCTCTAACAGTTCTAGGAACAGCAAAAGTGTTTCTCCCCTTAAGCTCAACTTTTCCATGTCCTCGGTCTTCGCCTTGGCCTGCCATTACACCAATACGTAATGATGTATTGTTAGACATAACCAAATCATAAATGAAACTACATTTCCATGATAAAAAGCTACATTGGTTCATACAAAATTCGCAAAACACTTGAGGCGATCAGCCCACCAAGAAAATAACTTCACACATGACAAGGTACAATTAAAAAAAAGGTAAATGGTACAACACAACATAGCAATTGCTTCTGGTGTTCGAAGTAATTTTCTGGTGTGCAAATCATATCCATTCTAGAAACTTGCAAATAATAGAACTAGGAAAAAAATAAATCAGTACCTAATGATAGTTATCTACATGATGAAACCATAGAAACTCAAGTAACAACCAAGTGAATTATCTTAACAGATAACCTACATACTAGAATCCTACACACTCGTTGTTCCAGCTGATTAAATGATCCAGATCTCTCTCTAAATGGTTTAAAGCAACTTTGGCGGTAGTTAACTTGTTAAAAAGATCTAGGCATTTGATTTTCTGGCATAGTTTGAAATCATAAAATATTCAGACTAATTGAAGTCATTTTGATCAACTGTGATATAAAGCTATAAATGAGTGGGTCTCGAGAAGGGGAGAGAGAAAAACACCATAAAAAAGAGAGAAAAGAACCAAAGGGGTTTTCCATCAGAGTCATGCTAACAAGACGAAATTCCACATCACTTTGTTAACCCTAACAAAACTAGAAAACTGATTAACCTTTCTATTTGGTAGTTCCATTCTCCATTTATGCTCACAGTAAAATCAATAATGAGACCCATGAAAATGTAAATGACGAATAATAAATGATCAAATGCAGGAATACTACAAGTCTTTTCAATATAAAGATAATAAAGTTAAAAACAATATGAACGGATCCTAAATACTTCCTAACAGTTCATTCTCAAGATAGGATATATAATTTTTCAAAATATTGGTTAAAACTATAGTCCTTGCCCAAAACAAGGCAGCTAACGAAACACTGCATTCACTAACACAGGCTTCGCTAAAATTGCGCAACACGAGTTGAACACCAATATCATATTATAAGCACATTCTACGTGGAATTATATAAAAATGGTGGAACTCCCAAGACAGGATGACATAGCATGATGGGCAAACATTCAACTAGACAATGCCTTATGGGTAACAATTTCATCTACTAAAATAGATCTGCATTAGATGTATATATCTTGATAGCACAAGCATTGCTAACGACATGTTTTCTTTACAGCATGCAAGCATGCCTATATCTCACTATGTCACTAACAAGATGTTTACAATCAGCTCTTTGCTATAATCCTTAATCTTATCTCCATTTCCACTTATGTTCAATTGATAAGTTACTTATCAATAATAATATTCTCACTATGGCTACTAAATCATAGCCAAAAGGACCTAATAACAGAAAACAAGCAAGCCAACCTCCATTTCCATTGCTATAATCCTTAATCTTATCTCCATTTCCACTTATGTTCAATTGATAAGTTACTTATCAATAATAATATTCTCACTATGGCTACTAAATCATAGCCAAAAGGACCTAATAACAGAAAACAAGCAAGCCAACCTCCCCAAAGGGAAGTGTTTTACCCGGTTTGAGTGTGTTTATGGTGGGCTCAAGGCTCAAGCCCCGCGGATTAGTGGCCAAAAGGTCAGAAACCATGGTTACCCGAAAACAAAGAAAGAAAACAAGCCCTTGACCATTAGAATTTGACTGTAAAATGATACTAACCTATCTTTAAAAACTTAGAATATCATAATGAGAGAAAACAAATCCCTTTTGACTGAAAAATTAGGCATTGCCAATAGTAAAACCACTTCAACAAAAGATACTTTTAAACGGTCAAATAAGGGCCTGTCAGTACCCATGACCACTGACGTAATAGACTTGGCTAGTGGCGTGTTTGCTCCACCATTAGCACATCTATTGATGTAAGCAGTGGTGTGTTAGTCCCACTGTTTAGCCAAATCTGAAACATACACAGGTGCGTACTGAATTATAAATACTCAATATTCAAACAGGGAAGCATTGACACATACACACATACAGACAATCACACACACAGTAAGTATGCCCTGACCTTTTTCTGTTGAAGCTTTATGTCCGGCCGAACCCTTTCTTTTGCCTTTAGGATTTGAACGAGCAATGCTTAACTTCCTCCCAAGAAGCATTTGCTTATTTTTGGCAACTGCTGCCTCAAGGTGTGTATCATCAGAGAAGTCCACATATGCTAATCCCTATATAAGAAGTCAAAGTGTTAAAAACAATCGAATTAATATTACATATAATGTGGTGTTTTGGCAAGTACGATATTCAAGGGAAAACAATTAATGAGAAATTGTCTCTTATTAAACCCCGAGATTCCAACACTGTTAGTGTCTTGCTGTAGGCGAAAAATAACCCCACCAAACTTTAACACGTACAGATTGGGAGGCATTGAAAACTTGTATTAGTATTTTCAGCAATAAAATGTCGGTTTTTAAAATCAGCTCAGAATTGTTTACATGTCAACTGATGAATATTTTTCTATTTATAATGCACATGAATGATGGGATAAACATGAGTTGCATAAACCCTATTTACAATTTATAGAAAGATACAGCTAAACTCAAACTATAATGTGCTCTTAAAAAGCCTATATGGCTAACCACGCAGAGAGTAGTTTTGCAACGTTAAACTAAGTGGAGAAAGAGAGACGAAACTGCAAGAATAATTTCCTTTCATTGAAACTAATATAACTCTGAAAAATTTCAGCAATATCCCAGATATAAGCTAATCAATCCGGCCACTAAATGGCAACTGACGAAAGAGTAATACTTGATGGAATCATGGTTTTGTGTAATTATTTCAAGCACGTTACAGTGCCAAACAATGTACAAAAGAAATGAGCGGTAGAGAGTTGTTCTTATTCTTATCCTTATTTTCTTCTCAGTTCTTACTTGATCCTTACTCAGAGTCCGTGTGTGTGTATATATAGACATACACACATACATATATTTATGTATATATACTAGTAGGGTACCAGCACTGTACTGCAGGGGTATGAGGTGGCAGTGACCGACAATAACTGAAGCGGGATGTGTTGTTGCATGTATGTTATCTTTTTTTGCTGTAAAATCTGATTACTTTTTTTAAATTTTAACGGCATAAAAACAGATTACTAGACTACTTACGCATGTAGTGTAAATCGTCATTATAAGGAAAATACTAAAGAAATATACCTAAAAATAATATAAATCATAGATTGATGGTCATAGTTAAGGAGAGGGGGAAAAAATGTATAAAATGGAAATGATAGTTCGTAAATAGGGTTAGAAGAGTAGCTTTTGATGGTATCCATACACAAATACACAATATTATTGCTTTTGAGATTCCATGTGTTAGTAGGCGATTCGATTTTGTTAAAAGGGTTATAACAGTAATCGTGTTACTTCGAATTAAGGGAGGGAGGGAGGAAGGGAGAGAATTATACCTTTGATTTTTTAGTAAATTTGTCCAACAATATCCGGATAGCAACAACACCACCAACATCACTGAAGAAACTACGTAAGTCGTCAGAATTTGCCTGCAGATGTCACAAGTATCTCAGTAAGCTCTAGAAAAAATTTGATTATGGTTCAGAACACATTAATGTTAAAACAGTGCAAAAAGAAACTTTACCTTCAGATTGAGATTTGATATAAAGGCAGTGCATTCATCACTGTATATCTTGGATTTATCAGGTATGGCGTCTTTGGTTTTTGTGTTGTCTTCACCATGAGGAGTGTCTTTTAGAGCAACAGTGGTTTCCGCATTATTTGCTTTAACTGGACTCTTAGAATGAGTATTATCCTTTTTATGCTTTGTGGCATCTTTTTGCCGCTTTGCTGGTGACTCTTCATTAGGTAGTTCTTCCGGAGCAGACTTTCTCTTTTCACCTTTTTTTTTCTTGGGAGCATCCTCATGATTTGTTGACGAAGCAATCGCTTTGCTCTCTTGCTGCAATCTAAAAAGCTGTAGCTCCCGCAGCCGAGGAGTTACCTGGAAATAAGAACGTGTGCATCAGAAAACAAGATCCACCAGAGATCCAAAATAGTATTTCACAGAAAAACATAATTATATATGAGAGAAAATTTCAGGTTATCAGGCAATGAAGATAATAAATAAAATAACAGCACCACAGCAATGAGATATAACTTTCTTATAAACTGTTGAGGCATTGCTTTGGCCACCAAACTAAGACACTTAAAATTTGATAATTCAGACAATTACCAAATCCTTTATATTGCTGGTGGTAAATAAAGGCATACAATAAGCAAAACAGCAGTTACCACGTCTTCATATCAGTTACATGTGAGACTTATCAATCACTTGAATTGGTTCAGGTGAATCACATACCGGCATTGAATGGTTGAACATGTTTCATTTAATTACTAGTAACGTTGATATAAGTACTAGTGTCAAGAATACACATTGTCACGTGAAGTGTTGTCAAAGCCTATGTGCCACGATAAAAGTAAGTATTCCAAAAGTGTCAATTTACAATGTAGCAGTTCATACGTTTGAAACACTGCTAGCATTTATAAGATATTAAAATATTAGCATACAATGTTACAGTTGCCAAAACAATAAAAGTTACCTTCTGTGAAGCATGATCAAAATCTTCCAGTGAACCAAACTCCCTCTCAAACTGTATCCATGAGTTGATTATGTCCTAAATGAAATTGTTGTTAGGATACAATGCCACATTGTAGAAACTGAAAGGACCTAAATACTCTCTAGCACACCATAAAAATAGAATGGCATTGCACTTTGATATACTCTCGTGTAAAACATCCCCCAAACTAATTAGGTATTCAAGAAAGCTAAAAAAGTTTCAATAATGTATTAAATAGTCAGTTGGTAGCTTCCCAACAGAATACTTGATCAAAAATAATCTCGTTTTAAGTGTCACCAAGCCTGATATGGGATCTCTAGATACAAACAAGATATCCCTATGAGTTTTCGATAAAAAAATTCCACCACTTGACCCACAAATGGTCTAGTGGTAAGGCACTTGACTTCCTCACAAGAGGTCAAAGGTTCGAACCTCAATAAGTACACATCTGGGGGTGGCCAAGGAAGGGCCAGAAACTGTCTTGGGGATACCCCTAGGTTAGGCCACGTACATCTGAGTCAAAAAACTCGCCCTCCTTGAGTAAACTAAACAGAGAACCTCATTTGTTACCCGTTTTACTTGACACACAAAAAGTAGTATATTTAGTTTGGTATAGCACAACCTCTAGCTACATTCCTTGCCTCTCAACTTTGATAACAATAAACTGATGTAGATATGTTCATATGCTATATGGGACGCATTTCCGATTTCTCATTTTCCCTTATCAATCTAACTTTGCCACATGCATTTACCACATAGTGTCCTTATATATATTTGGTCACAAACGGACAACTTGGCCTCAACTTTTGTTAGAAGGTCAGCTACAAAAAGAACTAAAATAAAAAAAAGACGACACTAAATGTACCTCAGAACCTGTTCCAGAAAACCTTTTAGTATAGCATCGCTTATATAAAGATCTTGCTTCCTTTATGTGCCCCGTCTCAATTTCCATCGAAATATAAGCTTGCCAGGCTTCTAACATAGACCCACTAAGGATAACACATTTCCAGAAACATAAGTAACATGTAATAGCATAACAAGAAAAAAGTTTGTACATGGGCAAAGAAAATCTGTGAACCTGTTCTTAAGCAAGCTTTCCCATACTCCACGAGCTGCAGTTATATCTTTTCCAATATTGACCTCCAGACGGGCCCAGTAGCTATGTATTTGTAGCAATCTGTGTGTGTTCTCTAACTGTGGCTGCAAATAATCACACGCCCTCTGGAATAGAGCATAAACTATCATAAATTAACAGTCATTACGATAATAGTTATAAACTGATAAAAGATGACCATGAAGGTAGTCAAATAAGTAGTTAACAACTGAAGTAAAAAAGAATAAAACGAATCAAGATACACCTTTTGAGTTTACATGTCTTGTCTGTGAGAAATATCAAATGACTACAAGGAGTGAAAAACTGTAAGACAATATTTGGAACCTTATTTGATTTCCCATCTTCTTAGGCATTACATACTATAAACCAGTAGTACAAATTCCACTCCTTAGAGAACATGAAAAATATAGTTGCCATAAAAGGAGAAAATTGCTAATGCACCATCCCAAATTTATTGTCATCTAGGACTTGGATAAATTTTGAAATCCAGATATCTCTATGAGAGCAAGGCTATTAGTGAGACATTAGAAGCAAAAATTAAAACAATCATTTTACCGTAAAGTATACATTCCTATTATCTCTAAAAAGTTTTTGAAGCAAAAGAACCGTTCAATGACCTATATATGATTATAAAACAAGCAAAGGGAGATCTGCCACAAACACATGAAACAATGCTATGTAGTAAGAGAAAGGTATTGTAAATCATGTGTATTAGATTAGATGCGACTCTTTTAAACTAAAGGTTAAGAAACACGTATCATTATCAAAAAGAAAAACAGGAAGATTACCACAAGGTACAAAACCTTAACAAAATTTAGCAATAAAAAAGAAATTACGGTATTTTGAACATTATTTATGAGTACAAGACAAACCTGAAAAGTATCCCTTATCAGAGAAATATCTAAGCCATCATCCAGTTCTTTGGCAAACATGAGTCTCCTCCTCAGGCCATCAACTCTAGTGAGATATATGTCTACATACTGAAAATTAAGTCCAATTGTAAGTAAAGAGCATGCATTATAATATCTTAATTGTATTTGACAAATGCAAAGCTATCAGGGATCACAACTTATATAGCATGTCATGAATAACGCTTTAGAATATGATTCTTTAAGGCATTAGAATACAAACTCCATAGTTTAAGACCAAAGGAATAAGCATGTTAACATGTATGTTATATGTAGTGAACCTCTTTTAGTTAACAAGAGGCACAAAAGCTCTTAAATGAGTATATTGTTTACACAGAATTTACACTAGTCCCAAACAAATACTGGTAAAACTTCGACATCATCATAGTTAAGTGCAAGGGTTCACAAGTACCAGACTTTGAACATCTGAACTCACTTCGGATACAACTACTCAATCCTCCTCAAATCATGGCTTGTTTTATAATTCGTATAAATATTGTAGCAAAATATCAGCTTTAATCATAATAAATGCTTAATTATAGCACATAAAGTTGCCGTATTTGTATCAAACAGAGAATTTTGTTTTTACCTCATCTAAGGTAGAGAATGTGCATTGCAGAGATCTTTCAAAAACCTGTATTAAGTGAAATACCAGGTATCAGTGGTGCAGCAAAGATTACAACTTGTAATATACATATACATATGGTGTTATTTAACCATATATTACAAACCTCAAAACAATATTACTACAATGGAACATGGAACCACCCTCTCAAACTTTGTTTTTATATGTGATAATGAGATCTTTTAAGCAAATATAAACTAAAAGGGCAATTCAATATAAACTAAAAGGGCTAACAACAGAAACATACATCAGAAAGCTCTTTCTCTGAACCACGACATCGCTCAAGGTATAACAGAAACTGAACCCATAGTTCTCCAACCCATGGACAATTCCTTGTGGCTCTGTAAAAACAATCCCTCAATGTTTTGTCTGTCTGTCAACGAACAATTACAGAAGCATTATATATAGTTTAAATGGTTCACATTCAAAGCACTAAAAGAAAATTCTTTGACTAAAAACCTTTAAGGTCCTATTGAGGTAATCGGTATAATTCATCCATAGATCACCGGATATTGGAAATTCAGTTATTGCACGTTCATATAAGCTTTTAACTCGAGCAGGATCTCCAGAGGACTGTTCAAAATTCAAATAAGCCTGCAGTAAAAAGACAGATATCAATAATCAAATAATAGTATGCAATTGCACCGGTAATTGCAAAATATTAGGAGGCAAAAAGGCTGGACTGACTAATTGAGTGACCGAACAAAATAAGTAATTTTTCTGTAGGGTTTATCATGATTCACGTTGACCCGAAACACTGTATGTCAAAAAATACATAAAAGGTATTATGCATTTAAAAAGATACCCATTTCCTAAGCTCTTCCGATTATACCGATTTGAACAGTTAAAGATAAAAGATAACCCAAATCGACCCATTCTATAAGTAAATGGCCCAGACAGCCACCTCCATATTATATCTTTAAAAAAAATAATAAATAAATAAATAAATAAAAACTGAACAGAGTAAAGTACATCACAGTAACGCACCATAAAGCTTTGAAGGCGTTCTGTATCAGGCACGTCACTTCTTACTATCTTTTCTTCATAATCAGCACGTTCAGTCAACATATCTAAAGCCTTCTGATATGCAGAAGCAACATGAGGGGAAATTCCATCTGTTGTGCTATTTGTGACATCAAGAGTATTCCCATGTTCAGCCTCCCAAGTCTTGTAGGTGAGAAGAGTTGACCTCAGGTCCCCATGGGGAATAGACAACTGACGATGGAACAAATTTCGAATTCTTTGAACCTGTTTTTCCCTCGACTGTAAACCAAAATTAAAGCAACCTGAGATATAGAAATGGAAGATAGACATAGCAACCATTGCAATGTTTATAGTACAGAAATATTTGCTAACAATTATTTATAATTCAATATACCAGAGGTTAAACAGATTAGATCATTAATCACTTGTCTTTGACAATGAGCTTTGCTCCTTTTCAAATCAAAGCTGGCAAGTGGTTTGTTAAAGTTATCAACGAGTTCAGTCATGCCACCAGTTGTATTTATTCATATAGGAAGTTGTCTTTTCATAGAACCCTCTAATAAAATTATAACACAGTATCAAGCGTTGTTTATGATACTTAAAACAAAGTCGCATCTCATGCCTAGTATTTATAATTTCCATCGGATTATAGGTACTATCCACTGAACTGGTTAGCTAGCATTCTTGCTTAGATCGGAATCAATCAACAACAAAACAAGCATCTTTCTCATCATTTGCTTTCATAAAACAGATTTGTCGGAATGTGCTACCCTAATGATATGAGAGAACTGGGCTTTTATATATAGATAAGTTATCCTGGTTTATATAACCATAACCGAAAAGAAAACATGTGAAAATCAAAAAAACTAAAAAGCATTCATGAATTGCAGAAAGGAGATTTGCCAACTTAAATTCATACCTCCAAGTCTGTCTCATTCATCTTGTTAAGGATAGCTTCCTCATAACTTCTGTAAGCTTCCCATATTTTACTGCCTTCAGCAACATGTAAACCACATGCAATAAGAGCACGCTCAAATAGGTCTCTTGCCTTCGAAATTCCAGTTGGCGAGCATTCATGAACAGAAGAATCATATTTTTGAATGAAACTCAGATAGTCACACCACAGTGACACAGACTGCATAAATCAATCAACAATTTTAGTTCTGATGAATGAAGCTGACTTGTTGAAAAATAAAACGAATGACATGGTCAAAAGGAATTAAAGAATAAACCCCTCATTCAGATGATCCTTACATAATCAAACTGTTATATTTTAGACATGGCCCCGCCCCCAACACTTGTACATTGGCTCATCCTACATTCATACTAGTTGGTGTAGCATATGTAGCATTTTTTGCAAGAAAACAAACCACACTGTATGCTATGCTATAAATGATAACTAAATCATGTATCAGAAATTATAATTTTAAAATTTTCTAAGAAGATACAAATCTCCAATAGAAGCGCGTCAACAGAGTCATGCTTCCCTTATGTATTATACATGAGGCAGGGAGAAAATGGATATAATGACCATAGCTTAAATAAGAGCTTACCAAGTAGTCCGACACTCCACGCTCATAGAGCTTCTCAATCGTAGAAATTGCACCCTCCTGCCTGCATATGTAGAAGAAATTAAAAAGAGTAATTGATCAACAACCAGTTCAGGTAGGCTAAAAATGAATCCAAAGAACAAAAAAAAAACCAGAAAAAATGAATCAATATGAAAAACATGAAGAGATGAATATTTCAAAAGTCACTCTTGTATATCCACTCACACAATTTTCTTCATTACTGTTTCCATGTAAATTGTGGCCATCCTTAACCCTCAACCGGAAGCATTTTGAGAGAATAATCCTATTCTAAACTTGCTTTGATAGAAACATCGTTGCCTTTTCTATAAGTGTCACCCCAATTGTTTTTTTTTTTTTTTTTTGGTTTCGCTCCTATTTGTACCTAAACAGCTGTATAACTCTTGCACATTATGCGTCTACTGTCTAAGATTGACCACCTAGAATCTTATGTGCATCTTAAAGAGATTATCTTTGAGCTTTAATCCAGCTAGTAGATCAAACAGGACTCTAAAGTTTGTATAACAATATTTTTATCCTTCTCTAATACTTGTTGCAACTAAAATAACACATATTTTTGAAATAGACCATAAAAATAGAGTACCACACCTTCTAAGTATAGTAGTACACTAGTTTTATTCCTACTAAATCTATGACCTTCAACTTACGATGTGTTTTCCACATTGTACTAACATATTTTCCAGGTCTATATATCAACAACATAAAGATTAATCTTGATTTACTACATGCCTTCCTTCTTGTTCAACCATGCCTATATTTAACCTCTAAAAGTCAATGTTGACCCTCATGTCAACTCTAACTATATAAGAAAAAAAAGAATTATCACGTAGAAGCATACATTCAAAGAAATTCCAAAATCAAAAGCATCTTTGCTCACATAATAGCATTGTGGAAATTTCCTTCCCCTTTATGAGACAACTACATCACTACTATTTGTAGTATATCATCTTTATCTATCATGCTTAAATCCTTTCTATGCATCAAACCGCCCAAACATCTTCCAAACCTCCTAATCATTCTGTTCCTGATATCACAAGCCATAAAACAAAGTGCCTTCTGCATTTAATAGCAACATAATCTCCCAAATGTACCATTATGATATATTAACCCAAAAAATTACCGATACATCCTAAGCACTTACAAATTTCATCTCAATATCATACTTATGCTCATGTGTCATAACTAAAAAAATAACCGCAACAAAATTTTGAAGTACATAATATATATTCGTAGCTTTTTTAGTTCAGGTATCATAACGCTAAATTTGGGAAAGTAGTCAAAGTACCACCATGCTAATAAATTAACTACACCTAAAAACAAACTATCCTTTGTTCGCACTCGAGTGATCGAGTCTACCTACCCTCCCTATAACCTAACGTTAACCAACTCTTATACTCTAATTTTATTACTAACAACCTTCATATATTCACTAACAATTAAAATCAATAGAAACCAAAACCTCAACCCAAAGACGACAAAACAAGCGAAACCTCGCCATTCGTCCGTTGCCGCCACAATTCCGGAGTTAACGGAAAAACCTAACTCATAGCTTCTCTAGCTAAACCCAAAAAGAAACCATTCTTTGTTCGCACTCTAGTCTACCCTATAACCTAAGGCAACCAAACTCTTACAGTCTAATTATATTACTAATAACAATATAAAACAATAGAAACGATAAGTTACATACTTACGGCTAACAAGCGTACTTTCAAATTCCATCTCAATATCATTCTTACGGCTAACATGTCATAACCAATAAGTTACACCATAACTTTTTTTGCACTCTAGTCTACCACTCTACCTATAAGCTAAGGTTAACCATACTCTAATTATACTACGAACAACCTTTATATAATCACTAACAATTTAAAGCAATAGAAACCAAAACCTCACCCCAAAGACGACAAAACAAGCGAAACCTAGTGAATCATCGTTGCCGCCACATTTTCGGAGTTAACGGAAACACGTAACTCATAGCTTCTCAAGCTAAAACCCAAAAACAAACCATCCTTTGTTCGCACTCTATTTTACCCTATAACCTAAGGCAACCATACTCTCACAGTCTAATTATATTACTAACAACAATATAAAACAATAGAAACGAAAATCTCACCCCAAAGACGACAAAACAAGCGAAACCTCGTCATTCACCCATTGGCGCCACATTTCGGGAGTTAACGGAAACACTTCACTCATCGCCTCTCTAGCTAAACTCAACTTATCAAGATATCCCGCGTACTTTCAATTTCCAACTCAATGTCATAATTACCTTAACATGTCATAACCAAAAACTTACACCATAAGTATGATATCGAGAAAGCTTTTTGAGGTACACACGACATACTCATAACTTTTTTCGCACTCTAGTCTACCTATAACCTATCCTTTGTTCACACTCTCATCTACCTGTAAGTCTATAACCTAAGGTTAACCATACTCTAATTATATTACTAACAACATTCATATAATCGCTAACAAATTAAAGCGAGAGATACAAAAATCTCACCCCGAAGACGACAAAACAAGCGAAACCTCATCATTCGCCCATTGGCGCCACATTTCGGGAGTTAACGGAAACACCTGACTCATCGCCTCTCTAGCTAACCGCAGCTTATCAAGATCACCTTGCTTCCTCAACGCCGCTATATACTACAAACAAACAAACACACAATTAATCACCACCTAACACCAAAAAATATATAAAAAATGATACTAATAACAAATTAACAGTTACTTGAACATGAGCATCGTAGTTTTGTGGACTAGTAGATAGGTCCAATTCTAGGGCTTGTAACTGGAGAGATGTTTGAGCTTCGTCGTCTGATTCGGAGTCTGAGTCCGAACCGGAATTGGAATTGGAATTGGAACCGGGTGATTGTGGTGGTTCGGTTGTGATGTCCATTGGTTGTGGTGGTTGTACGGATGATGGAGTTAGGGTTTCTTCTTCCATTTTTAAATTTACCTGGGTGTGAGTGTGAGAGTGGGAATGATGATGTGGTGTTTGTTTAAAGAGGGGTTATGTAGACGCGAGTCTAATTTGCTATGTGTGAGGATAAGTTATCTAGCCACATCATTCACCCCCTAATAACACACCGATAATTAAAACACCTTTCTTTCATAACACACCATTAACATGTTATTAGGGCTATGTTTGGCGCAGAGCATTTTGGAACTTTTTGAGGCGATGAGCGGTGAGAAGCGAGCTTTTTATTTTGAGTGTTCGTTTGGCAAAGGAGCGGTGAGCTTTGCTATTTTTTAGGAAAGCTCATTTTTCCAATGCTTCTTTAAGGAGCTGTGAGCGGTGAGCACTGAGCTGTGGCTACAAACCTCTTTTCACAGCCATATTCACATTCTCTTCTGCTCACATCTGCTTTTACCAAATATAGCCTAGGTCACACAAAATACATCACTAAAAACACTCACTCACTTACAATCAAAAAACAAAAAACACAAAATAAACAAAAGGCTTGAGCCATTTCACTAGCTCATATGTGTTTGGCTCACCAATGGCACAAAGTGACGGTACCACTTGACTCACTAATGGCACGAAAATGGGACGAATGGCATGTTAAATGTCATGCATACCGTGTGCTCAAGGTTTATAAAAAAAAAAAGTAAATTGCATAAATCCTCCCTAAAGTTTGGTCAAATTGCAAGTTTCGTCCTAAATAGTTTGAAACTGCAAAGATCGTCCCTTTTCTAAACCTTTTTGCAAAATTTAGTCCTAAATAGGACCTGTTAATACAAATATAGTCATTAAACGTTATTTATATTTTTGATCTTTACCTAAGTTTTGTTAACGACAAAAGTAAATTTAATTTGTATAAAAGCTTAAAGCTTGTCAAGTTTAATAGATATTAAAACAAGCTTTTTCAAACAATATATTCATCATTCAAGCATTTACATTTATGATTAGTAACATCTTGATATGACTCTAATCATTATGTATGATAGTAGTTTTTAGAATGTGTTAGGTTCTTAAAACCAAACACTACTTATGTACTTGCATATTTCTAAAAATAGAAATACAACATATGACATCATGTAATGCATCATGGAAATCATTAGAAGATTTCATTAGATATTTTGTGTGGATTTGTACTCTTCATATCTTGCACAATCTCACTTAGATAGAGTTGACTTTAGCAAAGATTTGATATCTTGACTGTCAGACCGGCGGTACCAAAATGGTACATGGGCGGAACCCTTTTAAGGGTTCCGCGGTCCGTGGACGCTCCTGTCCACTTTGGCTATAAATAGCAATGCCAAGCCAAGTAGTTTTTCATCCCTTTCTAACATACTCTCATACATATCTTCTCTATAACCTTTCTAACTCGGCCATATCATATTAGTGATCTCTTTTGTAGCAAAGAAGATCAAGTCACATTCAAGCTTCAAACACGAAGTTGGAAGTCTTGTTTGTTTAGTGTTGTATGATCTAGTGTTGATTCATACTTCATTGTTGTATCAAACCATCATAATCTTGTGAGTGTGAGTGGTTAGTATTTTAGTCCTCAAAATACATTGTGTGTGGGAGTGGTTGTACCCTTGGAAAGAACTCGACATCTAGCTTAGTGTCGGAAATAGTGTAAGCGAAGTGTAAAGGTTTTCTCCGCCGGTGAAAGGAGCTTGTTGACTAGTGAAGTTAAACTCTCGAGTGTGAGACTCGAGGAGTGGAGTAGGGCAAGGAAAAAGAGTCCTTGTAGACCGAACCACTATAAACAACTTGTTGTGGTTTGATCATTTCTTTCCTTATTTACTTCTTACATATTGCTTGCATATTTCATTAACATATCTAAGATCAATATCAATTGATCTTTACAATAAGTTTCAAAACAAAGTTTTTAATTGGTAAACTATTCAACCCCCCCTTCTAGTTTTCTACAATTGGTACCAGAGCCTCGTTGCTCAAGAATTTCTAAAATAACTTGTATTTTATAAACTTGAAACGATCCATGGATTCTGAAAACTTTAAAGAAGGGCAATCTATGCAAAGACCACCACTCTTTGAAACCAATGGATTTATCTATTGGAAAAACCATTTTGAAACATATGTAAAATCAAAAGATATAGATCTTTGGTTTATTATTGTTAAAGGGGATTTTAGTTCTACAACAAAGGATATTTCCGTTGATGAACAAAAGAAACTAGTTGCTAAAAATAATGAAGCTAAAATGATGCTTTATAATGCTTTACCTAGAAAAGAATATGAAAGAATTTTTATGTGTGAAACCGCCAAAGATATTTGGGAATCTTTAATTGTTACACATCAAGGTAATTCACAAGTCAAGGATAACAAAATTGATCTTCTTGTTCAACAATATGAACAATTTGTTATCCCTGAAGATGAAACCATTGATTGTGGCTTTGCTCGCTTTAACACTATTATTACATCACTTAAAGCACTTGATGAATCTTTTCGTAGTAAGAACTTTGTCCGGAAATTTCTTAGAGCACTCCATCCCAAATGGAGAGCTAAAGTGACCGCCATTGAGGAATCAAAAGATCTCTCAATAATGTCACTAGACGAGTTGATCGGTAACCTCAAAGTACACGAAATGGTGATGGAGAAAGATTCGGAGATCATCAAAGGAAAAAGGGAGAAGATCAAATCCGTTGCTCTAAAAGCAAAAGCGGAATCAAGTGATGATGACGAATCTTGCTCCAGTAGCGAAGATGAGGAATATGCCATGGCCGTTAGAGATTTTAAGAAGTTCTTTAGAAGAAGAGGAAAGTTCGTAAGACAACCTCGAGAAGAAAAGAAGCCATTCCGAAAAGATCGGGATTACAAGAAGGGTAAAGGTGAAAGAAAATGTTTTAGATGTGGTGATGCAAGTCACCTCATAGGAGAATGTCCCAAGCCACCTAAAAGCAAAACTCAACGAGCTTTTGTAAGTGGTGCTTGGAGTGATAGTGAAGACGATGAAGAATCAAGCAAGGAAGAGATCGCTCTAATGGCACATGAGTCAAATGAGGTACTTTCCGACTCTTCTTATTCTTCTATTGATGATGACACTTTGCAAAAACAATATAATCAATTGTGTGAGCTAAGTCTAAAAATCATAACTAAAAATAAATTTTTAAAACCAAAAAGGAATTTTTGGAAAATGAAGTTTATGAGTTAAAAGAAAAAGCAAAACGACTAGAAAAGGAAAAGCAAATGACGATGATTGTAAATCATGTCAAGAGCTTAAACTTGAAATAGAAAAACTAAAGCTCACACAAGATGTTTTAATAGAAAACAATTCTAAATTTAAAAGGTTTAACAAGAACATCGCTCTTGCCGATGAAATAGTTAAAATTCATAAAACACGAGGAGACATGAATGGGCTAGGTTTTAATGAAGTATTAATTCCAAAGAGTCAAAATAAAACGGCCGAAAAGGACAAATATTCTGTCAAAATTGCGATGCAGACGGACCAGACGGAACCAAAATAAGAGTTCCGTCCGTTGAACAAAATGGTGCCGTGGGTACTTCACAGAACGTAATGTTCGCATACGGACCGCATCAATTTGTTAAAATAACAAAGAAAACCAATAATAGTATTAAACTAAAACCGTAGTTACTTCAGGAGTAGGACTTGTCAAAAATGAATTTAGATCAAAAACTACTCAACAACGATATAAAACTCCTTTTGCCAAACGCCCTTTCCTAAGAGCAACCACAACGTACAACCCAACTACCAACACAATGGTTGGAATCAAAACTTTCCTAGACCATATCAAACTCCAGATTACATGCCATGGAACTCTTACCCATCGTTTCCATACATGAATCAAATAAATGGTATGTGTAACCCAAATGGACCCATGAGATATTGGGGACCAAATGCTTGAGTTATTTGCTTCTTAGGTATGATTGAAAGTTGGATTGAACCGATGAATGGATAAAAGATAGTGGTTGCTCACGACACATGACGGGCAACAAAGTCTCTTCTCATCATACCAAGAGTATGACGGAGGTAATGTCACCTTTGGTAGCAATCTCAAAAGCAAAATTATTGGCAAAGGTACGATCGCTCATAACTCCCTAACTATTGAAAATGTTGCTCATGTGGATAGGTTAGGATTTAATCTACTTAGTATTAGCCAACTATGTGATAAAAAGTATAAAGTGCTATTTGATGAAAATGGTAGTAAAATACTAAAAGATGGTATCACCATAGCTAAAGGAGTTAGGAAAAATAACATATATGTCATGAAAATAGATAAAACATATAATGACAAACTTTGCCTAACAACATTAGATGATAGCTCATCTCTTTGGCATAGACGTTTAGGTCACGCTAATATGAGACTTATACAAAACCTATCTTCAAAAGAATTGGTTAGAAATTTACCAAAACTTAAATATGACCAACACTTTTGCGACGCTTGCAAAATTGGTAAACAAACACATAGTAGTCACAAATCTAAAAATATGGTGTCCACATCTAAGTGTCTAGAATTATTACATATGGACTTGTTTGGACCATCCGCTATAAGAAGCTATGGAGGCAACTTATACACTTTGGTCATAGTAGATGATTATTCAAGGTTTACTTGGACGTTGTTTCTGAAAACCAAAAATGAAGCTTTTGATAAATTTGAAATACTTAGCAAGAAAATTCAAAATCTTCTAGGTGTCAAAATTGTGTCGATCCGTACGGATCATGGTCCGGAATTTGACAACGAAACTCAATTTGGAAACTTTTGTGATACAAATGGTATAACACATAACTTTTCCGCTCCACGAACACCTCAATCTAATGGAGTAGTAGAACGTAAAAATAGAACAATTCAAGAAATGAGTAGAACAATGCTTAATGAACAAAACATTCCTCAAAAGTTTTGGTGTAACGCCGTTGACACTTCTACATATATTTTGAATAGAGTCTTAATACGTCCTTTCTTAAACAAAACACCATATGAACTCTATAAAGGTAAAAAGCCAACGTTAGGATATTTTAGAGTCTTTGGTTGTAAATGCTTTATTCTTAATACTAAGGATTATCTCACCAAGTTTGACCCAAAGTCTTATGAAGGTGTATTTCTTGGTTACTCTCAAACTAGTAAAGCTTACATTGTCCTAAACAAAGAAACAATGATAGTCGAGGAATCGTTGAACATAACATTCGACGAAAGTCCACCTCCCTCTAAGACATCACCTTTGGTAGATGATGACTTAGTTGAAAGTCAAATGATAGAAGGTCAAGAAATAATTAATAATAACAAGGAAGATGAACCATTAAATAAAGAAATTGTCAACATCAAAGAATCTAAAAGTCATCCTTTAGAAAAAGTCATAGGACAACTCAATCAAAGAACCTTAAGGTCACAAGCCCAAAATCAAAGTAATTATTTTTGCTTTGTATCCACCATTGAACCCAAAACCATAAATGAAGCAATAAAAGATGAATCATGGGTAATTGCCATGCAAGAAGAATTAAACCAATTAGTTAGAAATGATGTTTGGAAATTAGTTCCAAAACCTAAAGATCAAACTATAATTGGAACAAAATGGGTTTTTCGAAATAAAATGGATGAAAATGGGATAGTATCTAGAAACAAAGCTAGGCTTGTAGCGCAAGGTTATAATCAACAAGAGGGATTGATTATGATGAAACTTATGCACCGGTAGCTAGGCTTGAGTCTATTAGAATATTGCTTGCTTATGCATGTGCCTATGATTTTAAATTATTTCAAATGGATGTTAAAAGTGCCTTTCTTAATGGGTTTATTAACGAAGAAGTGTATGTTGCTCAACCTCCCGGTTTCACCGACTTTGAGAAACCACATCATGTCTTCAAACTCAAGAAAGCATTGTATGGTCTTAAGCAAGCACCAAAAGCTTGGTACGACCGACTTAAGACTTTCCTTATTGATAACAAATATACTATGGGATTAGTAGATAATACTCTTTTTACCAAGAAAAAGGAATCACATATTATCATTGTTCAAATATACGTTGATGACATTATATTCGGATCAACTTGTCAAGAATTATGTGATGATTTCTCTAAAATCATGCACGACGAGTTTGAAATGAGTATGATGGGTGAGTTAAATTTCTTTCTAGGACTTCAAATAAAACAACTAGAAGATGGCATATTTTTAACCAATCTAAATATATAAAAGACATGCTTAGGAAATTTGGTCTTGAAGATTCCAAACCAACTAAAACTCCCATGTCCTCGGACACTAAACTAACCAAGGATGAGGAAGGTGAATCCGTAGATAACACTAAATATAGAGGAATGATTGGTAGCCTACTCTATCTTACGGCTAGTAGACCCGACATTATGTTTAGTGTTTGTCTATGTGCTCGCTTTCAAGAAAACCCAAAGGCATCACACTTAGAAGCCCTAAAAAGGATTTTTAGATACATTAAGGGAACAACGTGTTTAGGATTATGGTATCCCAAAGGAACGGGTGTAGAAACCATAGTGTATGCCGACTCGGATCATGCCGGTGACTATGTCGATAGAAAAAGTACAAGTGGTATTTGCACTTTTGTTGGACATTGTCTCACCTCATGGTTTGCAAAGAAGCAAACGGCCTTGGCCATCTCAACTACTGAAGCCGAGTACGTCTCAGCCGGAAAAGCATGTCAACAAGCTCTTTGGATGAAGCAAGCTCTCGTAGATTATGGAATTCATCTCAACAACATTGTGATACTTTGCGACAACAAAGGAGCCATCGATCTCAGCAAGAATCCCGTTCAACATGCTCGTACAAAACATATTGAAATCCGCCATCACTTTCTTCGCGACAATGTTCAAAAAGGAAACATTTCAATCGAGAAAGTATCCTCCCAAGACAACATTGCCGACATCTTAACTAAGCCTCTTAAACGAGAACCTTTTAATCTTCTTAGACTTGGTTTAGGGTTAATGGAACCAAACATGTAGGATAAACATAGCCCAAAACATTAGAATAGTCAAAACTAAACAAATTTGTCTTGTACCTGCTACTGTAGCCACGGCACCAAACGATAACAAAGACGGAACCAAATTTTTGGTACCGTTTGGTCCGTGGTGTCTACTGAAGCAAAAGCGCTATATACAAATCATCCTCTTCCTCAAAACCCACTTTACCAAAACGTGTATAACTTAAACCAAGCTCATTATTGTCATCTTCCAACTCACTAATCAATGAAGATAACATCATTGTAAGTATCCTAACTACATTTCATCTCTTAATTCCGAGTCTAGGATTCTTATTTATGCACAAAACTATCACAAATCATTACATGGGGGTTTATGTATGCTTTTATACCAAATATGAATTCAATTGGCAAATTGCATAACTAGTCATTGAAATTAGGTACTACATTATCATATTGCATAAACAAATCATGCTTCCCACTAATTGATAGATAATGAATATAAGGCCCTATTCAAACAACCAAACACCCCATGTCAAAATTTTGAAAAGCTTCTCACTTGTAGGAAAACAATTTTTTCATTGCTAATACAAATAGAAACGTTAAATTTTCATCACTTGCATGCTCTTGAATACTAAAGGTATTGCATAACTAATATGCATTCCGGGTATATTCAAATGAAGCCACATTGAATTAGGAGCATTTGGGTTATCTCATGGTATTTGCCAAACACCCCACTAAAACCATCTTTGTGCATAAAATGAGTCGAGATAACCGCAACTCCAAATTGTTTTCATATAGGCACACACTAGAACCAAAAACGTTAAAACTTATTCTCATTTTTAACATATTAACTCTTGTCCTTAGGAATAACCATGGTAGCCGCAAGATTCTATGATCACAAAGACACCCTTAACTACATTCCCAAACACCACAAAACCAAAGGACTTACCAAAGAACAAGTAGAAATATTTAGGGGTCTAGAATCAAGGTATTTCCATGAGGGTAGAACCATTCACTCATCCTTCCTTGAAAACACCAACCTTCGTGAAGAACTAGCCGCCATTCAATTCGATTGTCTTCTTGACATCAATGAACCAATTTGTCCTAGGTTTGTGTTAGAATTCTATGCTAGTGTGACCGGCTTTAGTGATGAAGACGATGATGAATTTTGTCTTAGGTTTAGAATTAATCAAAACGACTACACCATCACCTTAACCAACTTTGCTCAAGTGCTAGGAATTCCCAACCGAGGAACTTGTCTCTACTCGGATAAATGGTCACTCACCGCTCTTGATGCTATCAATGACCGCTCTCTACCCTACCAAACCCGTTTGGCCGACAAGGATGTCATCCGTGAACACCTTTTTAACCCAAAAGTGACACAACCCGAGTTACCCGAAAGGGAAAAGAAGTAAACCGAGATCCATATGGAATGGAGCTAAATGAACTTAAGCCCGAATTTAAGAAATGGGAGGAGCTACTTAGAGCCAACGTCATTAGCACCATAGGAAATAGGGATCACATTAACGCTTGCCTTTGTCATATGCTCTACAACTTGTCCACCCTTCAACCATTCAATTTAGCCTACTACATAGCTAGGAGAATGATTGATATTCCAACTCAAGGATCGGTTGCTCTTCCATACGGGATGCTCCTCACCCGTCTCTATAGAAACTTTGCACCAATTCCACCAACACCAAAAGGGATGCACCTTCACTATGAGCTCATCCCTCACATCTTTGTACCTTTGAGTGATGCACGAGTTGCTAAGACAAAAGGCAAGAGAGCAAAACCTCCAACTCCATCATCATCATCATCAAATAGCTTCGAGGATGGTCTTCCAAGCTCTCGTCTTCCGCCTCATGAGTATTATGCGTCTCTTCCCGAAATAGAGAATGAATCAGCGGAGTTCAAGCAAACTAAGGGAATGTTCAAGTGCCTTGGTAGGATGATGAACAAGATTTACAAGAAGTTGGACAAATAAGGGTACTTTTAAGGAGCGTTTGGAACAATACATTATCATTAATGTTTGATACAATTTGGTTGTTTTTATTATGTAGGATGATAATATAACTTGAAACAATGGTGAATGCTAACAATTTCATGCAGGGGGATAGCGCAAGTATGCTATCAAATTTTACCCATTTCACTATAATGTGAAAATCAATAAGCCTTGCTCAAAATACATGTTCCACTATGTTTATATATATATTATCTGCTTTTCCTAACTAGAAATGGTTAGTATAACATATTTTGAGAAGAATTTCGGTTTCGGAAAGTCCCCGACACCTAAAAACGAACTCTGTCCATTTTTCTGCACTTCACGGATCAGACGGCACCATAATTTTGGTACCGTCCGTTATATAAAATGGTACCGCCGTACTGCAGGCGGACCAGACGGCACCCTTTTAGGGTTCGGCCGTGTATGATTTTGGTGTCGTGGATCCTTGGTAACTTTCTCAATTTCGACTATTTCGTGATTCCAAATTACCATCCAATGCTTATAAATCAATCCTAACTTGCTTATACCCTTATTAGAACTAGTATAATTCACTTAAGTATATAAGAAATCCATTTCCCACCAAAATTCAAAATTTGAAAAATCCACCCAAGGAGCCCTTTTGCATAAAGGAAGGAACCAAATTTTTGGTACCTTCAAATCCGTGGGTGATCTGAATATTAGGAAATTCCACTCACTAGAACACATTTATTGCAAATCTTTTCTTCTTCACTCCATCTCTCTTGAATGGCTTGACTTGGGTGATATGACTAGCATTCAACCCACTTCCAAATCATTAGGAACCTCATCTCTTCAATGGCTTAACATCAAATCAAACACATTTCTCCATGATTTTTCACTTCTATAAATTGAGAGGTTTTACCATGATCATCCTCACACCTTCTTCATTCTTACTATCATCTAGCAAAGACAAACCAAAGTCAAAAATGACAAAATCATCTCCAAAACCTTGCAAGAAGACCGCTAGAATTAGTGTGAGGCCTTGTTGCTTCGTTCACCTTAGCTCCTCATCCGAGTCTTCTCCACTCACTATCTCATCTCCCATCCGAGATGATACAAACCTCACCTTAGCCACACCTACTCAATCACACATTGTGATCACCACTCCACCACCAACAAAAACACCAACTTCACCTCCACCGGCACCCATCCAAACATTCAAAACACCCTCACCACCTTCACCAAGGTCTCCAACTCTCATTCCCATGGAGTTGTTTTCCACTCCACCAACCTCCCCGAATCCTTTTTTGGAGGACTTGGATGACTTGCCTCCTAGGCCAAATCATCCACCACCATTGCCATCCTTTGGCTCAATTGAGCGGATGGCTCATAAGTCACATCGGTCATCTCTTGACCCAAACGCCCCATTAGGGCCTAAACCTCTTCTCTTTCACCCCATTCACAAAGACATTCATGGTCCTTTGTATGGGGATCATTCACTCCCCACATCAATGTCACCTCATCTTGAGGACATTGAGGAGTGTATGTGGGATGCCAATCCCACTAGAGAGGAGATTCAAACTGAACTCCACAACCTCCACCAATTCAAAGGCATGGTGGACTCTCACTTGAGTGAGACAATGCAAATGCAAAGTGCTTTGCTTGCTTCCATCATGACCACTCCAAACATCCCTAACACCACCAACACATCCACCATTCCACCACCACAACCTCCCCAAACATTCTACCCTCCAAGGCATGGTTGCTCAACTTGTGAGCAAACGGGCCAAACCGTGGAAAGGACCCGGGTTATGGTCCATGACTTCCAAGAAGAAATGAGGTTCATCCTCAACCACATCCTTGAGCGTCTCAACGCTCTTTCCCATCCACCATCACTTTAGGATGGTTTTAGACTAGTCTTTACTTTCTTAGGATAATTTTTTCTTGTACTAAAAACACATCATTGTGTTCTCTTTTCATGATCTTTACTCATGAAAAATTTTAACTAATGAATGTTGTTTATTATATTGTTGGTGTCATTACATAGTGTTTGGAAATGCTTGTGAATGATCATTATTACTAATTTTTTTTGTAGCTTTATTTTCACAATCCATGAATCTTCCCATTAAAGCACCCAATTAAGGGGGAGCTTTGAACAAGGGGGAGATAATAGCTCGGGCTCATTACATTCCGCATAGCCTCTTTTTTTGTTGAGACAAAAAGGGGGAGAAAATATAGAACTTTGAAATTATTTATATTTGACTTTTAGAAAAGTCATACTGCATACATTTGACTTCTTAAAAGTCAAACAGGAACCCTCATTGATAATACTTGACTTTTCCTAAAAAAGTCAAACTGCATACTTTGACTTTCTGAAAAAGTCAACATCATGCATCAACTAGTGAATACCTTGACTTTCATAAATAGTCAAACATCATACACTTGCATTACCATTCTCTTTTCAAGTTCTAAAACTAATATTTTTATAACTCTTGTACAAACTTTGTATCTTTTATAAAAATAAAATTTATATTTTGTCCTCAACAAAAAGGGGGAGATTGTTAATACAAATATAGTCATTAAACGTTATTTATATTTTTGATATTTACCTAAGTTTTGTTAACGACAAAAGTAAATTTAATTTGTATAAAAGCTTAAAGCTTGTCAAGTTTAATAGATATTAAAACAAGCTTTTTCAAACAATATATTCATCATTCAAGCATTTACATTTATAATTAGTAACATCTTGATATGACTCTAATCATTATGTATGATAGTAGTTTTTAGAATGTGTTAGGTTCTTAAAACCAAACACTACTTATGTACTTGCATATTTCTAAAAATAGAAATACAACATATGACATCATGTAATGCATCATGGAAATCATTAGAAGATTTCATTAGATATTTTGTGTGGATTTGTACTCTTCATATCTTGCACAATCTCACTTAGATAGAGTTGACTTTAGCAAAGATTTGATATCTTGACTGTCACACCGGCGGTACCAAAATGGTACACGGGCGGAACCCTTTTAAGGGTTCCGCGGTCCGTGGACGATCCTGTCCACTTTGGCTATAAATAGCAATGCCAAGCCAAGTAGTTTTTCATCCCTTTCTAACATACTCTCATACATATCTTCTCTCTAACCTTTCTAACTCAGTTTCATATCATATTAGTGATCTCTTTTGTAGCAAAGAAGATCAAGTCATATTCAAGCTTCAACGAGAAGTTGGAAGTCTTGTTTGTTTAGTGTATTATGATCTAGTGTTGATTCATACTTCATTGTTGTATCAAACCATCATAATCTTGTGAGTGTGAGTGGTTAGTATTTTAGTCCTCAAAATACATTGTGTGTGGGAGTGGTTGTACCCTTGGAAAGAACTCGACATCTAGCTTAGTGTCAGAAATAGTGTAAGCGAAGTGTAAAGGTTTTCTCCGCCGGTGAAAGGAGCTTGTTGACTAGTGAAGTTAAACTCTCGAGTGTGAGACTCGAGGAGTGGAGTAGGGCAAGGAAAAAGAGTCCTTGTAGACCGAACCACTATAAACAACTTGTTGTGGTTTGATCATTTCTTTCCTTATTTACTTCTTACATATTGCTTACATATTTCATTAACATATCTAAGATCAATATCAATTGATCTTTACAATAAGTTTCAAAACAAAGTTTTTAATTGGTAAACTATTCAAACCCCCTTCTAGTTTTCTACAGGACCAAAAACCGTCCCTAAGGTTTGGCCAAATTGCAGATTTCGTCCTAAAAAAGGGACCAAAATTTACAAAAAAGTTTAAAAAAGGGACGATTTCTGCACTTTCAAACTATTTAGGACGAAGCTTGCAATTTGGACAAACTTTAAAGACGATTTATGCAATTTACTCAAAAAAATACAAAGAGGTCTAAAAATATATTGTATAAACTATATTTCAACCGGCATTAAGATTAGGATTTGAATTAGGATTTGCTTTAAGATTAAAGAATTTAATAAAAGAGATAAAATAATATATTTTTATAATTTTAAAATATTTTTGTGTCAGTTACATATGCATTCAAAATTGACTTCGATTTTATCTACTCACAAATTTTGACATAAAAAGTTATTTATATTATAGTAGGCCCTGTTTGGCTAAGCTTATTTAACATAAGTCGATTTGGGCTTCTTTTTTATAAGCTCCGATTTTGTGGCTTATTTTGAGACTTTTCGGCTTATATAAGTTTATTATATCATGAGAAACTTATATAAGCCGACAAGTCTCAAAATAAGCCACAAAATCGGAGATTATAAAAAATAAGCCCAAATCAGCTTATGTTAAATAAGCTTAGCCAAACAGGGCCGTAATATGTGGGCCAGCCAACTTTGAAGGAAGAGAGAGAATAAAGCTACCAATATGATCAGGATTGATTTTTCAAATTCGAATCCTAAAATTAGTTATGAAAGGGGGAGCCAAACAATAAATTTTGGGAGTGGATCCATCCTTTTCCATCAAAACCCCTATACAAAACGGCTTGTAAGATTTTTAACAGGTTTAAAGTTGAAAGTTTTAAGTGAAAGTTTGAGTGTGTTTTATGATATAAAAAAAGTTTATAAATAGATTTATTCACAATGAGAATAGGTTTATAATTTGAAAAAGTTTATAAATTGATGGAGGTTTAAATATATAATTTTTTTTTATAGTTTTATCATAGTTGATGCCCTAAGTTTTGTGGAGATTTTTTTGTAATGATTTGTTATTTGATCTTCTAATGTTCAAACTATATATCATTTTGCCCTGATAAATATATAAATTTTAAAAATGGTGGAAAAGAATAGCGAAAATTACGTAAATGAACATATCAAGATTCGCTATATAAGATGAAGGCATTTTTTCTTCAAATATCAATAATGGACAACCAATTCGTGACCTCAAAAGGGTGTATCACGAAATGCACTTTACCCTCTCTAATGTGAACACGTGTCCACCTTGTCCTTTATTTCTTTTATAATCTGACAAAGATGAGCTTCATTAGGACCACGTGTAGGTATAGATTATGCTTTGCCGAAACATGTTAGTGAACTATATGGAGGTTTGCAGGCAGCCCATAGATAAGTGCTCCTAAAAACACACTCTAACTACCTCAATCTAACACATTAGATCGAATTGACACTCTTTCTTAAATTTCTCTGGCTAACCTTTTGCTCCAAATAGAATAATTAAGCCAAAGATGTGTTGTATGTGTTTGTATATGGTATTTTTGTACATGGTTCTTGAACTGTGAATAGGAACAAATGATAATGGTGTAATAAAACTAACAGAATGTAGTTTTTAAAAAGATTATACAGATGACTTTGTTATTCATTGTTTGCTTTTGTAACTAAATTTATTGAATGCCCTTTGCCCTTATATTTTAAATTGTTAGATATATCATCGAGAACTCATACTTAAATGTCCCAAATGAAATAAAGTCGTACATATTTACGTCTATTAAGATGATAAATCACTTGAATGATATTTAAATGTTTACTTATATTCAAAATGCTCACTTAGTAAAAGCAAGTCCGTAACGTGATTGCTTCCCCATGCAATTTCACGACCTGGCCCCACCATTTTGCACTGTACAAATCACGAAAAGGCTGCTGGTTAAAAAAAAAAAAAAAAAAAAAAAAAAAAACTTGCAGGTGTAAAACCCCAGTGAAACTCAACCTTGTCAGATTATAAAAGAAATAGGGGATAAGGTGGCACGTATTGGCATTAGGGAAGGTACAAGTGCATTTCATGATACACCCTTTTGAGGTCACAAATTGATTGTCCATTTTGGATATTGAAAGAAAAAGTGTCTTCATCTTATAAACCAAATCCTAATATGTCGCAAAAAAAATAAAAAACTTACTATTTTGTTTACACTTATAAAATTTAATAACATCACATACCATGTTCATATAAATAGGAGATAATATTTATCCTTTTGAATAAGGTAGGTGTTAGGATTTAGTAAATTCAGTTATTAAAGTGTCAGTCACCTCAAGTATATGTAATCGTTAGAAAGCTCGTAGTCGTAGTTATTTAATGTTAAGTAGTATTTAGTTAAGTAACACCGTGGAAGACGAACGGGTCTTTACCCACTGTATGCCTGATCCACAGCCCGTAGGTGGCGTTTTATGTAAGACTATAAATACGCTCTACCTCCCAAGGTAGAGGGTTGGAGCTCATAATAATACGTTTACTTTCTCTCACTTTTTTTAAAAAAAAAACAAATTATGTACATTCGAAGAACATCTAAAAGCCCGTGACATCCTTTGAATGTCAACACAAAGTCCGTAGATGATATCGAATAACGAAAACATGACAAAATAACAATATTTTTGGGATTTTTCAAGATTTTCTAATTTTTATGGATTTTGAAAATTTTATATTTTTCTATTTGCTTTTTGTTGGTTTTGTAATTTTGTATTTTGCTTTTTGAATAACTATTTACAAGAAATGGATGAAGAAAAACCTTTTACTCCTCGTCTTCCTCTTGAAGACGTTTAAGTGTTTCCGGTTGTAGACTCTTTAGACCAAGTCGTGGGAGGATAAACTCAAAACGTTCTCTAGGAAGAGCTTTGGTGAAGATGTCTGCTAACTGGTATTCAGTCCTCACAAAATAAAGTTCCACCACACCGTTTTCCACTTGCTCCCTAATGAAATGATGTCGAATGTCGATGTGCTTTGCTCTTGAGTGTTGTACGTTGTTGCATGAGAGAGCAATGACACTTTTGTTATCACAATACAGATGGATTTTGTTGAATTCAAAGCCATAGTCAGATAATTGGGATCTCATCCATAGGATTTGAGCACAACAAGATGACATGGTTATGTATTCAACCTCTGTAGAGGATATAGAAGTACTCATTTGTTTCTTAGAAGACCAACTCACAAGCTTATCACCCAAAAACTGAGCACCTCCTGACGTGCTTCGACGTGTATCTTGACATCCTGCATGATCAGTATCTGCATAGGCTGCATAGGCTGTTATTTTGAGAACAAGTGAAACAAAGGCTTATAGTCATTTCAATCTATAACCCGTCTTTAAAGAAAGAACATAGCATTGCTTTATCTCATTTTTTACATCTCATGCTCTGATTCTTAAAAACAAATGTTTGTCACTAAAACGACAAATATTTCCTACACAAGTATTTTTCCTTCTAAAAATTCTTCTGAAAAATATTTGTTATCTAATTAATAACTAATAACAATAACTCGGTCTCAATTTTTGAAAATCATCTGGACTTGACATTGGTCAAAATCTCTATTTCTCAATCAACAACTTATGTCATTGATTGAGGGGGAGAATGATTTCATTTAAATCAAAATGTTATTTGTCATACAAACGGTATCAAGAGCCAAGGTTTTTGTGTTTTGATGATTTATAGTGGTTTTGTTACATGTTTTAAACTGTTTTGGGTATTTTTTGTGGTCGGAATTTTTTTTCCGAATACCGTGGGTAAACAGTTTTACATGTTTTTGTGTATCTGGTTTTGGTTAAAAGTCATGTGGTCTCAACTTGTTGAGATGTCAGTTTTTGTGTCATTTGAATGTCCAAAACTGCATCTTTTAGACTGCCTTTGTCCAAACCGTATCCGTGAAATATTAAGTGGTCCATCTGGTCAGATTTTTAATGGGTCAAACATGTGTCCTTATGATGCATTTTTCTGGGTTTGCTATGAAGATGGTCGGAAAACATGGTCGGAAACATCGCCGAAAAAAATAAAATGGTCAAATCTTGCTGTTTTTCATGTAAGCGAGTTGTCTCAGGTGTCCAAATTCATTGTATTTACAGTGAAGCGACTTGTGTAACTGAAATCTTCAAAGCGACTTGTATTTACAAGTCGTAGCGACTTGTCAACTACGTAGCGACTTGTCATCTACGTAGCGACTTGTCAACTACGTAGCGACTTGTAATACTTGTCTTGACAAATTTCAACTTAACAGAAAAAGAAAGGTAGAAGAAGAAATGATCACAAGACCACGACCACAAAACAAATACCATATACCAACATTGACACGACCGCAGTAACTTTTAACATCATCAGTCCACAAAATTTTTAACAAATCCGAAATCCATCTCCAACATCAACCCTCAATCTATCCTAACTCATCAGCATCTCCAAACAATCTCAAGACTCAAAAAGATAAATTACATGTAATCTCATAATCGATCAATTTTTTTAATCTTTCAAAGATTTTTCAATTGAACCTTGTATCATCATTGACCAAATTTATGAAGTCTCGCCTCATTTAATATCCGAATATTCAAGAATGATTGATAACAACTTTGTTATAATCACTCTTTTTAATTCGTTATATGACCTCATAAAAGGAACAAAAAAATCGAACAAGTACACATCAAAAAACACCTACCCGAGACCTTTCATAAAAGATCTTGAAGAAACATACTTTGTTCTTCAGCCGTGCTATCAAAAAGAAAGAAGGAAGTTCGTGGTATGGTTGTTCGTGTGTTTTAATGAAGTGATGAGATTAGATGTGTCCATGGCTGCGTATGGAGGCTAAGGATTTGGGTATGAGGCGTTTTGTTTTTTAGATGATTATACTGGTTGAGAAACTGATTTGGTAAGAGGATATGAGATATTGTGGAGTGCCTATTTTGTGTGGTAGGCATATGAAATGGGATAAGTGTTTTAGGTTTAGGTATTTATGTGTTTTAGGGATTATTCAAATGTCCTTATAACCGGTCACATATTTGATGTGGATTAAGGATTGGTATTTTCATTTACTTGGGCTTTGTGAGGTAAATTCGCTGCTTTGTTGTATTTCCTATGGCCCATGGATTTGGATCGGCTGTACTACACTACTACTTGAGCTTGGATCGGGCCTATCAATCCGGATATGGGCTGGAATTGTGTTAATTTTTGATGGACTTGGGATTTGTGTATGTGGACTTATATGATGAATTAGTCAATCTGATATAACGTATAAACTGTGTTACCCGATTATTTTTTTATCACGAAAATTAAGGGTACACATTTTATATTGGCAATGAGATGTATTTTTGGTATGGTATATTTTCACGGAAGGATACACAAATTCACGGCTTGAGCGAAAAAGTGAAAAATGACTACGGGATTTTTGTACGGTATTATTGATGCGAAATTGAAGTGACTTTATCTCCATATGTGGTCATTACTATTAGCCGTGAATCAAAGGAGGTTCTTTTACAGCAATTCTCTTGAGATATTCGACGCCACAGAACGTCAATGATACTTCACAGTCTAAGCAAAATCTTTCAAGAAGCTTCAGCGTCGGTCATGATTTTTTTTCAAGATGTTTGCCTATGACAAGAACTTCTCGTGCAAATGGTCGTACACGTTATGATGCTTCCGAAATTTCGAAACCATCATGGGGGAGAAACATGTACTTTGATGTGTTACGGTCAACCTCCAGGGGAAATGAGTTTATACTACTTGACTTAGTATGGTTTGTGAAGTTGTCTACATATGGGTAAAGAATTGTTGATGATGAAGATGAATTATTGATGAACCGCTGCATGTTCTCCTAAAACAGATATTCACCGAAACCAAATTTGTCATAACAATTTCAAGTTGACATTGTTTACGGTTTGGTCTTGATTTGTAAAATCCCGCGAAAGAAATTATTTCTCGGTTTAAATCATAGACTTGTAAAATCCCGTAACAATGGAAACATCCTGGTAATAGTAAAGTGCATTTCCGGATCTATCTTACGGTTTATTCTTGGTTTTGTAAAATCCCGCGAAAGAAACTATTTCTCGGTTTAAACCATAGAGTTGTAAAATCCTGTGATGATGAAACCATCCTGGAGAAAGGAAAGTGTATTTCGAGGTCTTATTTGATGCTGGTGCTACAGTTTCTTCTTCGAAGAAGGGATAAAAGGGTGTACTTCATGAATTGGATGTGTGTTTGGATATTCGTCATGGCAGTTTGATTATTACATAGTTTTACGGGGTTATGTGCTTTTACCATGGTCGGGATGGAAACCATTATCAGAGTTCACTTAAAACGTCAAAGGAGGCTAGATTTGAGCTTTTAACCAGAAGATGTGACAACGGGGTTAATTCACTATTATTTATTTGATGTTGAAGTGAAATATCACGGGCAAGTGTACTTAGTATCTGAAGGTATCGGGGATGGTTGGATGAATATTCTTCAAGATCCTTGTTCGAGCTTATTATCAAAAACGAAGACTTGGAAATCTAGTTATTGTTGGGTGTCTTTTACCTTTTCTTTTACAACTTGGGGGAATTGGGCTCTTACCACCACAAAATAACTATCACTTTAAGGAGTTACGTTGTAGTGCTCAGTGTCACATTCAATTGTGGATTTTCAAGAGGTGATGTACGTCTATTACTTTATGGTTGGTTGGATGAAGAGTATAGAGTACTTAGAGATTCAATGAAGGATAAAGTCTCGGCACCGCTCTTTGTTACATATGTGCAAGTTTAAGTCACGAGTTCGGGTTAGTTTACTTTAGGGTCAAATTCATCATATTAGGTTTTCTCCATCAGCTGTCACTACAAAGAGCCTACTGAATGATAATGGGGTTGATTACAAGTTTTGCCAAGAGTGCTGAAAAGAGAGAGATTATGACGTTTGAACACTACAGTTCAAGCCTCGTTCCTCAAAGAAAAGAAAAGTGTACGCTTTAGTGCGCTTTATCTTCTGAAGGAGAGAAATCTTCTTATCAATGACCATTCTCAACAACATGCTTCATGCTTTTTCCATGCGCTAATTCATCAAGTGAACCGAACTACCGATGATTGTTCTCTTATTCCACTTGCTCGATTTTGATGGCGATGGCGACATCATATGCAATTTTTGTGGGGGGAGAAGTGTGAATAGAATACATTTGGATGATTTCATTTATTTAGTCAAGAATGGCAACTTCGTCTGCAATTCTTGAGGGGGAGAAGAAGTGTGATAATTTTGTATGATGAGTTATTTATGAGAATATATGGTCATACGGCTTCTAACTCAAGCAAGAACCGAGCTTCTTCTTATCGGGTCATTTTTATATGAAGTTTTCTTCTAAGAGCCGTTGGTTGACATCTTCACACGGGCTGATTTGATTAATGACAAAGTGCTTCTAGTTGTTGGGCTAATTTCCTTGATGAACATCTTTCTGTTCTTGTTTGATTGGGAGGGATTTGAGTTAAGGGGATTTGCTATATATAAGTTAACGGGAATGCATTTGGTGAGATGAAGATGTTGACTCTCTATTCCCCAACTAGACAATCTTGAAGAAGGTCGAGTCTACAGTCTGTTCTACATTTTCTGCTGCATGTTAGAAGACTAAAGACGAGTTGCATTTGATTATCCAAAGACTTCTTCTTATTACGGGCATTTATTAAAAGATTGTTGGTTTAGGGGAGAGCACTAATTGGGGGAGAGTGAAAAGTCAGATTTAATCCCCTATTAGACTTGCTCACATTCTACTTCAGCAAGTTGATTCCCACAAGATTACAAGTGTTCTTCTCAAAAAGATTTCTAGTACACGGGCTTATAATATGTTGCTGATTCTGAAGTATCAAAACCAGCAAGGGGGAAGGAGACACGTATCTAAACACGAGTAATCTTGATGAGCTTAATACTTCTAAGTGATTGAAGATATCCCGGGAAGACTATTGTCATTACCGCAGAGAAACTCAAGGTTTGACTCATGGCGTTTAGTGTTCTTATTCCAACTATGTGGGGGAAGAAATGGAAGAGTTAGTTTCTGAAGATGAAAGAGGTACACAAGTGTGTGATGATTTTGATGTTATCGCAATCATCAGGGGAGAGAGATTGTGTACATTGGGGATGCTCAGCTGTTTTACTTGAGGGCTTAATCAGTGATTCAGAGATATAATCACTTATTCCGGAATTGACATCCGCAGAGATTGTCATCCCCAGAGATAATCAGTGATTCGGCTTGCTACTTCAATGTTATCGGTTATTCTTTCTTTGGGCATTCGGGTACTTCGGGTTCTTGAGCTTCATACACTAGCATCACGGGAGAGAAAAGTATACATCGGGGTTATTCGTTGGCTATCGGACTTAATCTGCCTCTTCGATGTTATAAGTTTCTCTGTTTTCGGGTATATGTGTATTCGGGTTCGTGATCTCTAGTCTAAGAGACTGACTGCATGAATTCGTCTACTTGGGGGAAGTGTTCTCTTAACACCTTTTGGAATGGATCGCTTCAGACTTCTGTGGAAAAGGAATTTGAGAAGAGTCATTCAAGCGTGGGATGATACGTTGCTGTTCTGATGGATGATATAACCTCAAACGAAGAATCACGATGATTATTCTTGAAAGGAGCAGCAAGATCGATGATAATGGTGTGCTTCTTTGTGCACCTGGCTAATGAAAGCTTGAAAGAAAGCTTTGAATCTGCTCGGCTAAAGGATTTTCGGTTTGGGGGGAAGCTGCCAAAGTCTCACTTTCAGATGATTCAATTTCTCTCAATTCAGGAGCCTCGAAAGCTTTGGTGGTGAATGTTTAAGAGATGATGACTTCCATCTTCTACAACGGGGCCGCTCGATATCCTTATCTCGGTATTCGTATCATCATCTTTCTTAAACTATATCATCTATTCTATCTTTGTACATATTTATTCAAAAAGCAAAATACAAAAATATAAAACCAACAAAAAGAAAATAGAAAAATATAAAACCAACAAAAATCCATAAAAATCAGAAAATTGAAAAAGACAAAAAAATATTGTTTTCTAAAGACATGTCTTCTGGTATCGATAACATCTGCGGTCTTAGAAATGTCATTCAATAATGGCACGGGACTATAGATGAAGTTCGAGCAGGAGGTGTAAATATTCTTTTTCCAAAACATGTCTAAAAATATGGCTTACAGTTATTTCAGACTGTAACCCGGGCTTCAAATAATGGTTTGCTGTTATTTCAGATAGCAACCCGTTCTTCAAGGAAGGAAAGTGCTGCGCTAAACCAATTTTCAAATATTTCGTGCACTTTTCCTAAAACAAAATGAGGAAAGTATGTCGAAGGACTGCTGTTCCTACTCAAATATTTTTCCGTCTAAAATTCTTCAGAAAAATATTTGTTTTAACTTAATGGTGGTAAATGTGTTCCTTGTAAATCAATCAGATTCAGAGTTTTTGTAAATATTGAAAACTCAATCAATGACTTCAGCGCTTTTAAACTTTTCAAAGAAAGAGTCATTGATTGAGGGGGAGAATGTTTTTCAAAATTACTTCATCTAACGAGCTTATCTAATTATCCTATATACTTAAATGTAAAACATGTTAACCTATGTTGAAGGACTAGGTGCCTAGGATATGATTGTTAGGATTAGATGATTAGAGTTTGATGAACACATTATTCCCAATCCTTTACGTGATCTGATTGATATGTTGAATTGACTTTTATTAGTCGATTGCTGTTTGGGTGTTGTCGACCACCATATATACTTGTTTGTGTTGACTAACGTATGCAGATAAGATGGTTATAAGAATGTTCCCGATCCGGATCCCACATATGAAGATGATTGGATGCCGAAAGGAAAGGGTAACTATATCTTGGGTTGACAAATGAAGAAACGGAGCTTAATTTGACTTCTATGGAAAGTTGGCATGAAAGAATGCAACGTAAGAGGTCTCACTGCATCAGCAGATGGTTTTCTTCATCATCAAATGAAGAAACGGAGTTTAATTGGACCTCTATGAAGAGTTGGCATGAAAAATGCAACGTAAGAAGTCTCACTGCATCAGCAAATGGTTTTCTTCCAAACCTCCAGCAGCAACAACAAAAGCAGCTCAACCACCTAACGTATATTTTGTGCAGGACAAGTAGTGGATGATATCATTTTTTTAAACAATTTTAAATAATATTGTTTTGAAAAATGGAAAAATATTGGTTTTGAAAATAAATTGGACTTAATTTTGGAAATCACCGGACTTCATTTTATCAAAACTTAAGTCACTCAATCAACGACTACGGTCATCGATTGAGGGGGAGAGTGATTTAAAATAAAATATTTTCAAACGATATTTCTTCATAAAAGTCCGGTTTGTACAAAAACAAAGTGGTGATCTAAAGATTTAATGTTATGTCATGGTATGATTTTCTTTAACATTCAAAGATCTTACAAAATGAAATTTTTTCTGTTCTTGTTTGATTGTGAAATTGTTTTATTTTAATTAAAGATCTCTTAAAAACTATCATACCTGACACTAACAATCTTTAATGTCTTAAATTGATCCTTATCAGTCATTTTTCAAAATTAAATTTTGCCACGTCTTTCCCTAAAAATTTTCTAAATGATTTAAATCAATCGGGATCCAAAATTTCAATTGGTTTGAAATTTTTGATCGGGGGAGACATCGTGATTTAAATCTCAAATCGGTTTTAAAGGGTAATTGTTTCAAAGCACTCCTTCCTTCAGGTGCTAAACGATTTCAAATACATAATGCACATGATTGTGGAGGAGCATTTAACCATAAACAAGAAGAGCTTTTAAATCAGACACATTTTCTCCCATGTTTTCTAAACCTTATTAAATCACTTAGGATCCAAAATCTCAAAGGGTTTGATATTTTTGATCGGGGGAGAATTTGTGATTTAATAATGAAATTTGATAAATGATGATCGACTTGATTCAAAAGTGCATGCTGCTCTCCCATATGTGCTAAACGCTTTCGAATCTCGAAGCACATATTGAGGGGGAGCATTTCAAAATAAAATAAAATTTCAAGGTACAAAGATTTCTATGTTACAACATAAGTACCTTGATTGATTTTCTAAATGGTTTCTTAATGGATTTTGTGATCGTGGATGCACTTCAAATGAACTCTTTCCTCTATGTGATAAAATGATTTCAAATATCCTATGCACATATTGAGGGGGAGAATTTACCAAATAAAATCAAATGGCTTTTTCGAAGGAAATTGTGATCAAGAAATTATTTCAAAGAACTCTTTGTAACAACCCGCATTTTTCGAGTTACTTTTCATATTTTTGAAAAGTTACTATTCACTTTTACTATTCACTTTCACTATTCATCACGTAAAATTTTTAATCCACATTCTCGTAAGATAAATTATTTTAGTAATAACCTGAGATTTCGACCATCGTTAGATCATTTTCGCAAAAGTTATTAAGAAAACATCGTCTTAAAGTTTCATTTTGGTCGGAACGCCATTTAGTCATCACGCGCTTAACGAAAATCAACCCTGACAATTTTCCTCGCATCAGATAAATTTTTAGATCTCTCATAATTAATTAGAGAATTTTTAGGATTTCATTTTTAATGTTACCAAATAAGCCCAAAGACAAGTACAAAACTAAACTTACGTTTTAAACAATTCTACTTACATCCGGACTTAACTATTCCGCAATGTGTTTCTAATATGTTTTTGACACTTTTACATTTTTGGAAAAGTCAAACATATTTCCCTCCTCCTTTGACCATAAAGAAATTAAGCTTGTACGTTCTGCGTTTTTGCTTAAATCGCGTAACTTTTAAACTTCACGTATAACTGTTAAGTTATCCCACGTACGACGAAAACCAAAGTTTGACATCTCATATCACTTTTAGACTAATTTTAGTCTACTCTAAATAAATTCACGGTCGTTTCCCTGAAATTTCGTTGTTTTCCGATAAACTGCGAATTAATCGTTTTTGACCCGTATTTCCAGCTTTAAGCAGCGTTTTTGCACCCAATGAGACTTATCACCCATTTTATATATTTATATAGAGCATAATGATGATTTTCATCATTCCTACAAATTTCCTAATTTTACGATACCCGGTTTTACGTTTTATGGCTTCGGTTGGCATTTAACGGAACCAAAACTAACTCTGTAACCAAGATAAGATCAAGACTTATCATCTAAGCCTTGTCACCAATTGTGACAGCCTCTAGGGGGGGGGGATTCATCATGTTGGTGTCAAAATCCTAAGCATACTTCCTTTAGATCATTTACATGTGTAAATTTAACCATGGTTAGTTTTTAACCCAATATATAGTTAACCAAAATCTCTAGCCTATAAATATCAAGCAAATCACTTCATTTTTTCTTGAACCACCCCTTCTTAACATCTAAAGTCCTAAACCTAAGGCATTTCTTATAGATCTTGTAAGAACATTCATGTGTTATTGAAGAAAACTAGCGTTTGATCTTCGTTCTTGGAAGTTTTCAAGAAAGAGTCGTTATAATCTTCAAATAACTTCAAGTCTCCAAAAAGACGTTATTATCTTCATTTCTTCTTCGGGTTCTCAAGAAGGCGTTGTTATAATCTTCTAATAGCCTTGGATTTTCGAAGATTGCAAATTCAACGTCGAAGCTCCGCTAATATTTTATTTTTCCATAATACTCAAGCATTCTATATTAAGGTAAGTATTTATAAAACTCAAACTTATTTAAATACTTATAAACTTTGTTAGCTTATTTATTGTATTTATAAACTCTTAATATATCATATAATCAAGTAATTAAAATACATGTTTTACGTATTAAGCACTACAACACTAGGGAACTTCATGTGAGGGGTTCATTTGGGTAAACGGATCGACGAGTTGCTGGATTTATGAATTAAAGTGTCCTAGCTCCTCGAACGTTTACTGCATGACCTCTGAATTATGATGGCCCAAACGGTAGTACGAGATATACAAACTAAAACAATTTCTATAAACAAACATACAAATACTACATCATAATCTATATAAATGCATATATAGGCTCGTTTATGTTCTCTTAGGCATTATTCTGAACCTAAGTCGCAACATCCTATTCTAGGTTGCTCGTTGAAGTTCTCATGGCATATCTATCATTCTCATTATACATTTGCTATCATTTACTTTGAGGTGAGTTCATAGCCCCATTTTTATTACTTAATTGTTTTACAAACCCTTGGGGGAGATACATGTTTTATTTCAAACCGAACACATTGCTTTCAAACTGTATACTTATCTGATTGTTATTAGCACTAAGTTACTGCATTTGCCAAACTTAAGTCCCTTAATCATGAATCATTAATCACTAGTGAGAGTGGGCGCGAATATTGTGAATAAATCTATTGGGATTGACGAATCTCGTTTGTGTTGGCCCGTTAGAGGCAAACAAACGCACTATATTTGAGTAACATTTGGTAAAAATGACAATTTTACCTATTAGGGCACGTACCAACAATTTCTCCAATTAAATTTGGAACACGTTAACACCTTGATTGCATGATGCTTAGTCTAATAATAACTGTTTTGTTTTCAAACCATTGGTGTGAGTCTAATTAACTCACACTACCAACATAATGTGTTAAACCATTAAACAAACTCTATGAATTTCACTCAACCTTTGTGTTGACAGTTTTAAGCATGTATTTCAAGTCCATAATGTCGGAAGCTGGCACGGAAGGGCAAGATCAAGAAGGCTATATATATATAAATAATTTATCATTCACAAAACATCAAAAACTTTATATTGATGTGTTTTGTAATCAATGGAACCTACTAGGACCTATTTTGTAAACTCTGATATATTTGAATGATAAAGCCTTTTTAAAACGACTCTTTTAGAGATCGTTTTCTATTATTATGACTGTTGTGCCATCAAGTAATACCCAGTTTGAATTCCGCTGCATATCAGAATTGGGGGTGTTACAGATTGGTATCAGAGCCACAATTATAGAGAAACGGGTCTAATCGAGACTTAAACTATAACTACTTTTTCAAACAAAAACATTTTATAGCCTTCCGTTCTCCGTGCCTTCCATCCTCCAGACGATTATGTGACTTTTAGGCATTTTAAGCTATACAAACATACTAGTATATTGATATATATACACTTGACATAATTTCAATCATAAACAAAGTACTCAACATATCTGCGTATGCCTATTCTAAGGCATTACGGCACAATCATATTTTCCCAATCTCCCAATCATGCATCTACTCATGCATTTTAGGATTACGAAACTTCCTCCAAGACATTGTAACTGACTACAATGGTCTTTCCTACTTCCTAGACATTGTGAGATACAATGGTCTCATTTATTTTTTAAGACACTGTAATCCTACAGTGGTCTCTATTACATTCTCAGACACTGTAATCCTACAGTGGTCTCTATTACATTCTCAAACACTGTAAATCCTACAGTGGTCTCTCATATATCCTCAGACACTGTGAGTGAAACAGTGGTCTCAACTATTTCTCAGACCTTGTGAGTTGCACAATGGTCTCTATTATTTCCTAAACATTGTGAGTACACAATGATCTCTCCATCATTTCTCAAGACATTGTGAGGTACACAATGATTTAATTTATTTCTCAAGACATTGTGGGTTACACAATGATATCTCTATCATTTCTCAAGACATTGTGGGTTACACAATGATCTCTCCATCATTTCTCAAGACATTGTGAGTTACACAATGGTCTAATTTAATTCGCAGACATTGTAAGTTATACAAAGTCTCTAGGAATTATCTTATAAACCTTATATGATATTCTTTTACATAAAGCCGTCACAATCTATCGATTTTCCTAATAGGAATACAAGAAATGTGATTTCTAAAAGATAAACTGACTCATCATCTACAAAAGCTGAAGTTCAGCAACTTTCTCTACATTCATCAAATTCTCTTCTGAAACCTTTATTGTTAAAAGGTCCGTGATGCAAGCCTGATTAGGTTTCAAGGATATCATTCCGCCATATTCCTTTAAAATTCACTTTTGATTTTAAAACAAACTTGACATCTCTACTTAAAGAATAATGGTAAGCGTACGCTACACTCTTCTAATCGTCAACATATCACATTATTTTCTGAACCCCATTGAAATTCAGTATGTCAAACTTCATAATACCATGTTTCTATCAAACACTAGTAGGTATAAACACTATACGATATAGCCTTCATACCGAAACCACCTAAGACATGATCAACTTTGGAAATAGTTTGGATAATCACTTGTCACTAGCAAGACTTCCCCTACAATGACAATTATCACATTATTACAGTCCATTTCACATCAACAATATCTTACACCTTTGATTAACAACAGTTACCCTAACAACAACAAAAACTATTCCATTTGAGGCACTATATCGACAAAAGTGTTAGTTAACCATTTGCTGAACTAAGGTGTTTAGAGATCACCCACGAAACAACTAAGGAAACCATACAAATACAAATTAGGCTCTATGCCGCACACTATCACCAAAAACTCCATGTTAGAAATTAAGGTTTTATTGATAGCCTCGATACAATAAGATATGATTCATTTTGAGAATCGGGAAAAGCCAAACTTTAGGTATATTGGACTCTATAAAAGTTTAACAAAACCCTTTAGGTTATCAACTTAAGCCACATAGTACATAATACATTCTATGACTAGAAACTTGAGAACATAAAGATTAGAATTTGGCGTATACACCCTCATTTTCCTAGACATTTCAACATCAGATAACACACACTGAATTTTGGGACGGAATTCCCATTAAGGTGGTGAGACTGTAACAACCTGCATTTTTTGAGTTACTTTTCATATCTTTGAAAAGTTACTATTCATTTTTACTATTCACTTTCACTATTCATCAAGTAAAAATTTTAATCCACATTCTCGTACAATAAATTATTTTAGTAATAACCTGAGATTTCGACCATCGTTAGATCATTTTCGCAAAAGTTATTAAGAAAACATCGTCTTAAAGTTTCATTTTGGTCGGAACGCCATTTAGTCATCACGCGCTTAACGAAAATCAAGTCTCCAAAAAGAGTCGTTATAATCTTCAAATAACTTCAAGTCTCCAAAAAGACGTTGTTATAATCTTCATTTCTTCTTCGGGTTCTCAAGAAGGCGTTGTTATAATCTTCTAATAGCCTTGGATTTTTGAAGATTGCAAATTCTACGTCGAAGCTTCGCTAATATTTTATTTTTCCATAATATTCAAGCATTCTATATTAAGGTAAGTATTTATAAAACTCAAACTTATTTAAATACTTATAAACTTTGTTAGCTTATTTATTGTATTTATAAACTCTTAATATATCATATAATCAAGTAATTAAAATACATGTTTTACGTATTAAGCACTACAACACTAGGGAACTTCATGTGAGGGGTTCATTTGGGTAAACGGATCGACGAGTTGCTGGATTTACGAATTAAAGTGTCCTAGCTCCTCGAACGTTTACTGCATGACCTCTGAATTATGATGGCCCGAACGGTAGTACGAGATATACAAACTAAAACAATTTCTATAAACAAACATACAAATACTACATCATAATCTATATAAATGCATATATAGGCTCGTTTATGTTCTCTTAGGCATTATTCTGAACCTAAGTCGCAACATCCTATTCTAGGTTGCTCGTTGAATTTCTCACGGCATATCCATCATTCTCATTATAAATTTGATATCATTTACTTTGAGGTGAGTTCATAGCCCCATTTTTATTACTTAATTGTTTTACAAACCCTTGGGGGAGATACATGCTTTATTTCAAACCGAACACATTGCTTTCAAACTGTATACTTATCTGATTGTTATTAGCACTAAGTTACCGCATTTGCCAAACTTAAGTCCCTTAATCATGAATCATTAATCACTAGTGAGAGTGGGCGCGAATATTGTGAATAGATCTATTGGGATTGACGAATCCCGTTTGTGTTGGCCCGTTAGAGGCAAACAAACGCACTATATTTGAGTAACATTAGGTAAAAATGGCAATTTTACCTATTAGGGCACGTACCAACAATTTCTCCAATTAAATTTGGAACACGTTAACGCCTTGATTGCATGATGCTTAGTCTAATAATAACTGTTTTGTTTTCAAACCATTGGTGTGAGTCTAATTAACTCACACTACCAACATAATGTGTTCAACCATTAAAAAAACTCAATTAATTTCACTCAACCTTTGTGTTGACAGTTTTAAGCATGTATTTCAGGTCAATAATGTCGGAAGCTGGCACGGAAGGGCAAGATCAAGAAGGCTATATATATATATATAAATAATTTATCATTCACAAAACATCAAAAACTTTATATTGATGTGTTTTGAAATCAATGGAACCTACTGGGACCTATTTTGTAAACTCTGATATATTTGAATGATAAATTCTTTTTAAAATGACTCTTTTAGAGATCGTTTTCTATTATTATGACTGTTGTGCCATCAAGTAATACCCAGTTTGAATTTCGCTGCATAACAGAATTGGGGGTGTTACACTCTTGCCTCCATGTGCTAAACAATTTCATATACCATATGCACATGTTGAGGGGGAGCATTTCTAAATGATCAAAACAGTTAAGATACAAAATGTTTTGATATTATATCACAAGTACCTTGATTGATTTTCCAAATTATTTTTGAATTGGCTTCAAGGAAGAATGAACTGTACCAAAAGGCCGACCATTTTACTTTATGCATGGTGTTATAAGGATGGTTAGATTAGGTATTCGTTCCCACGATCCCGCCAGAGCCGGAGGGATCTACCCAGGGGCAATCCACTAGATAGTGTAGAGTCCGTAGGTATGATGAAAGAGGAGAAAAGTGAGATATGGGAAGAGTGCGGACTGAGACAGAGCTAGTACTGGAATAAACCCAACAAGGTTCTAGTTATGAAGTCTCGGTAAGCACTGAAGGGGTTGAAGAATGAAAAAGACTTGAATATGAAAAAGGGCGAAAAGAAATAGCCCTCCAATAATTCAACCTTAGGGCAGTAACCGGGTTCAATACATATGCTACTAGTGGTTACCAAGGTAACACCGGTATTGAAGACAAGACGTCATGGACCCAGTGACGCACTGCACTAAACTTCCCAAGCTACTCAAGCTCCACTTAAAAGGACTTGTTTCATTCTCACGGGGAACCTACATAATCTATCGACTATCTCCTAGAGATTGTTGATATTGAAGAAGGAGACCCTCTCCCTAGTCTCCGGCATAGGAAACCAAAATGCACAATTGAGTCTAGAGCCAAGAGATCATCCACAATATCTCATTAGGACACTAAATTAATGATGACTTGCTGTTTCACACAATGTAGAAAGTAAGAATATATTAAGAGTCCTACGCATTATCCTTGTGGTATTGCCAGAACATCCGAGTGATATGTAAAGTATTCACAATGAAGATGGAAATCCTTCTAGAGCTAACATCAAACAAGCTCTTGGTGGGTGACATGTGAGATCTTTTCAAAAGATCAAGCTTGTGACAACTGGATAGAAACGATGGGGCGATTCATTCTTGAATCAACCTTGGTCCAGGAAATGAATTGACGAATACTTTTGGAAAAACCATTCGATGTGCAAATCTTCTTTTCTCTAGCACATCGAATGTGTACTCTTTTTGTTAGGATTTAGAAAATCCAGTTATTAAAGAGTCGATCACCTCAAGTATATGTAATCGTTAGAAAGCTCGTAGTCGTAGATTATTTAATGTTAAGTAGTATTTAGTTAATTAACACCGTGGAGGACGGACGGGTCTTTACCCACTGTATGCCTTATCTACAGCCCGTAGGTGGCGATTTATGTAAGAACTATAAATACTCTCTACCTCCCAAGGTAGAGAGTTGAAGCTCATAATAATACTTTTACTTTCTCTCACTAAGTTCCCAAACCTCTAACTCTTTCTCTCTCTAAAACTAAATTATACGCCTCTTTGATCTTATGGTTTGATGTGTTTGTGAAATCCAATACGTAACAATTGGTATCAAGAGCCATGGTTTGATCATCTCTCTTACATATTCTTGGATTTCTAGTGGTTTTAGATGGTTTTTGAGTTTGAAAAAGTTTAGTGGTTTTTGCATCATTTGGATCATTTCTAGTGTTAAAGTTTGAATTTTGGGTGTACTTTTGTGTTTAGAATCATTGTAAGTGCTTGGGTTTTGATTTGGTAAGCTTGAATCACTGTGGTTGAGCTTGTTTTGGATTGAAAAGTGTGTTTTTGAAGTTTTTCTTGCTACCGACTTGGTTCTCGTTGTGTTTTTCATCATAGCGACTTGCTTCAGTAAAAGTTAGCGAGTTACAGTGTTAGTTGTTAGCGACTTGAGCCTAGCGACTTGTCTATTGAGACAAGCCGACAAATAGTACAAGTTAGTGGATTCTCCACTACGGCTAGCGACTTGGTGAGGTTAGCGACTTGCTTCAGAAATTGTTAGCGAGTTGTAGTGTAAATTGTTAGCGACTTGATACTAGCGACTTGGATCTTAGCGAGTTGTTCTTTAGCAACTTAACTGTGTCTAGCGACTTGGTACTTAGCGATTTGTTGTCATAATTCTTAGCGACTTAGTGTTAGCGACTTGGACCTTAGCGACTTGCTCTTTAGCAACTTGACTGTGTAGCGACTTGGTGCTTTAGCGACTTGTGTCCAACGACTTGGGTCTTAGCGACTTGGTTTAATAACTCTTAGCGACTTGGTTGATTTCTGTTTGTAATACGGTTTTCTCTTGATTTAGTAAAATCCCATGAAAGAATCTATTTTCCGGTTTAATCATAGAGATATAAAATCCCGTATAATCTGTCAACATGTCTACCAACGTACCTACAATCATCTCCATTGTTGCTGAGGATGTTCAAGCAGCTGGTTCAGATACTCGTCCACCCATGCTTGACAGAACTGACTACGACTCTTGGGCTCAACGAATCAGATTGTACTGTCTTGGAAAGGAAAATGGGGTCAACATTCTCAAATCAATTGATGAAGGACCTTATCAGATTGAGACTACAAGAGACATAATTGATACTGCTGCAGATGGAACCATGATCTTTGGATTGGACAGACCAAAGACGTATGATGAGCTCAGTGATAAGGAGAAAAAGAGATTCGATGTTGATATCAGGGCTTCAAACATCATACTACAGGGTCTTCCAAAAGACATCTACAAGCTTATCAATCACAACACTGAAGCCAAGGCAGTTTGGGATAATGTCATGATGCTTCTCTCAGGTTCTGAATTAACCAAGGAAGACAGAGAATCACAACTGTATGATGAGTTTGAGCACTTCAAGATGAAACCAGATGAGAGTGTCTATGAGTACTACGTAAGATTCCATAAGCTTGTGAATGACATGAGGAACATCAAAATGACCATGCCAAACATTCAGCTGAACTCAAAGTTTGTGAACAACATGAATCCCGAATGGCACAAATTTGTCACCGCTGTGAAGCTAACCAAAGGATTGAAGAATACAAACTATGAGCAACTGTATGCATTTCTTCTTCAGAATGAGAGACATGCTATGTTTGAGAAAAGGATTCTAGAACAATTCAAAACCAACCAGGGAGAAACAAGTTCCTCAAATGACTCAACAGCCTTTTACACAAATGTTGGTATTACTACCAAAGCTTCTCAAGTCATACCCATGGGTAATGGTAATTACAAACTCATCCCTGATCTAGCATATAAGCCTCCAGACCCAAACACATTCATGAAAAACTTCATCAATCAACTGTCTCTCATGATCAGCCAAAACATGAACTCTCTTCTACACACCAACAATAACCTCAGAACAGCATCCAATCCACACAATCAAGCAACTGTCAGAGATGGTAAGGTTATGGTGCAACCAGTTCAAGAAAGGCAGTATGAACAGGGAAGAGGAGGAGTTGGTAGAGGATATGTGGTAAATCCGAATAGGGGAAGGAATGGGAATCAAGGACAAGCAAAGCCGATCAAATGCTACAACTGTGGTGATGAGGGACATATTGCTAGGAACTGCACATCTCCAAAACGTCCACAGAATGCAGAATACTTCAGAGACAAGATGTTGCTTGTGCAAGCTCAGGATAATGGAGCCGCTTTGGATGAAGAGGAGTTGTTGTTTCTTGCTGAGGGAAATGCCCGAACCTATGATGCTGATGTTGATGAACAGCCAATTCAGGAGATAGGTCATAATCATCAAAATGCATTTCAAGTAGCTGACTGTGATGCATTTGACTCTGATGTCGATGATGAACCTACTGCCCAAACAATCTTCATGGCTAGCATCTCACCTATGGTCTCTCCAAAGGTCTCTCCACCACAACAAGCTGGTCCATCCAAAGACAAAATCATTTCAGAGGTATTAAAACTATATGATGATGTTGATGAGCAAAAGATGCATAATAAAGTACAATCTCTTGAAACTTATGAATCAGATATTGAAGATAAGGGTAATAGTAATATTGTCCCATATGATCAATATGTGAAGCAAAGTGAAAGTGAGATTGTACCAAGTAATGCATCTTCTGAAGTCAATGATGATTATGTTTTTGATGAATACACTGCATGTGCCGCTGATGATTCTGTTATCTCTGAACTGAATGCCTATAAAGAACAAGTTGCTATTTATGAACAACGTGCTAAGTTTGAGTTAACCACCCGTGAGCAGGAAATGGATGACCAAATGCGTACAATTATTAGAAAAAGTAATTTTAGAGAAGAATTATTAAAACAAGAGTTAAACTCCTTACAAGAAAAGCTTTCTAAAACTGCTAAGCAAAAACAAGAACTTCAAGAAAATGTTAAAATGCTTAAGCAAGAATTCAATGCTAAGGAATCAAAACTTTTGAATGATTTTTCCAATCTAAAAATTTTGAAAAACACGCTTGAAAATAAGTTGTACGTACAAGGGAATACCATTCAGACTGCTCATTTGATCACTAAGCATAGAGTCTTAAGCGATAAGCATAGCATTCCCCTTGTTGAGGAACCAAATTCAGAGGTCGTTAAAAAGGCTAGAGTTGCTAATAAGGTACTTTATGATGGTAATGAAATCCTTAAGCCTAGACAGAAACCTAGTTGCGTTGAGTGCACTGAGGAAGATAGAAAATTAGATGATGCATCTAGGGAGAAAATGAATAAGAAGCTAGAAGATCCTGAATGTAAAGAGAATAATATAACAATCAAACCCCATGATTACACTAAGGAAAATTGGATATCCTTAAACAAGTTTAAGCCTCAGACTCTATTGACCCCTGAACAAGTGTTCTGGAAAAAGGATATGGACATGCAAAAAGCTGAAAATCTTGTTGAAAAGAATCCCCCTTGTAGGAAATTCCCTAAAGCAACTGTGTATCCTCCTAATACACCAATGCATTTAGTTCCTAGATCTATTCCCACTAATAGCAAGACCTTAATCAACCTGTATGTTGTTTATCAGCTGTTTGTTGATTTTGAGAAAACATGTAAGAAGAGAATCACACCTACTGGGATAACTGAGAGGGAAAGGGGTTTTGAGCAAACTAAAGAATGCTATTTAACTGAGGTCATGCCTTTCTTTAAACAATTAAAAGGTCAATTTGAGAGTCTTCAAAAAGGGATAAATTCAGATATTAAAGAAATGGAAAAGGAATTTGATGCAATGATAGTTGAGGTCAATGATTATGAACAGGAACTCAAATATAATGAGGTTGAAAGGAAGAACTTGCACATCTTAAATGAGAATTTGATTTCGAGTTGTGTTGCTCAAGATGTGTTTTATACTGTTACTAAGCACTCTATTACTGCTTCTTGATTTCATGAATTATCTATTGCATTGAAAGTTTCCCATGATCGTGTCATTGAGCTTGAAAACAAAAACTCAAAACTAAATGAGAAAATTGATCAGGATGATCACTATAATTTGGTAAAACATCTTTCTAAACTAAAAGTTGAACATTTTGATTTACAACTAAAATATCAACATCTTAAAGAAAATGTCAAAACCTCAAATATCAAGACATCCTCAGATGTTCCAGAGTTTGATGCAGTTTTTCAGATAAACAAACGTGACGAACATATTCAAGCTCATTGCAACACGATCAGAAAGTTGAAAGCCCAAATCTCTCAATTAAAGGGTGAAAAGAACAATGTAACTGGATCCCAAATGCCTCCTCCTTTAGATTCTCAGTATTCTCAAACTTTTCATCTTCAAAACTTAGTTAATGTTTTACAAAAGGAAAACGAGAGTTTTCTAGAAGAAAATGAAAATGTTAAACGACAGTTTAAAGAGTTATATGATTCAATGAAAGTCACTCGTGACAAAAACAACGAAAAAATAACGTCTTTACAAAAAGAAATTGAGAATCTGAGGAGTCAGGAAAAAGGGAAACTGCCACTTGTTTTTAATGAGAATGTTGCATCAAAATCATCCTCAGACTGCAAATATACTGTGACTGTTAAATACATTCCTCCTCATCTTAGGAATAATGAACCTGTGTTTCATAACTATTGTGCTCACCTTAAGGATAGTCTAGAATGTCTCCGTGAGATTGTGGAAGGGGATTTCATTAATAAACCTCTTGATAGAGAACTTAGGTTTGCTTGAATTCAGGCCAAACGATCTCAAGAGCTGCTAGAATGTTTAATTGCAACATGTCCTAAATCCTTAGGTGCGAAAGGTAAAGTTGTGATGCCTTGTTCTATGCCTAGTGCCAAGCATACAAACCATTCTATGCCCAGTTTTAAGAAAGTGAACACTAATGTGCCTTCAAGTAGTTCAGATCCCTGCACGTCTAGTTCAGGAATACAAAAAGTAGATCAACCAACTAATGTTCCCATAATTCCCTCTACAGGAGTAATCAGTGACATTAAAGCAAGCGGGTCAAAGCCTCCAGGCAATACCAAGCAAGATAGGACCTCGCAAGCTAAGAATGCGCATTGGAAGAGAGTAGAAGATCACCCTAGGAATATTAAGTTTGAGTTGAATAAAACGAATCGTGTTGATTATAGTATTAGCTATAAGCGTACTGTAATTAATTCAAATTCTGCTACTATTCGCAAACCATGTAATGATGACTGCTTAATTTCTGTTACTAATCATGAATGTGGTGTGAATGTTTTGTCTAATGCTGTCAAATGCCCTAATAAAACTGTTAATGTTAAAATTCAAACTAAGAAGGCTAAAAGGCAAAGGCGAAAGAAAGTTAGAAAATAGTGGAAACCCACAGGAAGGAAATTTAGTAATATAGGTTATCAATGGATACCTACTGGCCGTAAGATTAATGAGCTTTGCCCTAAAGTTGCTAAATCAATGCCCACTAGAAAATGGATGCCTACTGGTAGAACTATTCCCTTAAGAAGCGAACATACTTTGAATAGGTCAAATACGGACACTAGCACTGCATCTATTTCTAATGAGTCCATTGTTTCTACCTCTGATGTGGGTGTTCCAATCACTGTTACTAACCAAGTGGAACCCATTCTTGCATGGGGATCCCAATTATCCAGTTATCCATTCTTGTCTGTGTTCAACTGCAGATCGTTCAAATCGTTCTGTGGTACCTAGACTCAGGTTATTCCAAGCATATGACTGGAGACCGGTCGTGGCTCATGAACTTCGTGAGTAAATTCATCGGGACTGTTAGATTTGGGAACGATCATTTTGGTGCAATTATGGGTTATGGAGATTATGTTGTAGGTGATAGTGTTATCTCCATGGTATATTACGTAGAAGGTCTTGGTCATAACTTATTCTCTGTCGATCAATTTTGTGATTTTGGTCTAGAAGTGGCATTCAGAAAACATACTTGTTTCGTTAGAGAACTTGATGGTAAAGAACTTTTAAGAGGAACACGTGGTCAAATCTATACACCATCTCTATCGAAGATATGATGAAGTCTTCTCCAATTTTCTTGTTGTCAAAGGCCTCGAAAACAAAGTCATGGTTATGGCATCGTCGTCTCAATCACTTGAACTTCGGCACCATAAATGATCTCTCCAGAAAGGACTTAGTTGTAGGTTTACCTAGACTAAAGTATGAAAAGGATCATCTTTGTTCAACATGCCAATTGGGAAAAAGCAAGAAGTATGCCCACAAACCCAAACCTACAAACTCAGTTACAGAAGTTCTTCATACAATTCACATGGATTTATGTGGACCCATGAGAGTGCAGAATATCTTTGGGAAGAAATATGTGTTAGTTGTGGTTGATGATTACTCTCGATTCACCTGAGTTAAGTTCTTAAGGACAAAGGATGAAACTCCAGATATCATCATCAAACTTATCAAACAGCTGCAGGTTCGACTTAACAAAACTGTTAGAATCATCCGAACAGACAATGGAACTGAGTTTGTTAATAAACAACTTAGTGAGTTTTATGAAAGTGTTGGAATCAGTCATCAAAGAAGTGTTCCACGAACTCCTCAACAGAACGGTGTAGTTGAAAGACGAAATCGAACTCTTGTGGAAGCCGCAAGAACAATGCTGATTTACTCAAAGGTTCCAATGTTTCTCTGGGCTGAAGCCATTGCCACTGCATGCTACACTCAAAATCGATCCCTAATTCACACTGCTCATGGAAAAACTCCATATGAACTTGTCCACAATAGAAAACCTAATCTCTCATTCCTTCGTGTGTTTGGTGCATTGTGTTATCCAACTAATGAGGGCCAAGATTTAGGCAAACTTAAAGCTAAAGCGGACATTGGAGTTTTTGTAGGATATGCACCAAACCGAAAAGGATACCGAATCTACAACAAAAGAACCCGAAGTATAATGGAAACAATTCACGTTACGTTTGATGAGCTGACCGGTCCAATGGCTCCAGGACAAACCAGTTCTGGACCCGCATCTCAACTTTCATCAAGTAGTCCTATCAGTTCTACTCTCGTTTCAAATCCCTCACCAGCAACTCCTTATGTACCTCCATCAGAAGATGATTTAAAGAAATTGTTTGATCCAATGTTTGATGAACACTATGAGCCAAATGCTAATGAAATGTCAATTCCATCATCAGAGGTTGCTCCTATCCCTGTCAGTGAAGTCAACCCTTCTGTTTCAATATCATTAAGCCAAGAAGCGCCTGCTGCTGATTACTCTGTCTCATCAACAAATCATCAATCATCGAATGTACATCATGGAATTGTTTCTGGCACCCATGATGAAGTTAATCCCTTTGCTACTCCCGAAGATGCTCCATTTGAAAACATATTTGCTCCTGAATCATCATCAGAACCATCTTCATCAGGAGACATCGACTCTGCTACGTCAGTTCCTCAACAACAACCACATGAACACATTAGAAAGTGGACACATGATCATCCATTGGACAACATCATTGGAAACCCTTCTCGTCCAGTATCTACACGGAAACAACTTGCAACCGATGCCTTATGGTGCTTCTTCAACTCCGTACTCTCTAAGGTCGAACCAAAAGATGTTAAAACTGCCATGAATGAAAACAGCTGGTTCAATGCCATGCAAGAAGAAATTCATGAGTTTGATCGACTAGATGTATGGGAATTAGTACCTGCTCCAGATTGTGCTATGATCATTGCTCTAAAGTGGATCTTCAAAGTGAAACTTGATGAGCATGGTGATGTTTTAAAGAATAAGGCTCGATTAGTTGCAAAAGGATACCGTCAAGAGGAGGGTATTGACTTTGAAGAATCATTTTCTCCTGTTGCTCGTATCGAGGCAATTAGAATCTTTTTGGCTAATGCTGCAAGTAAGAACATGGTAGTCTATCAGATGGATGTAAAGACGACTTTTCTTAACGGAGATCTGAAAGAAGTCGTATACGTCAGCCAACCTGAAGGCTTTGTGAATCCAGAGCATCCTACTCACGTCTATCGTTTGAAGAAAGCTCTTTACGGTTTTAAGCAAGCTCCAAGGGCATGGTATGATACGCTATCAAAGTTCCTTCTATCTACTGGATTCAGCAAAGGAGCAGTTGATCCGACATTGTTCACCAGAAAGTCAGGCAAACATTTAATTCACGTTCAAATATATGTTGATGATATTATTTTTGCCTCGAATGACACCAATGAATGTGATCGTTTTTCAAATGAAATGGGTTCCAAATTTCAAATGTCAATGATGGGACAAATGTCATTTTTCTTGGGATTACAAATTTCACAAAGTCCCGGAGGCATTTTTATAAATCAATCTAAATATGCAAATGAGATTTTAAAGAAATTTGGATTTGATTCTTGTGACCCTGTTGACACTCCCATGATTGAGCGTACTAAACTGGATGAGGACCACTCAGGGATCATGGTAGACCAAACTAAATATCGTAGTATGATCGGATCCCTGATGTACCTCACAGCCAGTAGACCAGGCATTCTGTTCGCTGTTTGCATGTGTGCTAGATATCAGGCTAAGCCTACCAAAAAGCACCTTGAAGCGGTTAAACGGGTCTTTCGGTATCTCCAAGGAACCATCAATATGGGACTTTGGTACCCTAAGGACACCGGTATGTCTCTAACAGCCTATGCAGATGCTGATCATGCAGGATGTCAAGATACACGTCGAAGTACGTCTGGAGGTGCTCAGTTTCTGGGTGATAAGCTTGTGAGCTGGTCTTCAAAGAAGCAAATGAGTACTTCTATTTCCTCTACAGAGGCTGAATACATAGCCATGTCATCTTGTTGTGCTCAAATCCTATGGATGAGATCCCAATTATCTAACTATGGCTTTGAATTCAACAAAATCCCTCTATACTGTGATAATAAAAGTGCTATTGCTCTCTCATGCAACAACGTTCAACACTCAAGAGCAAAACACATCGACATTCGACATCATTTCATCAGGGAGCAAGTAGAAAACGGTGTGGTGGAACTTTATTTTGTGAGGACTGAATACCAGTTAGCAGACATCTTCACCAAAGCTCTTCCTAGAGAACGTTTTGAGTTTATCCTCCCACGACTTGGTCTAAAGAGTCTACAACCGGAAACACTTAAACGTCTTCAAGAGGAAGAAGAGGAGTAAAATGTCTTTCTTCATCCATATCTTGTAAATATTTATTCGAAAAGCAAAATACAAAATTTCAAAACCTTCAAAAAGCAAATAGAAAAATATAAAACTTTCAAAAAATCCATAAAAATCTAAAAAATCTTGAAAAATTTCAAAAAATATTGTCATTTTGTCATGTTTTTCTCAATTCGAATATATCTACGGTCTTTGTGTTGTCATTCAAATAATGGCACGGGACTTTAGATATTGTTCGAATGTTCTTAAAAAAAAATCAAAAAATCAAAAAATATTTTTGGGAGAAAGTGAAACTATGGTTTACTGTCATTTCAGGCAGTAACCCGTTTTTCAATGAAAGAACAGAGCCATGCTTTATCTTGTTTTTCAAATCTCATGCTCTGATTCTTTAAAACAATTACTTACCATCTAATGAAAACTAATTGCTTTGTTAAATAACTCGAACTTTATTTTTGAAAATCATCTGGACTTAACTTTTGTCAAAATATCTATCTCTCAATCAACAACTTATGTCATTGATTGAGGGGGAGAATGATTTCAATTAAATCAAAAGGTTGTTCGACATACAATTGTTTTCAAAAGATAATCATGCATGTTTAATCAATGGAGTGTAAAATTTCAAAATCCGATCCTTATCAGTTAAAATGTTTTCATAATCAAGTCACAATTCTCCTCAAAAACTTTCAAAATCAATTTAAATCTACAGAGATCACAAATCTCAAATGATTTGAAAATTGTGATCGGGTGAGAATTTGTGATTTAAATTGGATTTAAACTGATAATTTGATAAATGGCTTCGTAAGTGTTTAGCAAGCTTTCCTCCCCACATGTGCCAAACGATTTCAAATTTTCCATGCACATGTTGAGGGGGAGCATCTATTTTAAACCACAAAGAATTGAAACGTGATTGATTTGTATCTAAGTGCAGGTTCCTTCTAATATGTGCAAAACTCTTTCAAACCTGAAGGCACATATTGAGGGGGAGCAAATTTATGAAAACCTCATCCTTCCAAAATATGTTTTATCTACTTGATTTGATCAGGGAAGTGATGATGATATTTTTTAGAAAATGGTAATCAAAGAAGTTAATTCTTCCTCTTGCCTCCGTGTGCCAAAATGATTTCAAATACATAAGGCACGTGTTGAGGGGGAGCTCTTTTTCTAAAATTATCAAAAACAATTCAGGTACAAAATGCTTTGATATTATATCACAAGTATCTGGATTGATTTTCAAATGGTGTTCCAATGGCAGATGAACTATACCAAATAGACCGACCAAATTTACTTTATGTATGATCATATAAGGATGATAAGGTTAGGTATTTGTTCCCATGATCCGCCAGAACCGGAGGGATCTACCCAGGGACAATCCACTAGATAGTGTAGAAGTCCTTAGGTTTGATGAAAAAAAGGAGAAAAGTGAGATATGGGAAGAGTGCGGACTGAGACTGAGCTAGTACTGGAATAAACCCAACAAGGTTCTGGTTATGAAGTCTCGGTAAGCACTGAAGGGGTTGAAGAATGAAAAAGAAATGAAATGAGAAAAGGGTGAAAAGAAATAGCCCTCCATTAATTCAACCTTAGGGCAGAAACCGGGTTCAATTCATATGCTACTGGTGGTTACCAAGGTAACATCGGTATTGAAGACAAGACGTCATGGACCCAGTGACGCACTGCACTACAACTTCCCAAGCTACTCAAGTTCCTCTTAAAAGGGCTTGTTTCATTCTCACGGGGAACCGAAATTATCTATCGACTTTCTCTTAGAGTTTGTTGATATTGAAGAAGGAGACCCTCTCCCTAGTCTCCGGCATAGGAACCAAATGTGCACTATTGAGTCTAGAGCCACGAGATCATCAAATAAATCTCTTTAGGACACTGTCATTGAAGACTTTCTGTTTCACACAATGTGGAAAGAGAGATTATATCTTATGAGTCCTACGCATTATCCTTGTGGTATTGCCAGAACATCTGAGTGATATGTAAAAATATTCACGATGAAGATGGAAAGCCTTCTGGTGCCAACATCAAACAAGCTCCCGGTGAGTGGCATGTGAGATTTATCCAATAGATCAACCATGTGACAACTGAACAGAAACAATGGGGCGAGTCATAACTATGATTCAATCTTGGTTCAGGTTATGGATTGACGGATACCTTTGGAAAACCGGTCGTTGTGCTTAAAAATTATTTTCTTTAGCACATCGACTGTGTACTAATATTTCAAAATAAAAGGTGTTTATGATTGATAATTGATTTTAATTAAAACCTTCGTTGTATTGCAAAAACAATTTCTATTGTGCGGTACTCGATTGTTTTTCAAATCTCTTTTCATCAATCAGTGAATCTCAATTCGCTGGTTCACTCACTCCGTGTTGTCTTCTTTGAGACGTTCCGGTTTGAGAACAGTTAGAGTAGCTGCGAAACCCTGTCAAGGAAATTCTTCGGAAATTTACCTGATCACAGGCAGTACTTGTACTGATCAACGGGGAACCGTGGGCCGTGTACCTCAATTCAACGAAAGTGATCAAAGACACTTTCGTGCGCTTTATTGCTAACTGTTGTATGCAGGTACGACCGACGTTTGCAGCTTATCAGAATGAAGCGGTCAATCCATAGTCGCATGCTCACACAACACATTCATTTCTAAAGAAATCATGATTAAGTGCATCAATGACTCTGATATTTTCACTCCATGCTTCTGCTACGCTGCTGCCAATATCATGAATCAACAAAAGCTTTCGCTACTCTGATGAGAAGAAATCATGATCCAGAATGTAAGCATGTCGGTCCAAATGTCACAACATCACATAATACCAACACCACAATGGAAGAGTCACAGATTTATGATAGCTGATGACCTCAAAGCTGGCTCAAAACTCATTATCACGTGGATCAGATAAAGACCTCCACTTGGATTAACCAAACATGCAAAAATGAAGAATCAATGACTACGAGCTGCAGAGCAAAGAACTTTAACAAGAATCCAAAGAACAATCTTATTGTAATATCTGTTTGTATTCAATGTATTTTTGAGGTGACCTCCCTTAGGGGGAGATTGTTAGGATTTAGAAAATCCAGTTATTAAAGAGTCGGTCACCTCAAGTATATGTAATCGTTAGAAAGCTCGTAGTCGTAGATTATTTATTGTTAAGTAGTATTTAGTTAAGTAACACCGTGGAGGACGGACGGGTCTTTACCCACTGTATGCCTGATCCACAGCCCGTAGGTGGCGATTTATGTAAGAACTATAAATACTCTCTACCTCCCAAGGTAGAGAGTTGGAGCTCATAATAATACTTTTACTTTCTCTCACTAAGTTCCCAAACCTCTAACTCTTTCTCTCTCTAAAACCAAATTATACGCCTCTTTGATCTTATGGTTTGATGTGTTTGTGAAATCCAATACGTAACACTTTTTAAATACAAAAAGTATTTTTGATTGAAAATTGATATTTCTCATAAAACCTTCGTCGTATTGCAAAACTCTTTCTTCAAGCAATACGCGATTGTTTTCAAATCAATTTTTCATCAATCAGCGAATCTTAATTCGCTGGTTCACTCACTCCGTGTTGTCTTCTTTGAGACGTTCCGGTTTGAGAACAGCTAGAACATCTGCGAAACCCTGTCAAGGAGATTCTTCGGAATTCTTACTGATCACAGGTAGTACTTGTACTGATCAACGGGGAACCGTAGGCCGTGTACCTCAATTCAACGAAAGTGATCAAAGACACTTTCGTGAGCTTTATTGCTAACTGTTGTTTGCAGGTACATTTGGAAGGTTGCAGCTGATCAGAATTGAGGAGTCAATCCATAGTCGCATGCTCACAGCATCCACACTTAAATTAAAGAAATCATGACTAGTGCATATCTACATAACCTGACTCTGATATTTTTATACTATGCTTCTGCTACACTGCTGCAAATATCATGAACCAATAAAGCTTCCGCTACTCTGATGGAAAGATGTCATGATCCTGAAAGTGTGAGCATGTCGGTCCGAAAGTCACAACATCACATGAAGGCAACACTACAAAGGGTGATCCAGAGATTTACTGTGGCTGATGATCTCAATGAAAGCTCGAAGATCATCAAGATGTGGATCAGTTAAAGACCTCCACTGAAAGTACAAATCATTCGGACTATGAAGAGTCACTGCTAAAGCACAAAGATTGCTGAACTTGAAGAATTAAAGTCTACGAGCTCAAGACTGAAGATTAAATAGAATGCTAGGATTCGAAATGTAAAACATGGGGTGACCTCCCTTAGGGGGAGATTGTTAGGAATTGGAAATTCCATTGTGAAGAGTCGGTCACCCCAAATATTATCTAGCATAAGTTAGCTCGTAGACATATCGTTAGTTACGTTATTTGTGAGTTTATTAGTTAGTTATTAGCGTAGTTTAGTTTAGTGCAATACCGTGGAGGAAGGACGGGTCTTTACCCACTGTATACCTGATCCACAGGCCGTCAGGAGGTCGTGTAGTCTGTAAGTATAAATACCCCTTCCATCCTTGGAAGGGGTGGTGCTTCTTTCAATCTAACCTTTCATAATTTGCTAAGCAAGTCTCTACCAAGAACACCCTCTCATATCTTTCTCTCTCTAAATGGCTAACATGTATTTCCATCATCCAAGACCACCCGAATCATCAACACAATAATATTTATGATCCTACAGTAGGTTTTGTAAGAATAAATATCTAAAAAAGTAAACTACAAAACACATCCTTGTAATTCACAGATTTTCACAATTTACATCTTTATCAAAATATTGAACTATGTGCATTCATCTGTAGTAAAAGAAACAATTTATATCCTTTCATTAGAAAAAGTCAAACAATTTTCATCTTTAAGGACTAACGGTGGATATAGTGTTTTCATTATCCACTAACCTAGAGTGTTTTTTCATCATTTTGTTCGTCCAAGCTACCACCATTCCCATTTATTTGAAAATAGTTTGAATTTGATTTATTGGGGACTTTGGATGGTTATTAATGAAGTGATAAGGTGGAGTAGACAAATAAAGGATAGTGGGAGATTGGAACGTTAGCTAATAATGGAAAAATATTACATCATTAGTCTTTAGAGATGTAAATTGTTTGACTTTTACTAATGGAAGGATGTAAATTGTTTTTACTAATAAATAGATGTAGATAGTCCAACGTTTACAACATGAATGTAAACTATGAGAAATCACAAGGATCACAAACCACAAGGATGTATATGACAATATACTCTTATATAAATAAATGGAGGTGATACTCATACCATATTTTTATATGCATGCACAAGTTTGTACTGTACAATACTGTAATGCATAAATTATGGTGCATGCAACAAAAGATATGATGTAGGTATCAATTCCCATAAATAAATGAACCTAGCAAGGTAACTGTGAGTTGCATCGGTGGATACCTAGTAATTTAGATTTTCGGCTACCAATTCATGGATTATACTTAGACTAGTGGTAATACTGATCGCAAACATGACCGCCACAAAAACCCCACAAAACCAACATCAGAACACATACAACCTCCTTTTTTTTCTTCCACAACTCGTTCTTGACCTTTCCAATTTTGTGATCAAAGACGCGTCTAATGAGGGTTGTTGGTAATAGCAAAGACGCGTGGTTTAAGGTGGAAGGCGCGTCTTACCTCCCTTATTACCACTAGTCTTAAGCTAACACTTGTGCCACGTCCCTTAGAGTAATCATTTTGCTAAGGATATGTGACAACTGTAAGTCTGTAACCTATAAAGTCAACCCACAATTTTCAGCAAAAGCTGAAACAGGTATAACTTGTAAATGAACCATCAATTGTCAACCATGCTCTATTCACAATACCAGAGTCTAACAGAGGTGTTGCAAAAGCATATACTTCTGTAAAGATAATAAAGAGAAGTTGGACTTTTTCTTCAGTAAGAAAATTTTTCAATCAGCACTGACACCTTGATCGACAAAGCAATTATGCCAGTTCTGCAGCTACAGTAAGTGGCTTATTTGGAGATACCAAAACCATGAAAACAGAAGTACAGAATTAAATATTTGAAAGGTGTCATCCACTTAAGAGAATGCAGTTATTTCACAAGTTCCTTGAATTTGGCGATGCATTCTAAAGCACGATCAAAATCAGTATCTTCCAGGGCTAAAGTGAAACGGCAATAGCCTGGGATTCCAGTCCAAGAAGCTCCATTGATGCAAAGACCTGTAGCTCTGAGCATTGCTTCTCTGATGTTTGAGTCATTAAGATTGACTTTCCAAGTAGAACCATCTTTATTGAGTTCGATTTGTTTTCCCACGAGTGTAGATGGCTTTGCAATGACTGAAACACCAGCAGTAGCTTCGAGTACTTCCCAACCACAACGCTCAAGTGTCTAACCATCATAAATGCAAAGTAAGAGAGATATCGGCAACAACTAAAATGAAAACCATGTTATTGACCAACAGTTTAGGAACGTGTTTGGGGGTAAAGGTTGAGACCTACTTATTTCAAGTACTTATTAAATGATATTGAAATTAATATGTTACCCTCGTATATAACCTAAACCCTTGACTAATGTATTTTTTAACCAATTATTCCTTTTCGGGTCTAAATGTATTTTTTTATAACTATTTAGAAGTACCAAACACCCTCTAATATCAAGTGTGACAGGAATAATTAAGTGTGCATTAAGCAATGGGAATATAAAAGTTAGCGAAATTAAATGGTTACCTCTTTTAACCGTTTAAATCTATCAGTTAACAGTTTCCCTTGTCCTTCAGTAGCAGCCAACAGATCTCCTGCTTTCTGCTCCCTAAGGTCCAGTAACTTCTTTGCAGTATACCTAATAGTACTATGAGGTTTGTTTAGCCCTGAAGCAATGCTAAATTCATCAACCAAAAACCTCTCGTTAACAACCAAAAAGCCAAATGTAAGTCCTCCTGTTAGCATCTTGAAGAACAACCCTCCAAGCAGACACACACAGAAAGACGGTTTTACAGATGTTAACTTTACTAAACTACCCTCCAAATTCCACCTGTTCCATCCCTTCGAGTTAAACTCCACCCCAGAGAATGAAGTATCAATGATTACCCGTGCCCCGTACTTGGCACACACTGTCAGTAGACTCTCCATCTCTTCATTGTTATAAAGCTGGCCAGTAGGGTTTATCGTGGGACCGGAAATATAAACCCATGGTTTAGTAATGGTCTCCAATACACCATTGAGTAGCTTTTCTGTTAGCTTGAAACCTTCTTCGGACTTTGTAGGGACTTGCACAATATTTGCATTAAGAAATTTAGCAGCTGAGATATAACTTCCGTTTGCACCAGTTGGTATGCACAAACTACCTCCTTCTTGAATGCAGCATTGAACTAATTTGCTAAAAATAGCAAGCGGGCAGTCTGAATATATAAATTCTGCATCGTTATTAGTTGAGAAACCATATGCATCTTTAATAAACTTTTTAAGGCTGGGTGTGACATCACATTCAGATTCTGTGACGTTCTGCCTTGCAAAACTTTCAAAGATGGCAGCTTTAACCGGAGTTGGTGTAGGCAAAAAGATTTGATCAACATCCATGTGAATAAGGGAAGAGTGTTCTGTTTCTGTCAATGAAAACTCTGCGTTGCTAAGAACTGAGATGACTGAGGTTGAAAATCCTATCATTTCGCTACATTTAACATTCTCGACTTCTCTCTGAAGGAAATAAATAACAGGAGTCACACCTAAAATCTACTTTTCCTCAAGAAACAAAGAAAATACAGATAAAACAATATGTAAAAGAAGCAACCTCTGCAGGTGGATGTCGATCAGGAAGCTGAAATGACAAAAGTTCATGGAAAAGACAACCATAGTAGTATTGGCTGATCAATGCAGTATTTCCCTGCAATAGCTCCACACTCTTAGCCAATGCTTTACATATGGTTTGCTCTTCTGATATCACAAAAGCTACTTCAAGATCTGAATACACCTGAAAAAAGAGTTTGGTTACAATAAATAGACAACGCTATGATGGTAGCTAGCAGACTCAAATGACTTGGATATATTAACTAGATGTTAACTCCTAAGCTTCTCAAAAGCCAACGACGGCATAGTGATGAATGATTATCACCAGGCGTGGCAGTTCAGGCAAATTGCATACAAACAGGTCCAATTGGGTTGGATTTTCTCCAGAATGGATCCATCAGGTAAAATTTTAGAATTTGCATAAAAGGAAAAGGCAAATGGGTCAAAAGGGTTAAAAGTCACCCATAAGTGTCTCCAAATGCTCAAAACCTCCAAAATTGTTTCTAAAAAACTAAGATCATTATTTAATAACATAGCTGGTATAAGCTAATTTTGTACATAAACTTTTATAAAATACAAAAAAATGTCAAAAGGTTGACGGTTTGGCCCAACCTGACCTGACCGGACCCATTTAAACCTACAAAAATGGTTGGATGTGAATTAACCTGGTTTTTTAGCAACCCACATATAACAGCTACATGTGAAGGCAGTGGTTTTCTAGCCAGATATTTCAAGACCCCATTCGAACTGGGGAGGCTGGAAAGCTCAAATTGGTCTGATATGTCTATAAATAGACGAGATCCAATTTCCCTTGTCGTACTTAAGATGTGCTCAAAAGCTGAGCTAGTAACAGCCTCAAAGTTAGCCATCCCGGTAATCACCACTTGTGGCCTTAATTTTTTAATTAGCTCTATCATCAGATCTGACTGGCGTGGGGCTTCGATAACGGTGATTCCATTTGTTGACGGCTTTGTATTATCTTTCTGCTGAAATGTAAATCAAGAGCACATATGATGTCGTCAAAGAAACATTTAGTAATTAAACCTTCAAAATTAAGAAGTGGAAGACAGTTTTGACCATATACACCATGTATGTGAATCTTGTAAGAAAACATATACATGGGTCGAGGTAAATCATGTAGATGGGTCCCACCATAGCCGTAATGACCCAAAAGACATCAAGCAGACAAATTAACAGCAACAACGGTCTACATGAAAGTAAATAAACAGTTTTCATCACATCCAAAGGGAATGTCTTGTCATACCTTATGCTTATATTTGTCTCATAAAGTTAATCTCCTATCACCACACACTACATAGCTAAGAAGTTACAGCCCTAATATGAGATTCTCTGCTTTACCAGTCAAGGAATAGTCAACAATTGACCAGACTAAAGGTTATTAGGTAGTGGCTTTACAATCTAGTCGAGTTTTGTGTAAGATAGAGTCCTTTTTTTCTATTCATATGGATTAAAAGGGGTGTTAACAAAATAAAGCACATTGGCTGGGTTCTCAAGACGTATCATTAGCTACACTTAAAACATTTACCATTTGATCTTTTTGTTCGCATTAGTTGAATTGAGCAACATTACACTGTTAATCGTTATTACGCCATTTGATGACCAAGGGTTTCTAGCATAGGGATCACTTGAAAACAGGAATTCCATGCTCGACTGCATTTAAAGTTAAATTGAGTGCAACAATATGTTACATGGAACAACTCTTTTCAAGTGTCAAAAATAATTATATCCATATTTCTGAAAACAATGTCCTATAACAAAAACCTACGCAATTTAGCTAATTATGTAAACCACATTATATTTCTACGGGTGAATTACATCATGACTGACCAGATTATGAGCATAACTGCTATTGTAAGAAACTGCAGAGAATTTTTGGCTATGAAGGTATCATAACTTACACACAATAATGCCTATAATAAAAACTCAGTAAACGGTCCAAGAAAGGAGATAAATTGTTACACAAAGCTCTTTCCTAACCTCGTATTATTTAGAAATTTTAAAGGGGATGTCCTGCATACCTCCATTTCAAGTGATGTTAACCATTGCTTGGGCAGGTGCCGGCTTAGGTGAGCATCAACAATGGCAAGACGAGGAGTGAACAGTTGCAGAGCATTCTCAATTGCGGTAGCCCTTGAAGGAAAAACAACCACATTCTTGCAGGAAGGTTAAGAATAAGAAAAGTTAGTAATTCAACTTAACTGTCACAAAAATATGTAATATAGCTATTGCACAAACAAGATGCGATGGTGATCCACAGAAAGCTAAGATGAGATATATTGTAGAGCATCAATATACATCGTTGCAGGATGACTGAGGATAACACGGTAAAGCAAGCAGCATATTTTTCAGAGAATACTTCTGTAAAAATCTTTTAGAAATGACATATGGGATTGTTTATAGTAATATTTGACTTCGTCTATCCTGAAATATCCATCTCCTATAAAACTTCAAACCAAACAAGACGATGGATTTTCGAAATTTTCTAATTTGTAGTCGATAAATGGCGTCAACAACTCAATTAGTTGAAAACACAACAGAAGACCATCTGCAGTGCAGCGAAGGGCAAATACAGCTCCTACGATAGAAGTTTCTTTTAGCATAAAACATTAATGCAACCTTCACAATCTACTCAGCGGTTCCCCAACACTTACGTAATTTCAGTTAGCAGAAAACTGACATTAGTTTCAAAATTTCAGCCAATGTACACAGTTTGAGTACATCTGAGGCAATGAACTTAGTCAGGAGAACATGAAATGATGCGATTTCTTAAAGGTCTAATGCTTGGCCTGAGCAAAATAGTTTAGGCTAAAGACAATATGTACTTGTTTAATAACTTGGAACGAAACTATATCACTAGATTTCAGCAAAGATACAATAAAAGGTAATATCTTGATCAACCAAATAATATGCAACAGCCATGCAGCAGATTGTTCAAAGGAATATTAAAAAAGCAGAATTCTTACATCAGCGCTAATAGGTACATGATGGTAGGTTTTCATGAAGCCTGCAATAAGATCGCGGAACCTTTTACTTCCAGATGGAAGCTCATACTGGAAGTTAAAATTTTCTTTCAAAACACTAGCAAGATATGCTAAGAAAGGGATCTTTTCATCAGCAACGGAATCATCTTCAAATGATAAATCTAAAGAATTGCTGATATCTTGAAACCCATTTTTCAGGAACGCAAAGATTTTCTTAACCTGTCAGTTTAATTGGTTCAGTATTCAATCAATAATCAGATCATAAAATGCTATAGTTATAGGGGTGCATAAGAAAGTACAAACTTTTCATTGCCAGAAATAAACCATCAAATTTTGAAGTTTTTGTTCACAGATAACCAACTTCCAGTGATGACATGGTACAACTTTTAAGTTCTGATAAAGTTACTTTTTTTCGGACACGGTGCCGGTGGTTCTAAGGCGGAGCTATAAACCCGGCTACCTAAAGTAATTATTTAAAATATAATATTGGAAACTTTAATGGTCTTTCTTGAACTACAATTAGTTGGTTACCGAAAACAAATACTGTATCAGACAATTTAAATACCAATTTATGCAATTAGCTCCAGTTATCAATGGTATTTTATATGCTTTACTTAATAAACCTGATTTGGTTGTCGAAGCTGACAGCTGTAAACAGATAAAGCATGAGAAATTCGTCCACCAGCCTTTCCAAAGGCCCAAGCTGTCCTCGCACAAATTGGCTGGTCCCCGACCAGTCCCATGAAGAATTCAAATCGATGTGGATTGTTCTTCTCAATTTCAACCAAAGCTGAAATATCTGTGTCAGAAGCCTGAAGAATTTTGGTTTGCCAGAGCTGTGAGACAAGCAGACCACGGCGTTCAAATAATCGTTTACAAACAGCCTGCCCTGGACGACCTCCCATATTGAAAATCATGATTCCCATAGGCTTTATGACATCAATTCCTTCTTCAACTGCCCTAGCAATCAGACCTAAACCAAACTGATCCTCAACAAAACCCTGTATGCAACATTGCAAAACAGAGTTGACACATTGCAGCAACTATTATACCGAGAGACCAAGGAGGTATATCAATTATTTCCACTTACCTGAAGCGCACAGTAGTTACTTAGTGAATGCAAAAACTCTTCATTGGCATTTTCTGTAATCAGCTTGGACATTGCATCGGGATTCGGATTAAGAATCTACCATACAACATAGAGGATATAGCAATTATATATTTATGAATGCAAGAGTTATACATTACAATTCCCAACCATGTATTAGTTTTTTGAGGAAAACGAATAACAAGTTCGGTTAGTTCATACTAAGTACCTGTGGTATACATCCAACAATTCGTTCAAGCTCTATGTGATTATCTCTGCAATATGATAGTAGATCAGATTCATAAAACTCTACCCTCTCGAGCAAAGTTTTCTTTTCGTGGTCATAAATGGGCTGCCCGTTATCATCAAAAGCATTTAGATACAAGTTTATCCATGAAATCTTCACTGCTCTTGGATTTATATCAAGCCCATAAACCTGCAAAACATTTTATCAATCAGCATATCATAAGTACCATATCTAAAGTTCAGTAACAAGAATATCATTTACCTTTGATGGTGACCATCTCTCAGCAATGGCTATGGATATCCATCCATTCCCACACCCGAGCTCGGATACTATCTTGTCCTTGAAGATAGTGTCGGGATGTCTATTCAACCCCTCATAGAAATGAAAGGACCAGTCCTCTGGCATAAAGATGCTGGGAATCACTAGTGTAGTTAACTTGTTTCTCTTCCCATCATCTGCATCAGGCAGAACAACTGATAAGCTAAAATGCCATTTCATCAATGGCATGAGAAGCTAATAGCTTTTACAGATGAATTTAATATCAAATGAAAATTGGAATTGCATAAGTTTAAAGCATGCACAATGTGGAGGGTGCTTTATTTTGGGAAACTGAAGGGACATATTAAACAAGATTAATCAACCTCTTTGTCTCATAAGCTTGCATCAGCATCAAAAGCTTGATTACTTTCGAATCTAACAACTAAATATTGAGTGTTAAATTGAAGTTTTTCAGGACTCAAAACTACGTGAAGCAGCCGTCAACCTAAGAAAAGGAAGCCGCAACACCAACAAACATTTATTCAACTACATACTGTAGAGTTTTATGCCGCAAAATGAGAAGTAATATATAACTAAATTGCAGCTTAAATTAAAGTAACTCGCAACTTTAAGCTCTGAATGTTAGATATATAGACCAGCGGGTAGGTATCATCACCCGGAATGTTTAGTTCCATGGTAACTTTAATAGCATCACCTGGTACTCACTCAAAATTGGTAACTTTGATAACGCTTGAACATACCCATGGAACAAATTCTATCTGTTAACCAACCTAAACTCGCTAATGATGAAATCATTCTTGTTTTAGAACTCCCGAAGATGAATTACCTTTAGTCCTTCAATCTTTTCTTACTAATACAAGTACATTTATGCAAACACCTAGAGTTCTAGTGCACGTTCTTCTACAGGAAATGATGTATAGACACAAAATTCAGCAAATTTGCTTATTAAGTGCTTTTCTGCTTATTTTTGAATAAAATGCATAGTTAAAGTGTTTGCCAAAAACTGCTTATTTGTTCTATATAAATTGAAATAATGTGTTTGGGACAGCTTATTTGGAGTGCTTCTGTCATTGAAACTGCTTTGTTTATCTGTTTCTTGAATTGAAATAAGCAGTTTTTACTAAGCAACTGCTTCAAAGTGCTTATTTGATACGAAACTGGTAAAAAATTGTATTATGTTGATTTAACCCAAAACCATCTATAACATAAATTTGATTGAAGTTTTCTAGCAAATAATTGTTTTCACTTTCACGTGTTACTGCATTTCTTTTCTACAATATAAGCAAATCCCAACGCTATTCCATTAAGTACTTGTTTAAAAGCAGCTTATAAGCCCTTATATATAATCTTCCATTAGCAAATTGGTACATGTTTAATTGTTTATTAAATTAAAACAATCCCAATCAATAGACGAGTTTTTTGTCTTATACTCTTATATGCCACCTTTTTATCATTTTATCCTTTAACACAACTCACACGCCAAAAAAACACCTCCCCCGTAGTGCAGGGTCACACTCCCACTGGCGCGCACCAAATCGAGTGGCGCAGGACGTCTCGTTACCATACCGCGTGCTCTAAAGCTATTATTAACAATAACAAACCCTAACAAGAAAATTAAAATAAACACATATGCATACGATCAACTTATAAAAAAAATTAAAAACACACTAACATAATTATGAGTTACCTTCATTTTGGCCCAAATAAACATCCTGTATCTGAAAATGATACTTTTCCAAACACTTTTCAGATAGTCCATCATTTTCAATCTTTTTCTTAAGATTTTTGAAAAAGACACGGGTTTCAGTTCGGGTATTCGGATCTTCCAACCGTTCAAGAAGTGATCTCAATGCACTGTATGCTGAGTCACCTGACTCTGAACATTGGCTTAAAAACTCGTCTATTGATTTGTATAAACCCTTAACTGCTGCACCCATTGAAAAAAAAAGTGTGTTGAATGGTGGTGTAGACGGTGTTAGATATTACTATTATATAAAGGGTTTCGACTTTCGCGCTATTTTATAGATATTTGTTGTAAAAGGCCTGGGATTAAGATACAACTTTGGTCCAATAAATGTGCACTTTTGTAAGTGACATGCTATTGGTTCAGATTTACAAACTTTAATTCTTTTTTCTACAAAAATGTGGACGTGTGTAATCTTGTTTTATAGCGACAAATAATTATAGTTGTCATTCTGTCAAGCTGTGATATTGGGATTGAAATAGATTGAAAGGAAGAATGGGATAAATGTGTAAATACGAAACTAAGAATCTATACTACATAAAATGCAAAAATAGTCAAAGAAAAAAAATAAAAACTTAAAAATTGAATATTGAAAGTCAAAAATTTTGAAACCTTTTAAAATGTCAAAAATAAAACATCAATACGTCTAACCGTGACAATATATAAAACTATGATATAAAATTTCAATTTTAAAAAGGTCAAACGTCCATGCATCTATGCGTCTATGATTTCAATATTAAAACCATAATATAAGTCAACTCTCAATTCTCATCTCTGCATGAAAACTATCTCTTCTCTGCATGGAAACTAAACTATCTTGACTACACGTCTTTATAGCGACAATAGAAGCATGAACCAATCTAACAAGTTTAAAATCATTAACCACTATAAGTACAAAACTGGAAGTAGGTACCAGATTTTTTTATAAACGTTTAAACTCATTAACAGTGCACAACTAACATTGTTTACATCTAAAATCAATTTGTAGCTCTTCCTCATCGAAACAGTGTATCATTATGCTACAGAGTTAAGGCTTTTGTTACTCCGACAAAAGCGACAAATCTATCAATGACTATATTTTTATACATTCCGCAACAAACTCTTTCCAGATTTCCGATATATCCATATAATTTTCTTTAAATACATCGCATCTGATTAAGAAAATTAACATAAGTACTCGTTCTTCACACTACTTTAAAACCGATAACTATTTTATTTCAAGTCCTCAAAGGATGCATTGATCGATGAAGTGTTTCCTTCCTTAGCCACCATAGCTCATTCACCTAATGATAGTTTCAAGAGCAATTTTATCCACTAAAAATTAACATGTTGACAGCATTAATGATATGTTGATTGACAGAATTTCTGGCGAAGAGAAGTTTTACTATAGTTTTGATGAAGCAGAAGACGACACCCATAACTTCTATCCTTTGGAATTCTTAAACTCGCTCAACGTGAGCGGATTGCCTCCTCATTACTTGCGTTTGAAAATTTGGATGCCCGATTATTCTTTTAAGGAATCTCGATCTCGAAAATGGATTATGTAATGGCACGAGCTTGATATGCAAACGTTTTGATCCTAATGTCATCAATGCTGAGATTGATGTAGGACAGCACGTTGGAGTTAGAGTGCTCTTGCCAAGAATTCCTCTTGCTCCATCTGAAGACGACATGTTCCCTTTCAAACTAAAGAGAAAACAATTCCCAGTGCGCCTTAGCTTTGCGATGACTATTAATAAAGCTCAGGTCCAAACAATTCCAAATGTGGGTGTCTATTTGCCATATTTTGTTTTCTCTCAAGGCCAGCTTTATGTGGCATTGTTTAGAGGGATATCTCGTAGAACAACAAAGGTATTGGTTAAACCAGTCAAAGAGTTCCGTCAAGCAGGAATCTATACCTCAAATGTCGTGCATCAAGAAGTTTTACACGACGAGTAACGTGTGTTGTTAGTTAATATTTCATAATTGATGTAATGTTTTATTTTAAGTTTCATTAAATATTTTTATATGTCGTTTGATATATGTTATTTTTTTTTGCTATAGTTGAAATATCACATGCTACAACCGTTTGTAATTACATTTTGATCCTTTCACGTTCTTTTTTTTAACGTTATACGAAACACTTACCACAATATCGCATATCGTTAATTGTCTACCGCTAGAAACGATGCCGCTAGGCACGGGTACTCGCCTAGTGATTATAAATGACTAAAAAACGTACTCTTTTTGTCTCAAAATTATTGTCAGGAGACAAAAATCACATAGTTTAATAAAAGTGTGGTCAATTTAATTTTCAACCACTCAAACAGAATATTACCCCACTAAATTATCTAGTTTTTACTAAAAAAAGAAAGTGGACAATTATTTTGAAACATCTAAAAAGAAAATATGAACTATAATTTTGAGACGGGTGGAGTAATAAATAGGATATCACAATTATGCAAGCCTCATTTTGATTTGAAACTTGTTAAACAATAAGTCAGTAACGTCAACATTTTTTTAGTCATTCATTTTCATCAACTAAGAACTATCAATTATTAACTAACATAATAATAATAATAATAATAATAATAATAATAATAATAATAATAATAATAATAATAATAATAATAATAAGTTGTGTTTCTCTCCCCCTGTGTGGGCGATCCTAGCGACTTCAGGGGATCATCTTGATCTCGTTGTTCTTCGTCATCCAACTTCAACTCACTCAGTTGAATTACGTTTTGTGTTTCTCCTTCGTTTAGCTCACTTTCTTTTATTTGCGTTTCTCCTCGCGTCTCTCCTGCGTTCCTCCTTCGTTTTGTCTCCGGTTGTGTCGTGGTGTTTTCTACTCCTTCCAACCGGGTTGTTTTTTGTCGTGGTGATCTCATCTGGGAACCAATAGATCTTTGGGTTCGGGTTGTTCTTCCAATCGGGTTGTAACATCTTTCTGGTAGCGACTTGGTGTTTTCTGTGTTTTGACACAGAATTCTGGAAAGTTTTTCGTATGCTTGCTCGTTTGGGGTAGCGACTTGCCTTTCAAATCCTAGTAGCAACTTGACGTTTAAATTTGTTTGGGTAGCGACTTGCCCCAAAATTTGTGTAGCAGGTTGATGATCTCCAACATGGTTTATTATTTGTTTTTATTGGTGGGGCCCGCTCCTTTTGTCCCTTTAGTTTCCTACTTTCCTGATTGCGTGTGTAGTGAGTCTTTGTCCCACGTGAGGTTGTTTCTTTTTTTTAATTAAGCTTTTGTTTGTTTTATTTGAGAGTTGGACAATTCATTATTAAAAAAAAAAAAAAAATCTTTATGACTATTATTCGGTTTCATTGTCCCTTTGCGGGTTTGAGTGGTTGTCAAGACGGTAGTGGGAATGGGCTTACCAAAACCTCGTTGATTTCTCATCTTCGTGATCGTCATTTCAACAAGGACGCGCTAGCCACCACCAAACTTTCTTTGGCCACTAATCTGGTTGTTTTTTAGGCTGCTGAGGTTACGTTGAAACGTATGGGCCTTTGGTTGTGTGGAATTTGTTTTAAGACGCATACTCTTCGCTCCAAATGTCGGCATGGATATGATTTTGTGCCACCCCCCGATTGTGGTGATGGTGTTGTTAGATTTGTGTTATTTGACCTCGCTAAGCCCCAAGTTCCCTCTTCTGTTCAACTCGCTTGCGTTGAAGATTTGGTTTTGGAAGAGCACTCTAGTTTTGATCTACACTTACTTGACACTTTGCTCGCTAAAGGGTTGCACACTGTCAAATCCATCCCACCAAAGTGCCGTTTGGGATTCTCTCGTGTTTTGAAAGGAGCTCTTGATAAGGTGATCTGCACACCTGAAGACATTTCTTGTTGGGTTAGCCTGTTAGCCTTGCCTCTTTGTCTCCTTAAAACATTTTGCCCGAGGAGTAATGATGAGTGTCTAAATACTCATCATTTTTATACTGTTAGAATGCCAAAAACATCTGAAAACACTCAGAAATGCTTCAAAATGATAAAAATATCACAAACAAGTGTTTTATATGTTTTAAATGCAAAAATGCCAAAATCTGGTGAAAAACGTATTAAGTTTGCATAATTGGCAGTTTTAGTCCCCCAAGTTACAAAAGTTGTCAAAATTAGTCCCTGGTAATTCAAAAACTTGTAAAATATCATTTTAGGTCCTTGGGATTCACAAGTTGTTCAAAATAATCCTTTGAAGTTTAAAATCACAAAATTACAACTTTGGTCCCTCAACTTTGCAAAAGTGTCAAAAATAGTCCTTAAGGTTTTAAAATTGGAAATTGATCAAAATAAACTTTGTACTATTCATATTTGACAAAAATGGTCCTTATGATAAAACTTTTGAGAATTTACATGTTTGGTCCCTCAAGTTTCAAACTTGACAATTTTGGTCCCTGGATTTATAAAAATGGAAATTATCAACAAAGGTCCTTGTACTAATCTTACTTGGCAGTTTTAGTCCTTATGAGAGCTTTGGAAAATGTTCAAGATCAGCTCCTCAACTTTGGCTAAATTACACCTTTGGTCCTTGTTGTTTATCAAACCAAACGGATCCAATATATTATCAAAGCCCAATCCAACCCAAACATGACCCGGCCCAAATTTTAAATCAAATAAAACCGCGTGTACTGTAGCAGCTTCTCTCCCACACTGGTTTAGCCAAAACCAGTGATGGTTTCACCTCCACCTCACCATTTCCAGCTGTTTCCCCACTTGATTACCTCCCCCCTCCACCTCCATATCCTCCCAAACCCAATTAATGCAAAGAAACTGCCCAAGACTTTTTTTGGCGCCAAAAGCAATTTTGATGGCTGAGATGAGTTGCAGTGATCCAATGACCAAGATTATTGATGGGATTTGACTGACAACTCAAGTGGAACTCAGAACATTATAAAAGAGAGAAGAAGGAGAAGTATACAACTACCTTGGACTAGCCTTGGTCACGTAATATAGTTTTTAAGAAATTTTTCTTTAAATTTCAATGTCTTTTAATGTTTTAATGATGTAATCTTCTTTAAATTAGTGTAATGAAACTCTTCTTTCAGTTTAATTTCAAGTTTTATTTCAGTCTTAAGTTTTGCTTATTTCCTATAATTTTCAAGTCATCTTAATTTCATGTTAAATAGTTGCTTGATGGATTCTTTAAGCCATATAAGCTGATGACAAAGCTTTTAAGCTTTTAGAAACTTAAAAACAGCTATTGTCTTTTAAATTCAGAAAAATCAAGAAAATCAATGAAAAAAATCAAAAATAGTGAGTTGAGAAGGAAGAAGGTGAAGCAGGGTTGAAATTTGATTGTAAGGGATATTAGGAGCTTAATGGGAAGCTATTGGGTGTAACCTTGTTCTTTGAATCTTGATTCTCAGCTTATGCCATCTTGTAAGCCATTTTCTCAATTTTTGCATATCACTGTTTTAGTGTTTTATATGCTTTAATTTTTATGATTCTGTGTTCCTTTGTTGTTTATTAATGATATTTAAGCTTAATATGAGGTTGTATTGCTTTGGATTGGATTGTGGTTTGATTTGGTACTTTGACTGTTAAAATGTCACTTCTTGAAAATCCTAGAACTAGACTGGTTTGACATCTGGTTTAGGTTGAAAAAGATCCACTTTGACACTGTGGTATCTCTGGATTGGATGGAATTAGTTTATGCAGTCTTTTGCTTTGTAAACCTCAAAACAATCTCTTTTTAGAACTGTTTGGATTTGCTGATAAAGTAGAGTTCCAGTGTTTGTTTGTTGTTGTTTGTAGTTGTTATATGTATTATTAGTCCATTATAGCTCAGTTCAGTCATTAAATACTGTCCTTCTTTGTTAAATAGTCAATTTCACTTTTAAACTGCCTTAAATGTATAACTGTTAGGAATTTAAGTATAAATTTCATTATATTAGCTCAAAAATTGTTAATTTAGCTTTATTCCATGTCCTTATACCTTAATATATCATGTTTAATCAGTACTTTAAGTTTTTAAATCACTTTAGTCAACTTTAGAGTTTTTATTAAAAGTCAAATTTTCATTTGGGTCGTTTTTGAATAAAATAGATCTTTTTAGTGTGAGTTTAATACTGTGTTTTAGCTTAAAATCTCTTAGGTTATTAAAGTTTGGTTGCTATATAAAAATACAAAAATACTAGTTTATCTTTTCTCAGCTTTTTAAGTGCTTATTTACTAGCTTATTTTGAGTCCTTGTCTGAAAAACATGCTCTGTGCACAGGTTTGGTTGTCTAATTCATGAGCTTGCAAAAGCTTGTGGATTTGGCCCAAGCTTGTGTATTTTACTGTTTTGTGTAGCCTTTGTGGTCTTTTTATTATTTGCATGCTTGTTTTTATATTTGTAGCTTATTTAGGTAGCTTAATCTCACCATCTATTTTGTCCCATTTTGACCACTCAACTGAAGCAAACAGTTGAGTGGGACTTGTTACCTAAGCTTCTTATAAGCTCCTTAATGAGCTTGAGATTGTGATTCTTGGCTTTGTGAGAAGCTAAGCAGTCCATCTCAATGTCTCAGTAAAAGTTGAGCTTATTAGAGCTTATTTGATAGGTTCAAATGAGGCTTGTGTTTGCCCACTCACAACATACCTCTGAGCAATTCAGTGGTATTGCACCATTTCCACAAGCCTCTCAGAAGCTCTTTAGAGGTCATAAGCTTGTGAAGCTTGGTTTTTCATGAAGCCTAGCAACACAAGTATTAAGTCCAGTGCTTAAATTCTAGTTTGTAGCTTATTCTCTAGGGCTGCATACAGCTTTTGTTTTGTCCCATTTATCAGCATTCACTGACCCAGCTTGAGCTGAGTCAGTGGTCTGGGACCATCTTCATAAGTCTCTCCAAAGCTCATCAGTGGGTCCCACTTGATGAGCTTTGGCTTTTTGGAAACCCAACCAACCCATCTTGCTATCTCAAGTTTCATTTTGGCATTTTAAGCTTATTCTATTAGCTTAAATGGCCATTACAAATAGCTGCAAGGGGTGTTTGGTTCTGTGTGCACTGTAAGAGCTTATGAGCTTATTGCAAGCTTATAGGTGATTGCCAATGCACATGCTTGTACATACTTGTCTATATAGCTTGTTTATATATATTTTTCACTTTCTTTTTCTGTGGGGAGCTTATTACAGGCTCTTTGAAGCCTCAATTCCATCCAAGTCAAGCTTGTAGCTTGATTGTCTAAACCATAAGCTCACACCTTTTCAGTCCATTTTTCTTGTTTATATTGTTGCATTGGACTGATGTATATCCTATTTTGCCTTTTGTTTTAACTGTATAGCTTATTTTCAGCTTATTAGGAGCTTGAGCTCCAACAGTCAAGCCAAAAGCTTAACTGTTGGACTCATAAGCTCATGATCTGCTTATTCTTATATTTGTAAAGCTTATTTTTCATCACATATGTATAATATTAGTAGTACATTAATCCAGAAAACAGAAAAGCCAAAAAGAAAGCCATTTATAAGCTTAAGTAATAGCTTCCATTTGGAGCTTTTGCCCATTAGCTTATTTTTGTACATAAGCCTCCATTTTTATATTTTTCTTTAGTTCTTATATTTATTGTAGAATTTTGTAAAAAGTTTGAGATTTTTCTTTATTCATTTAGTATTTTTAATAATTAAATATTAGTTTTTAATACTTTATAATAGTTAATAATTAATAATAAATAGGATAATTATGTAAAAAATACATTTTCAGTTTTAAAATTAGTTTTATAATATTTTAGATTTTTCTCAATCATAATTTTATTTTCCTAGCCTTATTTCATATTTTCTTCTATTTTAGGTTATTAATAAATAGTTGGAAATAGTTTTTAATTAATAATAAATAAATAAATAGTTGTAAAAATAATTTTCTTTTTCTATAAATTTTCTTTTATCATTAGGATTGTAGAAATGTATTTTTCATATTTTTAGGATTTATATTGTGTAAGTTTCACGTTTTTATTTGTACGTTTACGTTATTTTTATTTAAACATACGTTTTAGGTTTTAAACGTTCATCATTTTAAAAATAGTGATAGCGTTTATTTAATATTTTTTATCTTTTATTTTCTTTAATTTGCATTTAAGTCGCTAAGACATGCAAATCCCTACTATAGTTATAATCGTTTTTAGGTTTCTGATTGTACGTTTTTAATAACGTAGCTGTGACAGAGCTATTACTATTCACATTCAGTGTTAGTCAATCAGATTCCTGTTTTCCTATACTAATATTATTTTCAACAAATCACAAGTCATTGTATTCAGAATATCACGCCTCACCAGGACATAAACGATCCAAGAATATTTTAATCCTTGGTAAACTTGCATTCTCTCCCGGGCTGTCGCCCTTTTATCATCTGTTACGGTTGACCGTTCACAAGCGGTTGATTGGTGTGACGGAGAAATAAAAGAGGGTGGTTCGGGAGGAATCAAATTTTGGCGCCGCTGCGGGGAGGCTGTGCTACGTATTATGACTTGTATTTTGTATTTTGTTGAAATACCTATCCTTGTATGTAAATTACATATACTTCATTTCATATAAACAATATAAAATACAAAAAGATTTTATGGGTGAAATCTATCTGTGCTTTGATTTGCATTTGACTGTCAATTTTCCTAATCTTGATATTCCTAGGTCTAAATTTTGGCTAAACACCATGTTTACACTAAAAAAGGATTTACTGTGCTTAGTATAATTCCTGGAATATGATAGATTAGGTTTAAATCAGTTTCATGTATTGATAATCTCATTAAGGTTTCCCTTTTAGCCAATTTTTATTTTTCGTTTCTGTTATATCAAAAACCCAAAAATATTTTTCCTTTCTTTTTATAAATCAAAAAAATCAAAAAGATTCTTCTAGCCTTTTCTGAGTTTCTTTCTAAGATTCTTAGACTCATCTTAGTGATGATTATTCATAATTCTTTGCGTGGCAATCCCACTCAACTTCCCCATGAACAATTTAATTCGGGGTCGAGTCAAGCTAGCGACTCGGTAATCAAAAACAGTAGCTTAACATGGGTTTTCACCCGTGTGTACCACCCTAGTGTGGGGGAGATGCCCCACATGTTGTATATAGATCTAAAAAACTTTGAAAATTGTATATATTAAAAAGAGAATAATTGTTGTGTTTCTACACTTAGCTAGTAAATATTATCTTTTTACGTTCTAAGTTTCGGCATAACAGCCGGTACTTTGAATATTGAGGACAATATTCATTTCTAAGTGTGGGGGGGAAATTCTGGCGAATTTGATCATAAATGTACCCTTTTAGTCCCTTTTTCCCCAAAAATGGCAAAATTTTAAAATTTTTTGTAATGGAAGTACTATGTACTAAACACAACAAATGGTAATCAGTCCACCATGTCTAACCCACATAAGGATTGGCTAATCCAGGAGCAAACGGCTCTTGGTAAAGATATCTCAAATCCGTATATGGCTTGCAATTTGCCCAAAATTGTATGGTTCTCAACTCACCATATCCTTAAAAGTGAAGAGTTGGCTAGCCCGCAAGTTTATGGCTTGTGGTAAAGGCAGTGGAAAAACCATAATTGGTAATCAGCTCACCAAAGATAATATTGATAATTTATCTAAGAGTTGGCTAGTCCAGAAGGGTACGGCTTCTGGTAAAGACACATCAAATCCGTTATACAGCTGGTGGTTTGCTCAAAATCACATGGTTATCAGTGTACCATGGTTCTTGCTTGAACTGAAACATTTGGCTACTCCAGAAGTGATGGCTTTTGGTAAAGAGATAAAATCCATTATGTTTTCTCAAATCATTGCTAGGGACTAGCAATATCTTAGTGTGGGGGATTGATGAGTGTCTAAATACTCATCATTTTTATACTGTTAGAATGCCAAAAACATCTGAAAACACTCAGAAATGCTTCAAAATGATAAAAATATCACAAACAAGTGTTTTATATGTTTTAAATGCAAAAATGCCAAAATCTGGTGAAAAACGTATTAAGTTTGCATAATTGGCAGTTTTAGTCCCCCAAGTTACAAAAGTTGTCAAAATTAGTCCCTGGTAATTCAAAAACTTGTAAAATATCATTTTAGGTCCTTGGGATTCACAAGTTGTTCAAAATAATCCTTTGAAGTTTAAAATCACAAAATTACAACTTTGGTCCCTCAACTTTGCAAAAGTGTCAAAAATAGTCCTTAAGGTTTTAAAATTGAAAATTGATCAAAATAAACTTTGTACTATTCATATTTGACAAAAATGGTCCTTATGATAAAACTTTGGAGAAAATTACAAGTTTGGTCCTTATAGTTTCTAAATTGGCAATTTTGGTCCCTGGATTTATAAAAATGGAAATTATCAACAAAGGTCCTTGTACTAATCTTACTTGGCAGTTTTAGTCCTTATGAGAGCTTTGGAAAATGTTCAAGATCAGCTCCTCAACTTTGGCTAAATTACACCTTTGGTCCTTGTTGTTTATCAAACCAAACGGATCCAATATATAACTAAGCCCAATCCAACCCAAACATGACCCGGCCCAAATTTTAAATCAGAGAAACCGCGTCTACTGTTCATGCTTCTCTCCCACACTGGTTTAGCCAAAACCAGTGGTGGTTTCACCTCCACCTCACCATTTCCAGCTGTTTCTCCACTTGATTACCTCCCCCCTCCACCTCCATATCCTCCCAAACCCAATTAATGCAAAGAAACTGCCCAAGACTTTTTGGCGCCAAAAGCAATTTTGATGGCTGAGATGAGTTGCAGTGATCCAATGACCAAGATTATTGATGGGATTTGACTGACAACTCAAGTGGAACTCAGAACATTATAAAAGAGAGAAGAAGGAGAAGTATACAACTACCTTGGACTAGCCTTGGTCACGTAATATAGTTTTTAAGAAATTTTTCTTTAAATTTCAATGTCTTTTAATGTTTTAATGATGTAATCTTCTTTAAATTAGTGTAATGAAACTCTTCTTTCAGTTTAATTTCAAGTTTTATTTCAGTCTTAAGTTTTGCTTATTTCCTATAATTTTCAAGTCATCTTAATTTCATGTTAAATAGTTGCTTGATGGATTCTTTAAGCCATATAAGCTGATGACAAAGCTTTTAAGCTTTTAGAAACTTAAAAACAGCTATTGTCTTTTAAATTCAGAAAAATCAAGAAAATCAATGAAAAAAATCAAAAATAGTGAGTTGAGAAGGAAGAAGGTGAAGCAGGGTTGAAATTTGATTGTAAGGGATATTAGGAGCTTAATGGGAAGCTATTGGGTGTAACCTTGTTCTTTGAATCTTGATTCTCAGCTTATGCCATCTTGTAAGCCATTTTCTCAATTTTTGCATATCACTGTTTTAGTGTTTTATATGCTTTAATTTTTATGATTCTGTGTTCCTTTGTTGTTTATTAATGATATTTAAGCTTAATATGAGGTTGTATTGCTTTGGATTGGATTGTGGTTTGATTTGGTACTTTGACTGTTAAAATGTCACTTCTTGAAAATCCTAGAACTAGACTGGTTTGACATCTGGTTTAGGTTGAAAAAGATCCACTTTGACACTGTGGTATCTCTGGATTGGATGGAATTAGTTTATGCAGTCTTTTGCTTTGTAAACCTCAAAACAATCTCTTTTTAGAACTGTTTGGATTTGCTGATAAAGTAGAGTTCCAGTGTTTGTTTGTTGTTGTTTGTAGTTGTTATATGTATTATTAGTCCATTATAGCTCAGTTCAGTCATTAAATACTGTCCTTCTTTGTTAAATAGTCAATTTCACTTTTAAACTGCCTTAAATGTATAACTGTTAGGAATTTAAGTATAAATTTCATTATATTAGCTCAAAAATTGTTAATTTAGCTTTATTCCATGTCCTTATACCTTAATATATCATGTTTAATCAGTACTTTAAGTTTTTAAATCACTTTAGTCAACTTTAGAGTTTTTGGTTAAAAGTCAAATTTTTATTTAGGTCGTTTTTGAATAAAATATATCTTTTTAGTGTGAGTTTAATACTGTGTTTTAGCTTAAAAGCTCTTAGGTTATTAAAGTTTGGTTGCTATATAAAAATACAAAAATACTAGTTTATCTTTTCTCAGCTTTTTAAGTGCTTATTTACTAGCTTATTTTGAGTCCTTGTCTGAAAAACATGCTCTGTGCACAGGTTTGGTTGTCTAATTCATGAGCTTGCAAAAGCTTGTGGATTTGGCCCAAGCTTGTGTATTTTACTGTTTTGTGTAGCCTTTGTGGTCTTTTTATTATTTGCATGCTTGTTTTTATATTTGTAGCTTATTTAGGTAGCTTAATCTCACCATCTATTTTGTCCCATTTTGACCACTCAACTGAAGCAAACAGTTGAGTGGGACTTGTTACCTAAGCTTCTTATAAGCTCCTTAATGAGCTTGAGATTGTGATTCTTGGCTTTGTGAGAAGCTAAGCAGTCCATCTCAATGTCTCAGTAAAAGTTGAGCTTATTAGAGCTTATTTGATAGGTTCAAATGAGGCTTGTGTTTGCCCACTCACAACATACCTCTGAGCAATTCAGTGGTATTGCACCATTTCCACAAGCCTCTCAGAAGCTCTTTAGAGGTCATAAGCTTGTGAAGCTTGGTTTTTCATGAAGCCTAGCAACACAAGTATTAAGTCCAGTGCTTAAATTCTAGTTTGTAGCTTATTCTCTAGGGCTGCATACAGCTTTTGTTTTGTCCCATTTATCAGCATTCACTGACCCAGCTTGAGCTGAGTCAGTGGTCTGAGACCATCTTCATAAGTCTCTCCAAAGCTCATCAGTGGGTCCCACTTGATGAGCTTTGGCTTTGGAAACCCAACTAACCCATCTTGCTATCTCAAGTTTCATTTTGGCATTTTAAGCTTATTCTATTAGCTTAAATGGCCATTACAAATAGCTGCAAGGGGTGTTTGGTTCTGTGTGCACTGTAAGAGCTTATGAGCTTATTGCAAGCTTATAGGTGATTGCCAATGCACATGCTTGTACATACTTGTCTATATAGCTTGTTTATATATATTTTTCACTTTCTTTTTCTGTGGGGAGCTTATTACAGGCTCTTTGAAGCCTCAATTCCATCCAAGTCAAGCTTGTAGCTTGATTGTCTAAACCATAAGCTCACACCTTTTCAGTCCATTTTTCTTGTTTATATTGTTGCATTGGACTGATGTATATCCTATTTTGCCTTTTGTTTTAACTGTATAGCTTATTTTCAGCTTATTAGGAGCTTGAGCTCCAACAGTCAAGCCAAAAGCTTAACTGTTGGACTCATAAGCTCATGATCTGCTTATTCTTATATTTGTAAAGCTTATTTTTCATCACATATGTATAATATTAGTAGTACATTAATCCAGAAAACAGAAAAGCCAAAAAGAAAGCCATTTATAAGCTTAAGTAATAGCTTCCATTTGGAGCTTTTGCCCATTAGCTTATTTTTGTACATAAGCCTCCATTTTTATATTTTTCTTTAGTTCTTATATTTATTGTAGAATTTTGTAAAAAGTTTGAGATTTTTCTTTATTCATTTAGTATTTTTAATAATTAAATATTAGTTTTTAATACTTTATAATAGTTAATAATTAATAATAAATAGGATAATTATGTAAAAAATACATTTTCAGTTTTAAAATAAGTTTTATAATATTTTAGATTTTTCTCAATCATAATTTTATTTTCCTAGCCTTATTTCATATTTTCTTCTATTTTAGGTTATTAATAAATAGTTGGAAATAGTTTTTAATTAATAATAAATAAATAAATAGTTGTAAAAATAATTTTCTTTTTCTATAAATTTTCTTTTATCATTAGGATTGTAGAAATGTATTTTTCATATTTTTAGGATTTATATTGTGTAAGTTTCACGTTTTTATTTGTACGTTTACGTTATTTTTATTTAAACATACGTTTTAGGTTTTAAACGTTCATCATTTTAAAAATAGTGATAGCGTTTATTTAATATTTTTTATCTTTTATTTCCTTTAATTTGCATTTAAGTCGCTAAGACATGCAAATCCTTATTATAGTTATAATCGTTTTTAGGTTTTCGATTATGCGTTTTTAATGACGTAGCTGTGACAGAGCTATTACTATTCACATTCAGTGTTAGTCAATCAGATTCCTGTTTTCCTATACTAATATTATTTTCAACAAATCACAAGTCATTGTATTCAGAATATCACGCCTCACCAGGACATAAACGATCCAAGAATATTTTAATCCTTGGTAAACTTGCATTCTCTCCCGGGCTGTCGCCCTTTTATCATCTGTTACGGTTGACCGTTCACAAGCGGTTGATTGGTGTGACGGAGAAATAAAAGAGGGTGGTCCGGGAGTGAATCAAGTAACATGGAGTGCAGGTCTGCTACTAAGCGCCAACGTCAAGAAGAATATATCGCTAATGCCATTCGGGCTTGGGGTACGCCTGGTGGTAGTTTGCAGCTTGTTAGAGAGGTTTTAGCTGAACCCTCCCCTACTTGGTCTAATACTGAGGAGGAAAACCAGGAGTTGGGTGAGCGTAATGTCAAGCAATGTAGGAGGAAGATTTGTGATGGTCATTATACGGCTGCTGTCAGAGTTCTTTCTTCTTCAGGTGTTGCTCCTTACAATGATACTACCCTTGAGGACCTAAAGGCTAAGCATCCCTTCAAGTCTGCTCCTTCACTGCCTGATATACATATTGATCATCATAACCTCATTGCATCTCCTGCTGTGGTTCTTGACATGATTAAGAGTTTCCCCCGTGGTACATCTTGTGGTCGAGATGGTTTACGCGCCCAGCACCTTTTGGATTGTTTTAGCGGTGCTGCTGTGGCTATATCTGATGATTTAATCAACTCCATCACCCAGGTGGTAAATCTTTTTCTTGATGGTAAGTGTCCTAAGGCCTTGGGCGAGTATATTGCCAGTGCTCCTCTCACACCGCTGATCAAACCAGGTGGTGGTATCCGTCCTATTGCGGTGGGGACTGTCTGGAGGCGCCTAGTTTCCAAGGTGGGAGCTTCTATGATTGGCCACTCTTTAGATGGGTACTTGAATGATCTTCAGTTCGGAGTTGGGGTTTCTGGAGGAGGGGAGGCCATTCTTCATGCCGTGAATCGGTTCGTTGAGGACCGTGGAGATGATGTGGGTCTTTCGATGTTGTTGGTGGATTTCAAAAACGCTTTCAATCTGGTGGACCGTGAGATTATGTTACAAGAGGTTCGCCTCCACTGTCCTGCCATATCACGTTGGGTTGAATTTTGCTACTCCAGTCCAGCCAGATTATATTATGGGGAACACCCTTTATGGTCACACCAAGGCGTGCAGCAAGGTGACCCTCTTGGACCTCTCCTTTTTGCGTTAGTGCTACACCCTTTGGCTCGCAAGGTCAAAGACTCCTTTTCTCTCCCCTTTCAAGCTTGGTACCTAGATGATGGTACGATCATTGGAGATACCCTGGTTGTCGGGAAGGCCTTGGATCTCATTATAATAGATGGACCTCATTATGGGTTGCACCTCAACGTCGATAAAACTGAGGTTTTTTTGCCAAGGGAAGATCCTAGAAGCAGACTCGCAGGTGTTTTCCCTCCTAATATTGCCCGACCCCTGCATGGTGTAAAATTGTTAGGTGGGCCTGTTGGTGTTGACCTTGAGTTTAGCAGTAAGCTCGTTTTGAAACGAGTTTCTAAAACTATTGAACTTATGGATGCTGTTGCTAAGCTTAATGATCCCCAATGTGAGTTGGTACTTCTCCGTGCATGTGCTGGAATTTCCAAGCTGTATTTCTCTATGCGCACATGCTCCCCCCGTGTCTTTGAACGTGCTTAGATTTCTTTCGATGAAGCGCTTCGCTCCTCTTTGGAGCGAATTGTCACTGCCTCTGGGGCTGGATTTGGAAATTGGCAATGGAGACTGGCCACTCTTCCTTTTAAATTTGGGGGGCTTGGTGTATATGCTGCTGGTGATGTTTTGAATTATGCCTTCCTTGCTTCTAGACTCCAATCGGCCAGCCTACAGATTGAACTTCTCCGACAGTCTGGTGTTGGTGTTTTTGGATCTTCCTTTGATGATGCCCTGCGTGTTTTTAACGAGAAAATGGAGACCGACCTTTTGGGTAGCTCTTGTGAGATCGCTGCCCCCAAACTCATGAAGAATTTGGCAGATTTATATTTCACACGTGTCACAAAAGAGGCTGAATCCACCTTCTGCTTATCTGCTAGACAGATGGCCTTATGGAAATCGCAAATGGAAGATCATACTTCAGACTGGCTCAGAGTTGTCCCGATAGTTGGGCTGGGGCAGACTATGAATGCTAAAACCTACCGGTGCGTTTTATGCTATCGTTTAGGTGTTCCCCTTTTTTCCACTCAGATGCCATGCTCTGCTTGTTCCAAGGTTTTCACGGGTGATATCTATGGGGATCATGCCGTATCATGCGCAGGTATTATTGGTATTAAACATCGACATAATGTGGTGCGTGATACTCTCGCTGATATCTGCTCCCGGGTAGGGGTTTCGGCTCGTAAAGAAGTTGATATCGGGCTCTGCGGAGAGAGGGACAAACACCTACGCCCAGCTGACTTGTTACTATACTCGTGGGAGAGAGGCCTGGATGTGTGTGTTGATCTTACTGGGTCATCGCCCTTGACGCAAACTGGTATGACTGACTTTGTGGCAGGGCGTGCCGTGGTTGAAGCTGCACAGCGCAAACGTGTCAAATACGAAACCAAATGCGCTGATATTGGATATGGGTTCATCCTCTTCTCTTTCTCTTCGTTTGGCGAACTCGAGAAGGAGGCGGTGAACCTGTTGAAGCGAATCCGAAAGTTCTCGGTCACTCAAGATATTGGTGCGCGTGGTGCCAACTATATTTTTAGTAGGGTTTGTTTTGCTATTGCTAGAGGAGTGGGGGCCCAGTTAGTTTCTCGGCTACCCACTAATTTTTTGTAATTTCCTATGATTTTCTAATGAAGTGATGTTTTTATAATAATAATAATAATAATAATAATAATAATAAATAGAATATGGTATCTTATAGCAGTAGATTTTGCAGATTTTTTTAAAAAAAATTATCAATGTTTGGATTATATACAAAGAAAGTATTCTTTATTTTTTTTTTCTTTTTTTTAAGCTACATTAAAAGAAACTTGTCATGCATATTTTTAAATTTTTTGGTAAGAATATGGTTAAGGCAACTATTTTATTAAAATTACAATGTTTGAATTTTTCTACGGGAAAGTAAACAAAAAAAATTTGAAGTTTAACATTACTTATTTTTAAACTTTTAAGTTTTAAGGAAAAACATTTTTACTTTCATATAGTAGAGATGAGGCACTTTATTTTGCATACTCAAAAATCCTTGCATACTAAGGGATAAATCCCCACCTTCCATCTAGTTAGATCTAATGGTGGGGATTAACCTAAGATTTAATATGTCTAAACCTAAGTCCATGTTTTTTTCTTGTCTTTTTATCTTTCTTATTTATTTTCTCATTATTTGTAATTTTTTTAATCACTTTTTTTAATTTCACGTTTTTTTTGTTTTTTTTTTGTTTTTTTTTTCGTTTTCGTTTTCGTCTATACGTTTTTGTCCGTTTTTTCCGCTTTTTATACGTTTTCGTCTGTTTTCATACGTTTTCTTACGTTTTCGTCTGTTTTCATACGTTTTTTACGTTTTCGTCTGTTTTCTTACGTTTTCGTCCGTTTTCATACGTTTTCGTCCGTTTTCGTCTGTTTTCTTACGTTTTCGTCCGTTTTCATACGTTTTCGTCCGTTTTCTTACGTTTTCGTCTGTTTTCTTACGTTTTCGTCCGTTTTCATTCGTTTTCGTCCGTTTTCATTTGTTTTCATCCGTTTTGTTACTTTTTCGTCAGTCTTTTTACGTTTCATTCGTTTTCTTACGTTTTCGTCCGTTTTCTTACGTTTTTGTCCGTTTTCATACGTTTTCATCCGTTTACATACGTTTTCGTCCGTTTTCTTACGTTTTCATACGTTTTAGTACGTTTTCATACGTTTTAGTACGTTTTCATCCTTTTTCTTACGTTTTCGTCTGTTTTCTTACATTTTTGTCCGTTTTCATACGTTTTTGTATGTTTTCTTATGTTTTCGTTCGTTTTCTTACGTTTTCTTATGTTTTCTTACATTTTCTTCTGTTTTCTTACGTTTTTGTCCGTTTTCTTATGTTTTCGTCCGTTTTCTTACGTTTTCGTCCGTTTTCATACGTTTCCCTCCGTTTTCATACGTTTTCGTCCGTTTTCTTACGTTTGTCCGTTTTCATACGTTTTCTTACGTTTTCGCCTGTTTTATTACATTTTCGTCTGTTTTCCTATGTTTTTGTTCGTTTTCTTACGTTTTCGTCCGTTATCTTACGTTTTTGTCCGTTTTCATACCTTTTCGTCTGTTTGCTTACGTTTTCGTCCGTTTTAATACGTATTCGTCTATTTTATTAAGTTTTTGTTCGTTTTCTTACATTTTCATCGTTTTTCATAGGTTTATATACGCTTTCGTCTGTTGTTTTACGTTTTCGTCCATTTTTAGACGCTTTCGTATGTTTTTAGACATTTTCGTCCGTTTTCGTCCATTTTCATCCATTTTTATACGTTTTCGTCCGTTTTCAGACATTTTTTTTCCGTTTTCATACGTTTTTATATGCTTTTCATTTGTTTTTATACGTTTTTGTTCGATTTCATACGTTTTCGTCCGCTTTTTGCAGTTTTGATACGTTTTCGTCTATTTTCATATGTTTTCATGCTTATTATTAAACTTTATTAAGTTACATGTCTAATATCAATTGTGATATTTTATTATAAAAAAGTTAATGTCTAATATCACTTGTGATATTTCATAAATAAACAAGTATGTTTTTTAATCTTTAATATCACCTGAGATATTTCATTGCTATGTATATTTTTATATATTATCACCTATGTGTTTTCTAATATTTTTATAATTTTCAGTTACAAGATAGTTTTTGTGCCTTTCATCGCAATTGATAAGCGCATATTTTGTTAATGCAATTAATGTATTATACTCTTAATAGAAATAAAAGGGTTAAAGTCTCTTTAGGTGAATTCTTATATTGTTCAAAAAAATGCTAATTTACTGCAACACTTGTTTGATTTTGAGAATATGTCAAATCTCTATTTTCATAGTTTGCTTCCTTTTTATTCATTTTTATATTTTTAAGTGACACTTATTTATCTCTTGTGATATACACTGTAAGAAAGATGAAGAGTATTACACTCTTCATCATATATGTGTTATCAATTGTGATACTCAACTAATAATGCGAAATATTAAATTCATGCCAAATGTGATAAGAATTTAGTATTTTACCAAGTATATATGAAAGAAATGATAATAAACATCACTTATTACATTACTGTGATTTTTTTTTATTTTTTTTTAAGTATTTAGGAAGATTTTTGTGTTTTATGATAATATGAAATATTAGAAAAGGTGTTTAACTGAAAACAAAAGATGTTATGAAACTTTTGTTAGACTTGTGGTGGATTTTTCTATTTAATGGATACATTGTACATGTTTCGATAGGTTTTATAGCGGAATTTAAAAATATCTATGGTTGAATCAGCAAATTAAAGAAGTTATGGTTGAAGAAAACACACATCTTTATAAACAAATTGAGTAAGCTCAAACACCTGTGATATCACACATGATATCACAGGTGATATCACATGATATCACAGGTGATATCATTGGTGATATCACAAGTGATATAAACTATGATATCACACATGCTATCACCGGTAATATCACACATGATATCACAAGTGATATCAACTGTGTTATCACACATGATATCACGTGTGATATCACAAAGGATGTGATATCACAAGTGTTTGAGCTTCCTCAATTTGTTTATAAAGATGTGTGCTATCTTCAATCATAGCTTATTTAGTTTGCTGATTCAACCATAGATATTTTCAAATCCCGCTATAAAACCTATCGAAACATGCACAATGTATCCATTAAATAGAAAATTCCACCACAAGTCTAACAAAAGTATCATAACATCTCTTGTTTTCAGTTGAACAACTTTTCTAATATTTCATAATATCATAAAACACAAAAATCTTCCTAAGTATTTTCAAAAACACAACCATCACATTCTTGGTTGAGTATCACAACTGATAACACATACATAATGAAGAATGTAATACTTTTCATCTTCCTTACAATGTTATATCACAAGATATAAATAAGTGTCACTTACAAATATCAAAATGAAAATGTCTGAAAACGGACAAAAACAGATAAAATCGAATGAAAAACGTATGAAAACGGACAAAAAGCGTCTGAAAACGAACAAACCGTATAAAAATAGACAAAACGAATAAAAACGTATGAAAACGTATGAAAATGGACGAAAACGTATAAAAACGTCCGAAAACAGACGAAAACGTCTAAAAATGGATGAAAACGTAAAAAAACGGATGACAACGTATGAAAACGTCTGAAAATGGACGAAAACGTATAAAAACGGACGAAAATACATGAAAACATAAAAATACAGACGAAAACGTCTAAAAACGGACGAAAATACATGAAAACATATAAAAAAGACAAAAACGTATGAAAATGGCCGAAAACGGACGAAAACAGACGAAAACGTATGAAAGCGTAAAAACACGTATGAAAACGTATGAAAAATGGACGAAAACGAAAGAAAACGTATGAAAAACAAACGAAAACGTAAGAAAATGGACGAAAACGTAAGAAAACAAACGAAAACGTAAGAAAACAAATGAAAACGTATGAAAACGGACGTAAACGGGCGAAAACGTATGAAAACAGACGAAAACGTATATAAACGGACGAAAACGTCTGAAAACAGACGAAAATGTCTAAAAACGGACGAAACGTATGAAAACGGACAAAAACGTCTAAAAACATACGAAAACGTATCTAAACGTATGAAAGCGTACAAAAATGTACGAAAACATCAGAAAACGGACGGAAACGTCAGAAAACGGATGTAAACGTACGAAAACGGATGAAAACAAACGAAAACGTGTGAAATCAGACGAAAACGTAAAAAAAGGACAAAAACATATGAACACGAACGAAAACGTATAAAAACAAACGAAAAAGTATGAATACAGATGAAAACGTATGAAAGCGGAAAAAAAAACTTGAATAAAAAAAACGTGAATTTAAAATTAATAAAAAATAATGAAAAAAAAAGAAAGACGAATTTAATTAATAACGTGAATAAAAAAAATAATAATAATAAATAAGATTAACAAAAAGACAAAGAAAAATGATAAAAAAAAACATGGACTTAGGTTTCCATATTAAATCTTAGGTTTATCTTCACCATTAGATCAAACTAGATGGATAGTGGGGATTTGTCCCTTGGTAAGCACCAAAATAAGAGTAAGCATTTGAAAATTCCTCTAGTAGAGATAGCACTAATTTAACACCCGTGTAATGCACATATTGTTTCAACTTTATTTGAAAGAAAACAAAACCATGTCTTAATGATTCTAAAACCGGGAGTGGAGATGAATGTTTAACATACTTTCATCAATCAAATAATTATGTTAACTACGTAAATGTTGTATATGAAGAAGATATGTTATTGCGGTAGATCAAATTGCATAACTTGTAAAAGGTTTAAATTATTTACTTCTAAATCTAAAAACATCTCACTTTAATCACTCCACTTACATTAAGCTTTGTAAACATATACACTCTTCTTCTTTCTATCTTTTTAGGTTTTATTACAAAACTATGTCACCTAACTCACAAATGTCTTCGAAAATAACTTCATGCAATACTATAATTCTTTAAGTCTCATTAGCATACTCCTCTTTAGTACCCTAAGAAATTTGAAGTTGTCCAGATTAGATGTTTTTGTGTTGTTCTAATTGAGGTCATGTTATGAGTTTTGCCCCCAACAATTTAAAAGCAAGCAACCGATTCCTTTTCTAACTAATCAATCTAGAAGAAAAACACCCTCAAAGTCCTCAATATATAAAGAATCAAACCAATTAAAAATTTTAATACAAATAACCCGTAAAAACATTTATTTATATTTTACGATCTTCTAATGTTTTGTCGATAACAAAAGTAAAATCATTTTTAACGAAACAAATAAAATACGTAAATGGTTTGGACTAATACTTTTCTAACACACTTACACTTTCACATAAAACACTAAAACAAGTATAAGTGTTTTTATTATTTAGATAAATATGTACAACAACTAGTGTTTACATATTGGGTTAAACATATACTTAAACTAAGTATGCTAAAATGGGTAAAAACTAAGTATATGCTAAAATGGGTAAATACAAGTAAATACTAAATTGGTAAAATACTAGCAAATGGTTTTGACCCACAACCCATGGTTTTATATATACCACTTAACCAAGTTCATTGTATCTAGAAAGAAAACCATGGATCAACCCATAACCAATGACCCATAACCAAAAATACCCATGGGCAAAGAGGAGCGGACCACGGATCCCTAGCTTTGTGCTAGCCGGATCCCTTGTGGTAGGGATCCGGGGAACAGTAGAGGTTTTTCCTCTATAAATAGTGAGCCATTTCTTCATTGTTTCCTACCCCCTTTCAATATACTTTCTCCATTGAGTTAAATCTCACTAACCTTAGATCCAAGAGATCTATGTTTGTAGTTTTGTTTTTGTGTGATCTTTTAGGTTCCTCTTAATGGCAAGATCACCACCTTTGAAGTCGAGCAAGCTCAAGTCCATGAGTTGCCATGCTTCCTCATCATCAAGGCTACTGAAGTCTTCTTGTTGATGATTCCTTTCTTTCTTCAAAGAAGTGTAGTGTTGAAGACATTAGTGAAAGATGTCTCAAGAGTCAAGACGAAGATATTAGTGAAGGGTATCTATCGTCTATAGGATAAAGCACTTGTGGTAGGTGCTTAGAAGTCAAGACAAAGAAGCATTAGTGAAAGGTGCTTAGAAGTCAAGACAAAGAAGCATTAGTGAAAGATGCTTAGAAGTGAAGACACAAGACATTAGTGAAAGGTGTCTTGTAGATCTAGTCAAAGGCATTAGTGAAAGGTGCCTTAGATGTACATTCGATTTGGTGTGTTTCGATGTACAAGATAAACTAGTATTAGATCCAAGGATATTGATATCCTTGTTGATGTTGTAAAGGAGTAGATCTCCTTTGGGATTAGTCGTTGGTGTAGTGTGGTAGTAGTTCCTCAATTGCAATGAAACTAGGTGTTTAGCCTAGTACCTTATAAAGGGTAGGCGACGTTGTGAAGGTGTAGTTCACCTAAGGTGTGAAAGAACTAGGTACTTAGCCTAGTACCTTATAAAGGGTAGGCGATGATGGATCTTGGACACTCTCCTTGTGTCAATGATATTTTGTATAATATTATCAAGCAAGCGGAATTTACTTAAGTGTTACTTAGAAGACAAATTATATGATGTATGTGAATAAACACAAGTTAACACAAAACTCAAGCTCCAATATTATTAATGAATAATACGAGTGATCTTAACTTATCACTAGGGTTACACCTTGAAGCTTTCGTAGGTAATATTGCAATATGATATGTACCTAAGACAATGACCTAGGATCTCCTTTTATACAACAAGGAGTCCTTTACAAGATAAGTATAAAGCTAATATAATAGAATATACACAAGATCTATTCTATACTTATCAAGACGCGTTTAACCTTATCATAAACTGATAGCAGTGGTAATGAAGAACTTGCAGTGGGAATACGTTTCCACTGCTAGTGTTAAACCAAGCAGTGTAAACCACTACTATCCGTGGTAACATATTATTCCCAACAATCCTCCCCTAAACTTATGATTTCTCTGCAAATCAATAATTTTCTTCAATAAACATTAACTTCAAGGATTTGGGAATTCAATCAAACACTTCACTTCTTTTCTCTTAACTTTTGTATAGCTCTTGAACACTGATCTTGAAGCCTTTGTAACAATGCTCTGACCTTCTCATTGTCTTCATTGACTCTTATGTGTAAGCTTAACATTACTGTAAGAGCTCCAACTCTAAGTGGATATTCTTTCTCAGTGAAAAAGTCTTCTCCATTAGCTGTAGAGACATGATGAACTTCACATGAATCATAATAAAACCATTTAGTACCAATACATGTGAATAAGGTTTTCCAGTAATCATCATCAGCATTTGGTTCAAAAAGCCTTCTAAGATTTACCCATAACTGCATCTCCTTTGCATCTTTGAGATCTTGAGCATTAAACCTTTCTTGAACTAGTTTCCATAGTGTATTAAGGTCATCTCTGTCAAAAGCTTTAATAAGATCTTCAAATGTCATGAATGATGAAGTTTCACCTCCCAACCTTGTAATCTTCCATGTTGAAGCAAAATTGCTAGCAGTGTAAACTTCCCAATCAATGATAGGATGTCGAATTTGCAGTGGTTCTGGATAAAAATCTCTGTCTTCAATCACAATCATTTCAGTCATTTGATCTTTAGTGAACTTCTCAGTAGGAATCTCCTTCTCAGTAGACTTTGTATAATCTTCAACAACCTTAGTCTTCTTAATAGTTTGAGAATCACTTACTTTAGCCTTTCTCTTCAATCTAGGAATCTATCTTTCTTCTTCTTCAGAACCCATTGGAATAAAAGATTTATCTTGTTTCACAGTTCTGTAGTAAGCCTTTTCAACTTGATCATCTGACATTCCTTTAAATTGATGCTTTTTCCATTTACCAACATGACAACAATAAGACTTCATGTATGCAAGTATTTGAGCCTTGGTTAGTTGTCTTGGTTTCTTCGACCCTTTTGATGAATTAATCACATTTTCAAGTGCTTGATTGTTCTTAATTTTAATAAAATCCTTTAAGCGAGCAGTTCTTTGTTCATCGCTTAAGGATGCATCGACAACAAGGTCAATTGCCTTTTTCTTGATTTTTGGATTATTAGCCACCGAAACCTGAATATCTTCTTGGTAGGAACATAGCTAAACTGTGGAGCTTTTTCTTTCATAATTGTAGGTTGAACAGTGGAAATTGAATCTGAAGTATCTTCCATTCTATTCAATCTTTTAGCTTCCAAAAAGCTTACAACTTCCAGTTCTTTCAATCTTTTCTTCTCAACAACTTTCTCAGCAATTTGATCTTCTGCTATCTTCTTAGCAAGTTCTCTATCAAGATCAATCTGAACTTTTCTTTTCTTTGAAATCTTATCTTCAAGTTCTTTGTACATCTTCCATAACCGCTTTACCCTTGTCTGTCTTCAATTTATCAAATTCTTCACTTGCAGTGGCAATATTTGGCTCTGCAGTGGAAATAAAATCAGTGGTAAAATCAGTTGCAATTTGGAAAATGTCTTGATCTTCAAGTTGCTCTCCATGAGTTTCAGCTTCCTTTGCTCCTTTACTTGTATCTCCTTCATCTTCCAAATCAATTTTCCTCCCTCGTGTCAGAAACATTTTCCTCCCCTGTTTGGACGAAATTCCCAAATCTTGATCAGTTGAATCACCATCAGAAGGTGAGGATGAAGATGAAATCACCATCTTTGCAGTTTGCTTGTGCTTTTTCAACCTCTGCATCTCTCCCTTTAAAGTCTGAATCTCTGTCGAATTGTTGAACATCCTTGGCATGCTTCTTCTTAACAATAACCAAGTCCTTTTGTAGAGACTCAATTTGCTTTGCTAATTTGGTACATAGAACCATCAATTCCAATTGGTTTCCACTGCCCTCAGCACTTCCAACCGTGTGACTGTTGGGAGAGGTGTATCATGGGGCATTGGTCCATGTTCCTCCATAGTAGGACTAGGTGGAAGTCTAGAACCACCACGCTTTCGTTCCTAGACCAAAAGGTGCATAAACTTGCTGTGTTGTCATGAGAGGAGTTGACTGTTTAGACCTTCTCTCATAGGTTCTTGAAACTGGTGGGGTATAATCAATGTTGGGAACATTAATTATAGGTGTGTTTTTGTTCAAGAAATTTTAGCAAGCATTTGGGATAGGAGAGGTGTAAAAATCATATTGCCATCTTTATTCAAATTTTGAAAAACTTTAGGCTTTAGGCAACTGATTTGATAAACAATAGTATGAGGTTGCAGTTGAAATTCATTTAGCACAGCTTGCACAAACCCGGGATACATTAAAAATTTGGTTTTACTTTGTACATTGCCTTTCATACTTGTAAAAATATAGTTGGACCAATTGAAAATCTTATCAGTGACTAGACAAACCAAAGGATAAGCCATGGTTGAACTAAATTGCTCATAAGATGTTTTCTTAGGACTAAGACAATGTAACAAAGTATGAATCAAAAATCTCCAGTGGGGACAAAAACCACTCTTTTTGAAAGTAGCCTTTTTGTCAGTGGTATCATACCCCATGGATGATAAAGTATCATGAATGTCAGACATAGGTAATGTGATGAGACCATTGAGATCATCCAAGTGAAGTACTCTCCTCAAGGATGCCTCAGTAACATCAATAGTCACTTCATCTACAAGTGGCTCGAGAGCATCCACTGTTTCATGTGTATCTCTATTCTCAAGTGTGATAGACGAAAGCGAAGTCCAAAACTGATTGATTTGAGAGATATAAATTGTGGGTTTTAAAAGTAAAGCATACCTTATATGAGTGGTATGAAGAAAGTCCACAATTTGATGAAAAACAGGCCACTCTTCTCGTTAGTCTTTTGTAAGTAGGCCACTAGGTTGTGCTCATCTGCAAATTTCAAAGAAGCCATAGAAACTTTTGATGAAAAATATTATTATGTCAGTAAGAATTGAAGTAATGACTAGCCAATTGAGAGAAAAAGATATATAGGATTAGGGTTTAGAATTGATGCGCAAGTAAAATTATCTTTAGAAAGTAGTTATAATATAGTAAGAAGATAATTTACTTAAAATATTAACCCTATATATATGACTATCAGTGGTTACTTTCAACGGGTAGTGAAAAATAAATTCTTGACATAATCGTTGTAACGGCTAGAATAACTTGGTAAAATAACACTGTCGTGGAAACTGTGAACTAGCAAAGTGGTAATTTTTCACAAAAATTTCAAAGAGCGTGAAAAGAAAATCATTAGAAAACAATATCGCTCCCAATATAGTTTTTAGAAAACTATCAACTATCAACGGATTTGATATGTCTTTACCATGAGCCGTTTGCTATGGACTAGACAACTCTTAATCATAAAGAATATGGTGAGTTGATAACCATATAGTTTTGGTAAACTATCAACCATAAACGGATTTGTCAAGTCTTTACCAGTAGCCGTTTGCTATGGACTAGTTGATTCTTATGTGTATTAGACATGGTGAATCAATAACCATTTGATGTGTATCTTAGATATACACCTTTTAACTCCAACTCCTCATCAAAACTTGATATACAAACTCATACAACAATTGCATTACCCTACAGCCTCCCCTCAACACAAGAAAACATTTATGGATTAAGCATTCCAAAGACTTGCTACCAAGTACTGAAATCTTCCCACATCAAGACCTTTTGTCAATAAATCAGCATAGTTGTCATCAGTAGAAATTTTGACAACTTGAATTAGTCCCTTTTCATAGCAATCTCGAATGAAATGGTGTCTAATTTCAATATGTTTGGTCTTTGTATGTTGAACAGGATTCTTGATTATGCAAATGGTACTGCTATTGTCAATATGTATGATGGTATTCATGAAATTGTACCCATAGTCCAAAAGTTGATTTTGAAGTCATAGTACTTGAGCACAAAGAACTTGCAAAGAAGAATATACTCGCTTCAGTTGAAGAATTAGCCACCATTGTTTGTTTCTTGCACTGCCATGACACTAACCTGTTGCCAAGAAATTGACATCCACCCGTTGTAGATTTTCTATCCAAGCTAGCTCCAGCATAGTCACTATCTGAGTAAGTAACCAGATCTAAAGGAGAATCTCTGGAGTACCACAATCCCAGAGTAGGAAATGCTTTAAGATATCTGAAAATTTTCTTCACAGCAGTCAAGTAAGAGAACTTGGGAGTAACTTGAAACCTTGCACAGGCACACACAAAGAAACATAATATCTGGTCTAGATGATGTAAGATACATCAAAGAGCCAATCATAGACCTATACATGTGCACATCAACAGCTTCACCACTGTTTTCCTTAAGAAGTAGATGTGTAGTCTTGTCTGCAGGAGTGCTGGATGACTTTGCATCAGTAAACTTAAACTTCCTTAGTATCTCAGCCACATATTTATCTTGATTAATGAAAATACCATCTGGCTTTTGTAGTACTTGAAGTCCCAAAAAGAATGTGAGTTCTCCCATAGAACTCATATGAAATTCTTCTTTCATTAGTTTCTCGAAATCTTTGCACATCTCTGTCTTTGTAGACCCAAAAATGATATCATCAACATACACTTGAACAAGCAAGATATCATTCTTGTCTTTCTTGATGAACAAAGTTTTATCCACTCTGCCTCTATGAAACCCATTTGCAAGAAGATAAGTAGTTAAGGTTTCATACCATTTCCTTGGTGCTTGATGCAAGCCATACAAAGCTTTAACAACCCAGTAGACTTTGTTAGGATATTCAGGGTCTTCAAAGCCTGGAGGTTGTGAGACATAAACCTCTTCATCTATCTGCTCATATAGAAAAGCACTTTTTACATCCATTTGATAGACTTTAAATCCCATAAAAGATGCATAGGCTAAGAACAACCTAATTGCTTCAATCCTTGCAACAGGGGCAAACACTTCTTCATAATCAATACCCTCCTCTTGAGTATATCCTTGAGCCACAAGCCTAGCTTTGTTTCTGATAACAATTCCCCTTTCATCTTTCTTGTTTCTGAACACCCATTTAGTACATATTACCTTCTTGCCATAAGGCAAATCACAAAGCACCCATACCTTTTGAAGCTTAAATTGGAGCAACTCTTCTTGCATTGCTTCCACCCAACTTTCATCTTCAAGTGCCTTGTAAACATTCTTAGGCTCCATTTGTGACAGAAAACACATAAATAGACATTCATTCTTGCCTTCATGTATTTTAGATTCATATATTTTACTTATGAATCCATGAACATCAGGCAACTTTGTTTGTCTTCTAGTCTTTACAAGTGAATAGACATCCCCAATCACATTTTCAAGTGGATGTGATTTATGAATAGTAGTGTGGGGAGTCTGAGGAACTGCAATCTCTCTTGGCATATTAGAAATTTCAACATCATTGGCTTGAGCTTCCATAGTAACTGGAGTGGTGATTCCCACATCTGGTGTTGCAGTGGAAACACTTTGCCGAATAGTGGAATCTGAATTGCCACTGCTTTCAAAATTATCAGCATTCAAATTACTATTTCCTTCATTTTCCAAATCACTAGAAGGATGAACAACTCCAGTTTTCAGTAAATCATTATTATCTGCATAGTCCCAAAGAGGTAGACTGAATTCATCTTGATCATCTGCATCCTCTTTGCTTGGTTCATCATCATCAAGAAACTCTTCTGAACCTGCAAAATCAAAAGAAGTTGTTCCTGTGGCAACAGGCACATAATTCATAGTATTTGTTAGAGTATCAAGATCAAACAGTCTTTCTGGACCAGTTCCTTTGACATTGACTTTGTTTTCCAGGAACTCTACATGCAAATTCTCTTCAATCTTTTGGGTTCTTAAGTTGAATACTCTGAAAGCTTTACTAACCATGGAATACCCAACAAAATACCCTTCATTTGCCTTTTCATCAAACTTGCCCAGATAATCTATGGTATTGAGAATAGATACATGACACCCAAATGGTCTCATGAAGTCAAGAGTAGGTGGTCTTCCCCTAAACAATTCATAAGGTGTCTTGTTCTTTGTCATTACCACTAAAACCCTGTTTTGCACATAACATGCACTGTTAACTGCTTCAGCCCAAAAAGTAATTGGCAATTTGGAATCGGCCAACATGGTTCTAGCAGCTTCTATCAGTTTCCTGTTTCTCCTCTCAGCAACACCATTTTGTTGAGGAGTTCTAGCCACACTAAATTCTCTTTTAATACCTTTATCTCTGCAAAACTCATCCATAACTCTATTCTTGAATTTGGTTCCATTGTCACACCTAATGATTTTAACTTTCATATCATATTGGTTTTCTACTTCTGTAATAAATATCTTGAGGATACCAGTTGTTTCATCCTTAGATCCAAGAAAGAAAACCCATGTAAATCTGCTAAAATCATCAGTCACCACAAGACAATATTTCTTATGATTCAAGATGCTCACAGATGTAGGACCAAATAAGTCCATATGTAACATTTGAAGTGGGTGAGCAATAGAGTTAACCAACTTTGACCTGCAAGAAGCTCTGTGTTGTTTGCCTTTAAGACAAACCACACAGTTTGATCATTTTCAAATCTTTTCTGAGGTAGACCTCTCACTAAACCATCTTTGACAATCTTGTTAATGGTTTTGAAGTTAACATGACCAAGTCTTCTATGCCATAACATGGATTCATCCACTGTGGCCTTTGCAAGCAAGCAAGCATAACCATCTTTAGCTACAATGTTGTTCATATCAAAGCTATAGAGATTGCCTTTTCTAGGAACTTTAAGAAGAATCCGACTTTCATCAGGCATCTTAAAATCCTTAGAGAGAACAAAGCACATATCTTTGGTTAAAAGAACATTGTTCATCTTGTCACACATTTGTGACACACTAAAAAGATTGTACTTAAGCTCTTTTACATAATACACAGGTTCAAAGTCCAAGTTACCAGTTTTAATAACACCTTTACCAAAGAACTTTTCCTTTTACTCCACCTCCAAAGATGACATACTGTCCTTCATAATGCTCAAAATCAGAAAGATAAGACTTGTTGCCAGTCATGTGCCTTGAACACCCACTATCTGTATATCCTTGATCTGACCTTTTTGTCCTTGGATGTTCCTGCACATAAGAGTAAAGAGTTAGTTTCTTTTGGGGACCCAAGCCATGATTGACTTGGATCTGCCTCGTGTATCAATGTAGTTAAATCTATCAAAGGTCATTGATACACCATTGGGATTGGTTGTAGAGGTACTTCCTTTAGGTTTCCATTCCCAACGTACTGAGGCCTTCACAGCATTGCCCATGTCCCCCTTTTCTTATTTAAAACCCTTGCAGTGGTAACTTTTGAATGAGCAGTGGTAACTGCTGGTTTCCTTTTAGGTACCCACTGTTGGTTATTATTAACCTTTTTAGCTTGAAAGGTTCTTTTTCCTGTTTGTGCAGATTTATTAAAACTTGTTTTGGTGTTTGCACTTTTAACAGGTGACTTAGGGTGAGCAGTGTTAACAGTTTTTGCAGTGGCAAGTGTTTTGAGGCCACTTCTAAGTTGAACTGCTCTTGGGACCATTTTGTAGTGGGAATTAGGATGTACATTATGTTGATACCTGTTAGTCTCCACCCTTTTAAACCCATAGACTTCCCTTCTCCCAACATGATAGTCACAATAAGCATGTAAATGATCAAAACTACCACAGATATAGCATGCCTTATTATTCATAACAAAATTACTACCTAGTTGTTGAGATTTAACATGATTCCAACTCCTCTGGTTACCCCTAGGAGCTGTAGGCTTGTTCCTATACATCTCAGCATACCTTACATTTGGTCTAGGTTTATTAACTGATTTCCTAGGTTCCTCTGTAACAGTATTAACAACTTTTGGGATAGTAGTCTCTACATTCTTTTTAACATTCTCATCAACAACTGATGAGTCACTAGCACTCTCAAAGACATCATTATCAAGCTTACTCTCTTCCTCACTCTTCACCACTGTGTCCTTTAAAGGACCATATTCTCTTTCAAGTTCCTTAAAGTCTTCTAAACCTGTATGAGCTAAATCTACACCTGGAGGTGATGGAACACCCCTTAGTGGTGGAGGCACAATATTATAACCCATACCAGACTTAGCTTTATTATATATTTGAGCATTCCAAATTTTATCAATTGACTTAGACTGATGATAACATGTGTCTACAGTTAAATTGACATTTTCAATTTTCTTTTGGAGTTTTTCAAGCTCCTTTTGGTATGCTTCATTCACAGCAGTTGTATGTTCTACCTCTCTCCTAAGAAGAATCATATCATCATTATAATTTGACTCATTTGCTTGATAGTGCTCTATTTTCTTTTCTAATATTGCCATAGCTCTCCTAAGATTAGCCACAGTATAATTAGCAGTATATAATTCTTGCCTTTCATTAGAGTACAGATCATTAAGTCTTTCAACTTCTTTAGCAGCCCTACATGTTTTAGAACAACTATCAAGGTTTTGTACCTCAGAATCAGAGAAAGCCATGAGAGCAAATTCAGTAGCAACAAGAGCAGATCTGAATGTTCTTCTTCTTGTTCATCAACCATGAAACTCCAATCATAGCTCACACCATCAATAGCCAACATTGCCTTTGGTTCTTCCACAGTTGGTCCATTCTTTTGCTTGTACCATGTAGACTGTTGTCCTTGGTCTTTGGTCTTCTACATTCTCTAGCAAAATGTCCAAACTTGTGGCCGTTAAAGCACTCCACTTTCTTCTTATCAAAGCCTGCAGTATCATCACCATTAATGTGGATAGGCTTGCCAGTCTTCTTGTAGAATTTCTTAGCCCTCATGCTAAGAAGAGCTATCTGCCATTTTATATCCATCTCCTCCAAGTCATCTTCATCAATTTGCTCTATGTCTTCATGAGTTAAGACAGAGCCATCAACTTGTGTGGAGATAAAAGCATAAAAGGTAGGGTCTCCAATACTAGCAACCTTCTTTTTGGAACCTGCAGTGGTAACATTAACATTACCAGTGGAAACTTTAGAACCTACAATGGCAATATCATCATCACTTTCATCTTCAGAATCATCACTGTCAACAGAATTTGACAACAATGCCAAGCTACTAGAGCTTGTACCAAGTTTCCCTGCCTTCTTCAACCTTTGCTCAATAAGTTTGAAGTTGTTGTAAAGATCATTGAGCTTCATTGTTTCTATGTCTGTTTTGTTTTCCCAGACAGTAACATTTGTTTGAAACTCTGAAGGCAAACTTCTTAGAAACTTCAAATTGAGGTCTTCCTTTTCTAACTCAATGCCAAACACGTTAGTGTGTAACAATCTTCGAAGTTTGGTAAAAATGCTATCAAGTGAGTCATTGCTTGAAGCAGAGAAGTTTTCATAACTTTGCTTTAACAATGTCTTCTGAGTCTTCTTTGTAGCATCATTACCACCAAACACCGAGCAAATCTCTTCAAACAGTTCTTTAGCAGTCTTGAATTTTTTGAATGCAATAATCTGGTCTATAGGAAGAGTCATCAGCAACAGACTTCTAGCTTTAAGATCATTCTTCTTTTGAGCTTTTTCAGCATTTGATTCAGGCACAGAAACTTTCACAACATCTGTGTCACCTATTTTGGAAGTAGTGGTCACAGACTTGAATGAATCACCAAGTTGAATAATCTCCCACAGAGCATAGTCATGTATGAGGAAGTATTGCTCAATCAATATCCTCCACATCTCAAACTCATTAAGCTTAAGCTTAGGGAGTCTGGGTGTAGAAGAAGAGTTTGATTGGTTGTTTTCCATCTCCATTGTCTTGAGTGAGTGAGTCAAGCTAATTCTTTGGATCTTCTAAAACAAAATATCAGAACCTGCGCTCTGATACCACTTGATGGATCTTGGACACTCTCCTTGTGTCAATGATATTTTGTATAATATTATCAAGCAAGCGGAATTTACTTAAGTAATACTTAGAAGACAAATTATATGATGTATGTGAATAAACACAAGTTAACACAAAACTCAAGCTCCAATATTATTAATGAATAATACGAGTGATCTTAACTTATCACTAGGGTTACACCTTGAAGCTTTCGTAGGTAATATTGCAATATGATATGTACCTAAGACAATGACCTAGGATCTCCTTTTATACAATAAGGAGTCCTTTACAAGATAAGTATAAAGCTAATATAATAGAATATACACAAGATCTATTCTATACTTATCAAGACGCGTTTAACCTTATCATAAACTGATAGTAGTGGTAATGAAGAACTTGCAGTGGGAATACGTTTCCACTGCTAGTGTTAAACCAAGCAGTGTAAACCACTACTATCCGTGGTAACAGATTATTCCCAACAGGCGACGTTGTGTAGGTGTGGTTCACTTTGGAGTGAAAGAACCCGGTGGTTAGCCTAGTACCGTAAAAAGAGTAGGCGACGTTGTGAAGGCTTCTCGGCCATAAGGAGATTGGTGTAGTGATTACGAACTCTCGAGTAGGTGACTCGGGGAGTGGAGTAGGGCAAGGAAGGTGACCTTGTAGCCGAACCACTATAAATACTTGTGTTGTGGTTTTGTGCTTCTTACTCTAATCTTTTCATTACTTACCTTTACATGCTTGTTTATCAACATCCAACACACACATCCAAATAGATTGACATAAGTCAATCTAAATAGATTAAAAGGAAGTTTTAATTGGTAAAACTATTCAACCCCCCTTCTAGTTTTCCACAATTGGCATCAGAGCTTCGTTACCAAGTTTGTTGAAGTATATTGTACTTTAAAAACTTGATACGATCCACGGTTAATTGAAAACTACAAAGAAGGTCTTTCATAAAAACAAACACCATGTCTTTTAAAACTATATGTTTGGATGTTGATTTGATAACAACATTTTTCTTATTTAATTTTAATTGCACTAATCTTCTTTGTCATGTTGATTAGTCAAAGCTCATACCTACCAAGCTTTAGGAGTCGCTTGGTAACAAGAATACCTTCCTTAAGAAGGTATCTTAAAGGAGCGGGAATCGTCTAAGTGACATTTGTTGTGTCATTTGTAAAGACATTCCTAAGTACGCTAGAGGTATGATTTTCTTTTTACCTTGCTTGATAATTAAGTATACCTATTTAGGTATTTATATGATTATCTTTTGTGCTTATACACGTTTTACATGAAGCTTCATTAGGAAGCCTTTTTCTCACATACGTGTTTTATTTCTCGTCTAATATCGTGGTATATAAAACTTATGTTTTGTTTCTTTTAAATCCAATAATAAAACATAACACGAATTTCAAAAATTCCTCCTTCCCTATAAAAACTCCCACCGTCGACCTATCTATCAAATCCTCACCTAAAAATCTCATCTTCCTCCTCATTCCATCTCAACCGAAACCAAGAAGATCCGTCATCAACATGGTTTACATCGCACTCGTGCTCATCGTCATAACACTCATCACACTTGTGTTCCCTATGATGAAGTTCACATACGGAGACATTTACTTTGTGTTGTTAATCTATATTGGGGTCATTTACCCAATCCTTTGTATCATCCTTAGCATTGAAATGCAATATTATTAATGATCTAGATTATCTAGGTTGTTTTTGTTATAGTGTGTTTATCATTTCTTTTGATGTTTCATTTCTTTCGTGATACATTAGAAGTCATGTATGCATGCTAAAGGAAAATGTAGGATAAAACATATTTTCGTGGTATAAAAACTATAAAATCGGTTTCTGTTACTACAGATCCACGATCCCGGAAGTTATACTAGCCGGATCCTTTTTAAAAAGGAACCGTGGGATCCGTCCTACTGGAAAACAGTTTTTCATGCAAATCAAAAACCTCTTCTCTTTTAAAAGTAATACTCTACCTGTATGGCAAAACCATAAGTAAGTTAAGTGTATTTCTTGTTAAAAACCATTGTTAATAAAAATCTAGTAAAAACATTAGATTATCATATGTTAACCACAAACATCTCCTTTTATTAACTTGTCATTTCTATAGGTTCAACTATGACGCATGAATATGAGTTTGATTTTTCACTCACTAGCGTCTACACTCCGAACATCTCTCTCGAACCCAACATACCTGGAAATCATGTCCGTGGGTTCAATAATCTCGAAAACCGTCACTTCCATGAAGGACGTATTGTAGGCACCTCTCTACAATTCGAATAAGGTATCAATACCTCCTTCCGAGCCATAGGACTAGAATGTCTTCTTGAAATCAACGAGAAGATATGTCCAAGGTTCATAATGGAATTCTTTCATCAAGTCGAACTCGTTCGTAACGAGGATCGCTCTTTATCTCTTTGGTTTTATATCAAAAACCAAAAGTTCACTCTAACCCTTGGGCATTTTGCTCACATCCTCTGGATTCCAAATCATGGACAATGTGCCTTCACCGAAGATTGGTCTCTTGATTCTCTCTTCAACTTTCGTGAAGAAAATAGTCCATATTGTTCACACATACCCTCTCCGGAAGATTTAAATCGCATAATATGCAAACCTCGACCATATTACTCCGATCCAAACATTATCTTTACAAGGGATATCCGAGAAGAATATAAGCCTCTTGCACTCATCCTACGTGAAAATGTTTGGAGTCTTAGGGGAAATCGAGAAATCCTTCCCGCTTGTTGTGCTCACATGTTGTACTGTTTGCTAACACAACAACCATACAATCTCGCCTACTTCTTCGCAAGGCGAATTGCAAATCTTCAAGGCTCCAAGAATAAACTCATTCCTTATGGAATGTTCTTGACACGCCTCTATCATAATGTTATGCACTTCCATCCTCAATTTCAAAGTCCATTGTACGTACTTGTAAACAAGATGATGGAACCGCTAAACATATCTCTCATGAAGACTTTCTTCATTCTTGATTCCACCAACACTCATCAATCACATAATGATCCTCCTAGTGAAAACACTCAAGGAAACCAATAGTATTCCAAAATAGGATCAAATCTCTTGTACTCGTGCTTTATCAATGTAATCTAATTTTCTTCATGAAAAAAAAACATTTTACATTTGATATCTTAGTTTTAGAACTCTTTTAAACTAATCTTGGAATATAATGCATTGTCAAGATCATTGCATACCTTTAGTAAAGGTTCTGCTGAGCAGATGGGCGGATCCCAAAAGTTACACTAGACGGATCCCCACTCTTAGGGAACCGTGGGATCCGTCGAACAGTAAATGCAATTACAAGCATTGTATTTCAAAAACATTCTTAGAACACTTCACACTAAGCTAAACATAGTGTCTTAAGGCAAATTAAGTCCTTATCAAAATAGGTTAATCTTTCCCATTCATACATAACTCACCGAGGTTACACTCTAAAAAACGCTTGTAGATCTACCGTTTCGTTTTAATCCATTACTCTTCCGCTCTTAAACTCACACCTCATTTTCTACTAGATCCCTCACATCTAGTCTAAGAAATCTTTCAATTATGGCAAAATTAATCATAAATCATCCTCACCTCCAATTTGATCAATGTTGATCAAAATCTAGTTTTCTCATCTCAAAGCTTCTAGATATTTCCAAAACACTATCCAAAGACACAACCTGATCTCTAGGATCATTTAGCCTCAATTGACACTCTAAATCTTTAGTGTCATCCTTGCTCATCCATTGGTACTCTTGAAAGTTCCAAATCCTTCCATAAATGACAATCATTAGCTACACCATTTATTACCTTCAAGTACTCAACCTTCCCTGCATTTAAAACACTTAGGAAGACTGAAACACTCAAGATGATATAGGTCTTAGATCTTGGAAACATCATTTCCACTCTTTCATAATTTCTGAGAGCCGGATCCCTAGGATTAGCCTAGACGGATCCCTCTGAGGAGGGAACCGTGGGATCCGGATGACAATATAGGTCAAATCTTGCTAATGCAATCATTTCAACTCATCTTCCTAACTCAAACACTCCATCTCATCCTAAATGAGTTCCTAGATCAGTGCAACCTCTGAAGTTGACTCTTGTGCATGTCAATCATCACATTCCAATGAATTCCATTAGTCATCACTCTTATCCTAAACTTTCAGCTCTTGCAAACTCTTGAAATCATCTCATCATGAGGAAAACCCCAAGTAGTAACTTATCCACCAAAGAACCACCCATGATAAGAGCACGTGTTATACACGAAATTTCCTCAACCGAATCATCTCCGGTCAAGCCGACAAATGATAGAATCCTTCATCATCCAATCAAACCAATTTCTAAAAGGTTAGTACCCACAAAACTACCTTTGCCAAACACCACCATACCTCCTAGGCCAAACAATATCATCTCCACCAAACCATCACCATTGGTTCCTAGAGCTATTTAATTTACATCCCCACTATCATCACCACACCTCTACAATTTAGAGGACTTGCCTCCTAGGCCGTCTCATCCGCTTCCGCCGACAACATTCTCCTCATTAGGAGGAATAATGGTTCAAAATCAAGGTGTTGAGTCAACACTTGCCCCGGCTTCCTTCTCGGCGTTTTCATCATATAATCCCATTTGGATTATGACAAATCATCAAAATCAACCACCCGACCATATGGAAGTTGACACTTCTCTACCACCACCATCATTCTTGGTTGAGTCATTCTTAATTGCACCTCCACCAATACCTCCATCGTTTGAAGCTCCACAAGCCGCTTCACTTGATCCTTCAAATCAATCCATTTCATTTCATCCACCACCACTACCTAGCCATGACAAAGATTGCTATCATTGTCAACATGTTGAAAGTTTGATACATGAAGTACGAGAAGACCAACGTTTCATGTTCTATCATCTCCTCAAACGTTTCGACGAGATTAAACCTAAACAAAACTTGAGCTAGAAGATTATAGTGGTGTCTTAGCTTCAAGCGTTAGGTGATCTAGAAATTCCTAGTCATGTATTGTCTATTGTCTTATTTTTCGAGTCATGTATATCATAACTCTTGTTTATTAAATGGAATTACATGCTACTTGCTATATTTTCTGAGTATGTGAGTATACTATATAATCCATATCTCTTTTTAGTATTAACATTTCTTGTTATACCAATCTTTGCTGACTTTGTTCATCAGCCAGACGGATCCCTACTAGGAGGGAACCGCGGGATCCGTGAAACAGAAAGCTTTCTTTCTACTAACTTGAATCACATTTGCAGGAAATTGTGAATTATACTTGATTTCTAACCTTTGTTTTGTAGCTATTCAATTTACATATGAAGACTTTGACATCCTAAAGCTAGGGGAGCTTTATGTCAAAGCAATACACTGAAAATTACTTGCAATACTAGATTTATATTTCGTGACATCCCTTTGCAATAATCAAGGGGGAGCACATTCGTCTCGTAGACGATATCTTTTGCAAACTTATTTGCAAACAAACTAGAATAATATCATTTACTTGACGTCCTTACATAGGGATGGACTCGTCAAGAGGGAGTAAAAGACGAGATTCTGTCCCTATAATTGCTTTCTATTCCTTTTTACTTTTTCTTTCACATGTTTTTCTTAAAAACAATGTGTTGTCTTCCTTCAAACACTTTTTGTTTCGACAAAAAGGGGGAGAAGAAAGTAAAAACTACAAATTCAAATTTTTACGAATTTTAGCTTTTTCCTTAAAATAATTTTAGGTTTTGTCATCAACAAAAAGGGGGAGATTGTTAATACAAATAAGCCGTAAAAACGTTTATTTATATTTTACGATCTTCTAATGTTTTGTCGATAACAAAAGTAAAATCATTTTAACGAAACAAATAAAATACGTAAATGGTTTGGACTAATAGTTTTCTAACACATTTACACTTTCACATAAAACACTAAAACAAGTATAAGTGTTTTTATGATTTAGATAAATATGTACAACAACTAGTGTTTACATATTGGGTTAAACATATACTTAAACTAAGTATGCTAAAATGGGTAAAAACTAAGTATATGCTAAAATGGGTAAATACAAGTATATACTAAATGGGTAAAATACTAGCAAATGGTTTTGACCCACAACCCATGGTTTTATATATACCACTTAACCAAGTTCATTGTATCTAGAAAGAAAACCATGGATCAACCCATAACCCATGACCCATGACCCATAACCAAAAATACCCATGGGCAAAGAGGAGCGGACCACGGATCCCTAGCTTTGTGCTAGCCGAATCCCTTGTGGTAGGGATCCGTGGGATCCGGGGAACAGTAGAGGTTTTTCCTCTATAAATAGTGAGCCATTTCTTCATTGTTTCCTACCCCCTTTCAATATACTTTCTCCCCTGAGTTAAATCTCACTAACCTTAGATCCAAGAGATCTATGTTTGTAGTTTTGTTTTTGTGTGATCTTTTAGGTTCCTCTTAAAGGCAAGATCACCACCTTTGAAGTCGAGCAAGCTCAAGTCCATGAGTTGCCATGCTTCCTCATCATCAAGGCTACTGAAGTCTTCTTGTTGATGATTCCTTTCTTTCTTCAAAGAAGTGTAGTGTTGAAGACATTAGTGAAAGATGTCTCAAGAGTCAAGACGAAGATATTAGTGGGTATCTATCGTCTATAGGATAAAGCACTTGTGGTAGGTGCTTAGAAGTCAAGACAAAGAAGCATTAGTGAAAGGTGCTTAGAAGTCAAGACAAAGAAGCATTAGTGAAAGATGCTTAGAAGTGAAGACATAAGACATTAGTAAAAGGTGTCTTGTAGATCTAGTCAAAGGCATTAGTGAAAGGTACCTTAGATGTACATTCGATTTGGTGTGTTTCGATGTACAAGATAGACTAGTATTAGATCCAAGGATATTGATATCCTTGTTGATGTTGTAAAGGAGTAGATCTCCTTTGGGATTAGTCGTTGGTGTAGTGTGGTAGTAGTTCCTCCATTGCAATGGAACTAGGTGTTTAGCCTAGTACCTTATAAAGGGTAGGCGACGTTGTGAAGGTGTAGTTCACCTAAGGTGTGAAAGAACTAGGTACTTAGCCTAGTACCTTATAAAGGGTAGGCGACGTTGTGTAGGTGTGGTTCACCTTGGAGTGAAAGAACCCGGTGGTTAGCCTAGTACCGAAAAAAGAGTAGGCGACGTTGTGAAGGCTTCTCCGCCATAAGGAGATTGGTGTAGTGATTACGAACTCTCGAGTAGGTGACTTGGGGAGTGGAGTAGGGCAAGGAAGGTGACCTTGTAGCCGAACCACTATAAATACTTGTGTTGTGGTTTTGTGCTTCTTACTCTAATCTTTTCATTACTTACCTTTACATGCTTGTTTATCGACATCCAACACACACATCCAAATAGATTGACATAAGTCAATCTAAATAGATTAAAAAGAAGTTTTAATTGGTAAAACTATTCAACCCCCCCTTCTAGTTTTCCACACAAATATCTTAAGAAAAATTATTTTTAAAACTTGTGATATCCATAGTTCTAACCCTAGTTCTGCCTGTGCAGTATGTACTGTCGATACCTAGCGGCGGCGCAACCAACGTGGTGATTATCCCCATAAACCCTAAGCAAGGATCGACTGAAGACTAAGAAGAAACAAGAAGGCAATTTCGTTCATGTAGTGATGATCTAGGAGCTTACGTTATTGCAGGACCAAGTAAGTCTTCTATAAAAACTCTTTATATGTATTTAGGTTTATATTATATCTCTGATTAGGAGATCCGTTATAGGAGTTTGGTCTCCATAGCCTTTATGTGTTTATTTCTTGTTATGCATGTTTTATAAGTCATGCGAGTGACCACTAATACCCTACATAAGGGAAGTTCAATGCAAGGCAAGATGGTAATTACCTTTTGATAACATTAACATGGCAAAATGAGACCTTAGAACTATAAAATAGACAATATTATGTAAAATGAGACTAAAATCTCTAAGACCGCCGAGACGAGGGGTACATGGAAATTTAAGTGTAATTTTTGTCATGAAATAAAACAGGGGAGTTACTCCAGGGTGAGGGCTCATTTACTTCAACTTTCAAAACAAGGAATAACGACGTGTAAGAAAGTTAACCCTACCAATTTGCTCGAGATGAAAACTAAAGACACTGAATACGAGAACATACAAAAATGCAACACCTAGAGATGTACCATTTCCTTGTGGTGGACTAGAATATGAAAAAACCAATAAGAAAAGAAAATCCAACTTGTCTCCTTTGGCTAGAGCGTTCGATACCGATACTAGAGCCCAATTAGATCAAGAAATTGCAAGAATGTTTTATACGGGTGGTTTTTCATTCAATCTTGCTAGAAATCCGTATTATTTTGAGGTCTTTTACGTTTGATGCGAATCATAATTTAGGTGGTTATATGCCTCCAATCTACAACAAACTAAGAACGACTTTAGTTCAAGAAGAGAAGGCAAATGTTGAGAGGTTGCTACAACCAATCAAGGAGACATGGAAAGAAAAGGGGGTTTCAATTATAACCGATGGGTGGAGCGATCCTCAAAGAAGACCGTTAATTAATTTCATGGCAACTTCGGCAAAAGGTCCAATGCTCATTAAAGCTGTCAATTATATGGGTGAAATTAAAAGCAATGAGTTAATTGCTAATTTAATGCAAGAAGTCATCAATGAGATCGGTGATCAAAATGTAGTCCAAATAATTACGGATAACGCAGCAAATTGTAAAGGGGCCGGTGAAATAATTGAAGGCCTTTACCCACAGATCTATTGGACACCGTGTGTGGTTCATACGCTTAATCTTGCCTTGAAAAATATTTGTGCTGCTAATACTGAAAACAATTCACAGGTGTATGATTCTTGTCATTGGATAACTGAAGTTCATGAGAAGTCGTTCAAATAAAAAATTTTATTATGAATCATACAATGAGGTTGTCTATGTACAACAAATTTACCCCACTTAAGTTGTTTTCTATAGCCGACACTTGGTTTGCTTCAATTATTGTGATGCTTAAAAGATTTAAAGTTGTTAAACGTGCTCTTGAATCCATGGTGATGAGTGATGAGTGGGCATCTTATCGAGAAGATGACCAAGAAAAAGCGAGATTTGTGACGGATAAAGTGTTAAATGAATATTGGTAGGACCAAGTGAACTACATTCTCAACTTTACGGCGCCTATATATGATATGATTAGAGCTTGTGATACTGATAGGCCGTGTCTTCTTTTGGTATACGAGATGTGGGATTCTATGGTTGAGAAGGTAAAAATAGCGATTTATAAACAAGAACAAAAGCCCATAGAGAGCTATTCTCTTTTCTACGATGTTGTCTACGAGATTCTTATGGCTCTTTAGGCAAAAAGTTCAACACCACTTCACTGTTTAGCGCATTCTTTGAACCCGAGGTACTTTCTTATTTAATTAGCCATTAGTTTCATATATATAGACATAAAGTATATTTTTTTATCTTATCAGAATTTCTTTAGTATTTATTTGTTTGTTTGTATCTTATAGGTATTATAGTAATGAATGGCTTCGTGAGGATGTTGCTAGAGTTGCTCCTCATAGAAATGCAGAAATCTCTCAAGAAAGGATCAAATGTTTTCGAAGGCTCTACCAGAATGTCGATTGTGGAAAACTAGAAGGGGGGGTTGAATAGTTTTGCCAATTAAAAGTTCCTTTTAATATATTTAGATCGACTTATGTCAATCTATTTGCATGTGTGTGTTGGATGTTGATAAACAAACATATAAAGGTATGTAATGAAAGATAAGAGTAAGAAGCACAAAACCACAACGCGAGTATTTATAGTGGTTCGGCTACAAGGACACCTTCCTTGCCCTACTTCACTCCCTGAGTCACCTACTCGAGAGTTCGTAAACACTACACCAATCTCCTTATGGCGGAGAAGCCTTCACAACGTCGCCTACCCTTTTTTCGGTGCTAGGCTAACCACCGGGTTCTTTCACTCCAAGGTGAACCACACCTATCACAACGTCGCCTACCCTTTATACGGTGCTAGGCTAACCACCGGGTTCTTTCACACCAAGGTAAACCACACCTACACAACGTCGCCTACCCTTTATTAGGTACTAGGCTAAGCACCTAGTTCCATTGCAATGGAGGAACTACTACCCAACACTACGCCAACGACTAATCCCAAAGGAGACCAACTCCTTTTTACAACATCATCAAGGATATCAATATCCTTGGATCTAGTACTAATCTATCTTGTACATCGAAGCACACCATATCGAATATACATCGTCTAAGGCACCTTTCACTAATGCCTTTGACTAGATCTTCAAGACACCCTTCACTAATGTCTTGTGTCTTGACTTCTAAGCACCCTTCACTAATGCTTCTTGTCTTGACTTCTAAGCACTTATCACAAGTGCTTATGATATGGACGATAGATACCCTTCACTAATATCTTCGTCTTGACACTTGAGACACCTTTCACTAATGTCTTCAACACTTCTTAGAAAAGAAAAACAATCATCAACAAGAAGACTTCAGTAGTCTTGATGATGAGGAAGCATCGCAACTCATGGACTTGAGCTTGCTCGACTTCAAAGGTGGTGATCTTGCCTTTAAGAGGAACCTAGAAGATCACACAAAAACAAAACTACAAACATAGATCTCTTGGATCTGAGGTTAGTGAGTTTGTAACTCATGGAGAAAGTGTGTTAGAAAGGGGTGAGAAACAATGAAGAAATGGCTCATTATTTATAGAGGAAAAATTCTACTGTTCCCCGGATCCCACGGATTCCTTCCACAAGGGATCCGTCTAGCGTAAAGCTAGGGATCCGTGGGACGCTCCCCTTTACCCATGGGTATTTTGGTTATGGGACATGGGTCATAGGTCATGGGTCATGGGTTGATCCATGGGTCTTTAGCTAGATACAATGTATCTCTTGAGTGCAATGCACCTAGTCACATGGGTATGGGTCAAAATCATGGGTTATGGATATTATCCATATATGATATAAGCATGATGTCATGCAATGGGTTATGGGTCAAGCTCCATGGGTCATGGGATTTGGGTTGTACCCAACTACATTCAATGTATTTGCCCAATGGGTTATGATACTTAAGTTTCTACCCATTTATATTAACCAATATACTACATACTAGTTATGTGTATATTTTACCCAAATATGTAAACACTAGTTGTTGTACATATGTAATATTAAATCATAAAATCACTTATACTTGTTTTAGTGTTTTATGTGAAAATGTGAATATGTTAGAAACTATTTGTTCAAACCATTTACGTATTTTATTTGTTTCGTTAAAATGATTTTACGTTTGTTATCGACAAAACATTAGAAGATCGTAAAATATAAATAAACGTTTTTACGGCTTATTTGTATTAACAATCTTCCCCTTTTTGTTGATGACAAAACATAAAATTATTTTAAGGAAAAGCTAAAATTCGTAAAAGTTTTGAATTTGTAGTTTTTACTTTCTTCTCCCCCTTTTTGTCGAAACAAAAAGAGCTTCGAAAGGAAACTAACATTGTTTTAGGAAAAACATGTGAAAGAAATAAAAATAAATAGAGAGCAAGTAACGGGAAAGGATCTCGTCTTTACTCCCCCTTGACGAGTCCATCCCTATGTAAGGGCGTCAAGAAAATAATACTAAGCTAGTTTGTTTGCAACTAAGTTTGCAAAAGATTTCGTCTAAGTGACGAATGTGCTCCCCCTTGATGGTTGCAATTTTGCAAAGGGATGTCGAGAAATGTAATCCTAATATTGCAAGTAATTTGCAATGTATTGCTTTGACACAAAGCTCGCCTAGCTTTAGGGTGTCAAAGTCTTCAAATGTAGATTGAATAACTACAAAACAAAGGTTAGAAAACAAGTATAATGCACAATTTCCTGCATATGTGATCCAAGTTAGTAGAAAAATAGTTTTCTGTCTCACGGATCCCACGGTTCCCTCATAGTAGGGATCCGTCTAGGCAATTCTGAGGGATCCGTATAGCTGATGATCAATTTCAGGAATGGTGATATAACAAGTAATGTTATCACAAAAGTGAGATATGAATACAACGTAATCATATACTCAGAAATATAACAAGTAGCATGTGATTTCAGTTAATAAAACTAGAGTTACGATATACATGACTCTAAAAAC